>BFEA01000517.1:12174-32593 GCA_003427395.1 Chara braunii | reverse complement strand
TCTCTCTCTCTCTCTCTCTCTCTCTCTCTCTCTCTCTCTCTCTCTCTCTCTCTCTCTCTCTCTCTCTCCCTCTACACTTCCCGATGCGGGCTGTCCGTCGCCGCCCATCAACAAAGAGTTGTCACCCCGCTTGGTTCGAGCATGCAAGCCAAGTTCGTCCATGCGCCACAGTCCGTCTCGGCCCGCATGTCAACCGCGCATACCCGACACCAGCTCGTCGGGTCACCCAACTCTCTCGTCGACTCACCTCTCAAGATGACTCGTTCGCCGACCCTCACTGATCGCGCTAACTCCAAAGTTTCTAGAGAGCAAACTAATCGCACTTGTGAGATTTATAGCATGCACGCTTGCACGAAACATACTACGGGATTACGTCTAAGTGGTCAGAAGGAGAAGAGAGGAAGTGTCTACGTTTGCATGGCCAGGGCGCGGCGTGGGGGTCGTAGCCTCACTCCACGCATCGATCCAACCATACAAGCGTTCAGGCAAATTAGAACAGAGCGTTAAGCAAGACAAAGAAGAAGAAGGCGAGGAAATCAAGAAAGGAGAGAGATGCAATTATAATCGTGTCCACCAAAACCGACAGTTACACAGGATTAAGGGTGCGATCCAGTCAGAGCCTTGTTCCTAGCGCAGCAAGATGCGCTCAAGTGAGGTGCAGCAAAATTCAGAGTACCTAAATTCCTAACCTAAGTCCTAATTGCAAAAAGGAAATTCCGAAGAGCCAAAAAATAATTTCGCGAGCCCGTGGCCGGTGGGGGTTCGACGTAAGTTGAAAATTCAAAAGAGATATTCTCGCACGATGATCGCGCCAAAAATTCCTAGTGCTCGTAGCAGAACAAGAAAGAAGTCGTCGCTACCGTTGCCCGTCGCACTCGCTAAGGCGTGGTTACCCGATCGTTGGTGTGGGACTTTCCCGACACTGACCCGATAAATTTCCACAGAAAACAAAAAGAAATGAGGGCATGCATGCAATATGCCCGGTCGATCCATCTTCGCACAGCTCATCCATCCGGCAGCTTCGCGCAGAAAGTCATGCGATTACAGAAAATGGTTCGTCACATGGGGTTCAACAGTCGACAAAATTGAATATCTTGCCCGACCTGACTCCAGCAGCCCAACCAACATCGGCGACGGATAACGTTACGGTGCGTATGCCGTATGTTGTCCTCTTTTGTTTGCCTCCTTCACTATTGCCAGCGTTTGGTGGACCTCCACAATCGTCGTCAAGTTGCGGCCCTGTCCTGCGCGTCGTTGATGGTCGACCTCTATCCACAAGTGGTTAATGGATGGCAAAAAATTCGGGATTTTCGCCGCATCGCTACAAGCAATGCTGTCGAAATTTTGCCAACAAACTATGCAGGGTCATTTCGCCAAATTTTGGGCCTTCCATTAACCGGTTCTCCCTCTATCGCAGGCTTCCTGTGCTGCTCCTGGTCGTTATTTTGCTTGCAATATCGTCTTCGTCTTGTTCCACGTGTGCATCAGCCTACCTTGGGTAAGAGCTCGAGGGTTGCTCCTGGTCGAATTGTGGGGTCCCCGACCCCATTCTCCTTGAATTTTGAAATAAAAGGGCAACTTTCCAAAAAAAAACAAAAAAAAGGGAAAATTTGCAAAATGCCCCTGCATTTTCCGTTTATTTGCGATTCGCCCTCAGAAGGCCGATTTCTCCTGATTTGCCCCTCTGACAACGACTTAAGTTTCCAGAAAACCCCAGGCGTCACTTGGGCTTGAAATATGTTCAATATGCCCCTACCCGCACCACTGCCAAATTTCAAGTATGCCCCTACCTGTTGGTCGTTGAGGGCCAGCACTAAAATTTGCCATACGCCCCTACCGGTCCCATGCATCTTTTCAGTATGCCCCCACGGCTGTTGTTGGCAGTCATGGCCGTTCCCGTGGGCCTGGGATGGGATTTACGGGGGTATATCATAGATTTGCCATGTTGTCATCTTTCTGTTGGGCCCTCCATCGTTTTGAATGGACTTGGGCCTCTGTGGCTGGGCATTTCGGGCATGTGCGCCCCCCCCCCCATGTCATCCACATCATTGTTCTCCTCTCTCTCTCTCTCTCTCTCTCTCTCTCTCTCTCTCTCTCTCTCTCTCTCTCTCTGTCCGTGGCTTTTATACACGCACAAACTCCTTCGCGAACACACCTTGAACAAACTCCGCGGATGTCGAAGTCAAGGACGTGGAAGTCGGCATGTCGCAGCAGAAGGCGGACGAACTCCACGGCCGTTGATTGCAGTGTAAGAGTGACGTGGAGTGCAGCCCTACTTTTTTGGGTGTGGAATGAAAAAGTACGGAGTTCGAGTTCAAATTCTTAGCACCTCCCTATTCAATGACATCTCACAAAGATGCATGCCCCGCAGGAGGGCAAATCGGACACGCACCACGGAAAATGGGACCGCAGGTCCAGTAGGGGCATTCCAAAATGTTGGGCCCCTCATGTACAGGGACCTACGTGAAAGTTAAGAGGCCCCAGGAGCAAATCAGGAGAAATCGGCCGCCCCAGGGGTAAATCAGGAAAAATCGGCCCTCTGAGGGCAAATCCCAAATAAACGGAAAATTCACGGGCATTTTGCAAATTTTCCCGAAGAAAAGACATCACAGAAAGATACGTGTCTTCAATTTCTTTTTGATTTTTTTTTTGAGACATCATTATTGAGCTGACCTGCCCGAGGCAATTCATTGAGCTCGCTAGATACGTACAATCTATAGCAGAAATCACCCCAACAAGGTTGGCTGCAGACAGGTTGAGCGCACTAAACGGCTCATACGGAAACCAGCCAGTGCGGAAATCCTTGTGGAAAGCACTCCGTTCGATCCCATGTCAAAAGCAGGCCAGAATGGACGGGGGGCTCGTCGGCCCAATGACTCGCATTTAGACCCTTAGAGGCATGAAGATACCAACCACATGCAAGAGATTTGAATGGGGATGGGAATCGAACGCTCATATATGGGTATGATGCCCTCTGTCGGATGAGATTTGGCTATGATTGATGCAACAATGGACAGAATGGACGGGGGGCTGTTTCTCTTGGACAGACGACTGGATACTCAACGCAGTACTGCCCTCCCAAGAATAGAAGTAACACACAAAGTGGGGCTGTGACGAACCATTTCCTGTAATCGCGCGACTTTCGGCGCGAAGCTGCTTTGAGGGAACGGGTCGGACTAATCTGGTGAAGTGTGTAGGGATGGTTCGGTTGGGCAAGTTGCATGGATGCCCTTGCTTCCTTTTGCTTTTGTCGGGTCGGTGTCGGGAAGATCCCGGACCGATGATTGAGTAACCGCGCCTTAACGAGCGCGAGGAATAACGGGTGTCATAGCTTCTTTTTTGTTCTGCTGTGAGCACTGGAAAATTTTTGGCGCAGTTATCGCATGGCAATATCGTTGAAAATGATGCAAAGCCCCCACGGACTCTCGGATTTGTTCTTTTGTCTTTTCGAAAATTCAATTTTCTTTTTGTAATTAGGACCTAGGCTAGGAATTTAGGTACTCTGAATTTTTGTTGCGCCGCGCTCCTTGCTTGCGAGCATCTAGCCACGCTAGGAACCAGACCCTGATTGGACCGCGCCCTTAATCTTGCGTATAACTGTAATTTTGGTGGGCGCAATCGTAACTGTATCTCTCTTCTTGCTCTCGTCTTCTTCCCGCCTCCTTTCTCCCGGCTATGCATATGCCTCCCTACGACCTGATTGGCCAAGGTGTTGCGTGCTCAAATTGATGCGTGGAGAGTGGCTACATATTCTTATAATTTTTATTCTTATAACTTTAAATTATGACATTATATTGCAATTATGCAATAATTCTCAGAACGTAGGCACTTCCTCCTCCCCCCCCCCCTTCTCACGTAGGCGTAATCCTGTATCTTTCGCGCAAGCATGCATGCTATAAATTCCATAAGCGCGATTAGTTTTCTCTCTATGAAACCTGGAGTTAGCACGATCAGTGAGGGTCGGCTACCGAGTCAGCTGGAAGAGGTGAGTCGACGAGGGAGTTGGGCGATCCGACGAGCTGGTGTCGGGTATGCGGGGTTGACGTGCGGGTCGCGACGGGTTGTGGCGCACGTGCGAACCTGGCTTGCATGCTCGACCTAAGCGGGGTGACAACTCTGTGTTGATGCACGACGACGGACTGCCCACATCGAGGAGTGTAGAGAGGGAGAGAGAGTGAGAGCAGTTGTGTGCGTGTGTGGGATGAGGTCCCTTCTTTTGCTCATTTGTATAATTTTGGTCTTTAATGTGGTCGATTTTGTTGCGGCCGTTTCAGACTTTTCCTTGTAATTTGTCTCGGATTTCCTTTGTCGCTTTGGCTTTGTATGTATGCATGGAATGAATGTGAACTCCTCTCTTTTTGTTTATGGTCTTTTCGGATTTCCAATCTTGTCTTGCGATTATTCATCAGCATGAGCAACACTCTCAGATCTGATTGGAAGCACCAACAGAAAAATTCCCACGATAAATTAAAGTTGAAAAAACATTCTATAAGAAAAAAATCCTTCATATTTATAAATTATCATTCCAATGTTTGTCATATTCTAAAATTTCCAGTTTTATCTGATAAGTTCCCGTCTAAATATGAGTTTTTCCTTCCAACTACATCTATTTGTTCAAAATGGAATGAAAGTCTGGACGAGTTTATGGAATGTTTCAATTAATTTTTCATTATACTACAACAAATATCTTCTAATTTATATTGGATTCAACTATTTATGAATGAAAATCCTTACTTAGAATGACATTCCAATTAAAATATTTCATGAACTCATTCACACTTTCATTCCATCTCTAGCATGCAGTCCAAATAAGAAGGGATACCCTATTCTTGGAATGAAAGTTTGCAAGTAAGATGAAAAAATTTAAAATTGGAATGACATTTTTAAAGATGGAATGAAAATTTAAAATTTAGATCGTAATTTTACTATAGAATGATTATTTAATTCTAGGAAAATTTTTTGTTGACTCGTTGCGGATCTATGAGTTTAATCATTGGTCTTCAATCGTTATCAAATCACTACGAATGCTGCGATGTGTTGATTGTCCTCTCCTTTCGTCACATGCATGGCATGGGTATGAATGTAATGTCTTGATCTCACCCCATATAGTATGAGTAGGATAGTTGCATGCAAAACGAACGCAGTTGGTACACCGAACCAAGGAGCGATCTGCTCTCGCTCATGTGCACGCTCACGTAAGACCGTGATCGGGAGAAAACCGAGTCGCAGTGTACGTGCGCGTCTGCATGAATCGACGCCGACCCTTACTCACTACGAGGATGGAGGAGATCGAGTTCACTGGTCGGACATGGCCGCAAGAACCCCCTCTCGGATCGCCAATCATAAGAGCAAAAGGGACCCCGAGTATCACGGATACTGGGAAGGTGAACAACTTAGACGGCGGAGAAACTTGAGAAACCCGGAATTTCCCTGTCTGACGGAACACGATTGATTGTGCGCACGAGATTTCCACTGGGTCATAACTAAGTTAAACGATCCCCAGGGCCCGGACTACCCGGATACCGACAATTCTCAATATAATATCTCCAGGCTTCGCCGTTATTACTACCGACTTTCCTCCTTTCCATCTCCTCCTCCCATACCACAAGCTCACAGTGGTGTCGTGGAACTCCATAGCCCGCTATTGGCCCCACACGACGTACGAAAAGTGTCAGCGGCGCCAGGCGTATCGAGCATCGGAAATTGCCTGGCAAACCCAAACCGGGATCGAACGGCGCCTACAACTGATCGAACGGCGCCTACAACTGATCGAACCGCGCGGTAGCTACCGCGACCCACTGGTTCACCAGATGAAGAATCAACCACCGCGGCGCAACTGGCAGAGAAGATAATCCCAGAAACGGTCTTCGCGTACCATCTTGCACTACTACCCCTAAACTTGCCACCTGGAGATCTCAATTCCAACCCGGGACTCCACCCCCACTTTCCTAAAATCCTTGGCACAACCACTTTTCGCACTTCCAGGCCCCCGTCCCACTTCGATCAGGAAGTCGCGTTGGGCGTGATGTTGGGCGTCACAGGGCTACGTGGCTCTGGTATGTAGAGGCGTGATTATGCAAACTATTTGGCCGGCGAGGAACAAAGAGGTGTTCAAGGGGGGGGAAATCCTGGCTCAATAGCAGCATCAACAAATCCGTAATGCTATACAGCTCTCCATCCTCACAGATTGGAGAAAGTGCGTGGGGAGTCAAGGGAAAGGCTGACCCTGGTTTCTGAGAACATGGGCGCAACAAAACCCACTGGCTAAGATCACTCATTAGTGTCAATTGATCCTCACCAACTGGCTGTTTCATAGGTAATGCCTTTAGGGAGGGTCGCCAGAAGGGGCCAGAAAGTCGGGCCAGTTGGCCCAACTACTTTGAGGTGGTCTCAGGAGATAGGGTCTAGTTTTGGGTCCTCCCCAGCTCGAGATTGATAGGGCAGATCGGCGGTCTTGGTTTACAAGTTAGCCCTACCGTCTGGTTATGTTAAATTTTTGGAGCTTCAAGTTTAAGGTTTCTGGAAAGTAGACTTGCTAGGAATGGGACACTGGACCCATGGCAAGGTCCCACTCACGCAAATTACGAGATTTCGGTCGTTGATCTTTGCTATCTACAGTCTGTATCTCTTAATTCGTGCAAGTGGGACCTAGCCCCCGGTTTCCAGGAGTATTGAATGGATATGGTAGACGGTTTACCTCGAGCTACGACTCCTCAGCTCAACTGGCCGAGGCTGCCAAAATAACTCCAGGTTGAATTGTGAGGTCTCCGGCCTCGTCCATGATGTTTCGTCTGAAAAAAATATACCAAGTTTTCAAAAAAAAAAAAAAAAAAAAAAAAAAAAGTCGCCAGTCGGGTCAGATGAATCCATGCGCTAATCGCTGTCTCTTATACACATCTAGATGTGTATAAGAGACAGGCGTCGCTTCGGCGACTCTTACCGAAGCGACGCTTAGCGCCTAAGCGTGATTAGGGTTGGCTTTTGCATTCCACGGGGGGGATCGGCATGCCGCGTACCCGGCTTGTTGGGGTGGTGACCTTCGTTCTCGACAGTTTCCAGGATCCACCATGTATGTGTTGAGGTGATTCTCCCTGTGGAATAGCAGGGAGAGGGACGTCTGCTGAGTAGGGCCGGCCCTAGGTCTCGGCCCCGGGAGATCTCAAATTATAGAGACGAAGACCAAGGGGCTAAGTCGATGAAGCAGAATGGACGCGTGGGACTCGCCACCGGACAACTCTCCTCCAAGGTTTCAACGACCCATTTGAACTATGAAAGGTATTATTTGCTACCGGCCTTCTAGTTGACTCCAGGGGGAGGAGATTGTATGTGCTTGTCCCACTAACCGGTGCCTCACTTGGATGACAAAGTACTAGATAATTGCTTACTGTTAACCTTGGTGCTTCCTAGTTGATAACTTTAGCTAGTGTGAGGTTTGCTGCATTAATTCACGTATTTAATTGTGGACATCTCCGAATAAGAAAAAGGATGGGTCGACGAGATGGGGGATGGAAATGCCCAACCTCCTCCTCCCCCTCCCCCTCTGAACCTGACTTCGGAGGCGGAGAAGCAGCGAATCAAGGGGATTCTCAACGTCTACTACTCAGATGGGATCCTGCCCAAACGGCTGTCAAAAAATATAGTGGAAGTTGGAGAGGACCACGTCCGGGTAGTGGTCAATCCAGACGTTCACTGTATTCAGGTGGACTGGTCCAGAGATCATGCCGTAACTATCCTGTTTGGTAACGAGGCAACCTCGCTAACTATAAACGTTAAAAAATTAATCCTGTTTGGTGACGAGGCAACCTCACTACCTATAAACGTTAAAAAACGAATTGTCCGTACTTACGAGGATGGATGGGCGATCAATCGCTCAATTGACGCCCCTCGTAAGTGAGGATTGTTCCATAACGAATGTTGGAATCTAATAACGTATGTCTCTTCATCGAGTCAGATTGCTACCTTTATGTTATAGAAAAGACAAGATAAGATTGTACTTGATAATAAGACGTACTTGGCCACCTTTCGTCCGTGGATGAATGATAATCAGTTACAGGAATGGAGGGAGGCCATGAGATTTCCCTTTTTCAGGATAAGATATCTGCAGGTTCCAATTTCAGCAATGCCACAGCTGAAATCTGTAGTCGAAGATGCCTTCGGTTCTGTTCTAAAATCTCTTTCTCCGTTTAAAGAACCAGGTAAACCGGAGCTATTAAATATTCGCTTCGACGTCGTACCTTCGGTGAGGATGAAGTACAAACCTTGTCTGTTGATTGACTACTTGGAGGACGGATATGCAGAAATCGAAGTTATCTGTGCGGAAACACCTTGGTGTGAGACATGCCGTCGTTACTTCCATGACTCCAAGGACCCTGACTGTCCGTCGAGGTAAAAGAAAGGTCGCACACAAGGGCAAAACAAGCCCTCAGGAGTCGACCATTCGGACAAAACCTTGGACCCTAATCAGAACCAAAAAAGGACAAAGTCAATGGTAAGGGAAGAGACTCTGAGCAGGGTTGTAAACGATACAGATCATACAGGCGCACAGACGATGTTGATCAATCTCAGGGGAAGGAAAAGGATCACGAACCGGAGGGCTCTGACACAAGGGACAGTAGGAATAACAGGGAGAAGGCTGCCCGTCCGAAAAAATCCCATGGGAAGGGTAAGGAACTGGTGGTATGGAAAAAGGTTCTCACCCCCCCTACGAGACAGCAGAGTATTCATCTGAATTCTCCCCCCGCCCCCCAGTCCAAGAAGAAAGCGCTCCCGGAAATGATAAGATTTCGGGGACGGTACAGACCGGGGACGGAAGAGAACAAGGACAGAAAAAGGTTCTCTCAAAGGGGGAGGGGAATCCTCCTCAAGAAGCGAAGGATATCGAAATGACGATCGAGGAGGAAGCTGCAGATGGTGACGAAAAACAAGAGGAGGAAGAAGAAGAAGAGGAGGAGGAGGACGAGGACGAGGAGAAAGACATGGAGGAAGAGGGGAGCAAGGAGGATGACGAGGATGATGATGAGGAGCAGGAAGACGAGGAGGAAGAGGAGGAGGAAGAAGAAGGTAGGGCGGAGGAGGAAGCGAGCGAAAAGGGCATTGATGAAGGAAGTGAGGAGGAAGTGAGTGAAGGAAAGGATATAGGAAATGTGGAAGGTACTGAGGAGGAGGAAGAGAAGGAGAAAGGAGGTAATGAGGACAAAGAGGAGGAGAAGGGAGGGGATAAGGAAGAGTCGGAGAAAGGAAACAGCGATACAGTCAAAGGGAAAGAGGTAGAGTTAGTGTCCCGCTCATCTCCTAAGGCAGGAAGTACCCACATAACAGAATAAGATCTTCAAAAACAGGCGGTATTAAACCTGAAGGCCCTTAAGGATGACACCTAGAGGCTTGTAAGGGGGAGCGATCCGCCAGAGAAGGGTTCCCCAGGCGCAGACGGTCATGTCAAACAAATAAGATTAGAAGACCAGGTACCCAAGGGAATTTTCCAGAGGGGGTCAGATCAACCACCGCCAGAAAAATTATCAGTCTACAACAACAATTATTTTTCCCCGGTCGAGGAAGAGGAGAAAGAGTATGATAAAGATGAGGAAATTTCCCCCCCGAAATCCCTCATCCCTGTCCATTCGGAAAGAGAAGCTAATATAGGAGGAGGACAGACAGAGGAAGAGTCAGGACGAGGGTTCACAGAGTCCCACGAGAAGGTGCAGGGGATGTCACCGAGATCCTCCCCTTTCACAAACTTAGCAGTTTCCTATTTCTGCAGGAACTTGGATCTGTAATGGCAAAGAGGGGCTCCCCAGCAAAGAAACTCAAAGTGTACGACAACTGCGGGGCATGTCCCTCGGAGCCTAGACCTGAGGAACCTTCTCCGGAGTACCGAGATGTATTGAAATTTGAAGGGTGAAAAATAACTCTCATCTAGAGCCACGCAAGGAGAAAACTCTCCCTAGCCGCTCCGATGAAGACTCTCGCTAAAGCAGATAGAGCAAAAGAGCCGATTAAACAGTATGTTATTCCATTAATTTGCTCTCATTCGATCGTGGGATCTAAGCTCTTAACATGAATTACGAACGACGATGGGTTGGAAATCCCATCAATACCAGTTTCAGCCCCCCCCTCGGAAGAAGAGGTGATTGAGTTAGCGAAGTGCCATGTGCTTAACCACACGGGCTCAGTTGTTGTCTTGCCGTCCTTTAAAGTTAATCGTTAACTCTCTCAAAAGCAACAGCACCCCCCGGTGGTCTTCCACATGGCACTCATAGGCATAAAAACCATCAACGATACTTTTGATAAATGGTGTGACCTTCGAGTTCATTGGTTCCCGCTTCAGGATTTCTTGATTAACAAAACGGAAACAGTTGAAAAACGGCTAATGTCAGCGGGCAGAGTAGGTTCGGTGATTGTGGACTGGATAAGGTACACCAATATCTGGGAACGTCTTGCTGGCGATTGTTTAACTCAGAATCATCTGACAGTCAAGCAACCATATAGGCCGAAGGAGTGCAAACGAAAAACGTCTACCCCAAATGCTCAGACCCGGATCCAAGATACCGGCGTAGGAGGACTTGATGGTAATACCGTCTAAGCTACGTTTGGCATCTTGGAATGTCCGTGGGCTAGGGGACACCTCAAAACGTTGTAAACGACCAAGGCTTCTAGATTATATGCACTCAAATGATGTCCACATTATCGGCATCCAGGAAACAAAATTGAATCCTGGGAAGTTATAGCAGCTGAACAGATACTGGCAAGACCCTCAAAGCTGGGCCTCAGCAGAGGGAACCAGTGGAGGTGTGGCGATACTAATAAACAAGGATCTGCAGGTAGAAGTTCTTGACTCATATTCAGATTCGAGAGGGCGAATTGTATGGATCAAGTTTCAGTTAGGAGAGGAAGAATGGGCGGTTGCCTCTATTTATGCCCCTGTGGAACTACCGGAGCGAATCGATTTTCTGGCTAACCTCCCCGCCTTTCTTCCGGACACTGAAAATCTAGTGTTACTTGGTGACTGGAATACGATTCTAGTTCCAAGCCTGGACTCACTTTCAGTCTTCCCCGCAAGACCCGATGCAGAGATGTTGACAACTCTAACTGATGCTCACTCGTTTTTTTATGTTTATAAAATGCTCAACCCGGAATCCAATGGTTTTACGTGGTATGGCCCTAAACCTTCCAAGAACACCCAGGCACCTCGTAGTCACCTGGACCTGATCTTGGCTAGAGGCTTCCAATGGGATAGATGTTTTTGGTGTGACATCACACAAGGTTCCCTTTCCGGCCATCTTCCAATATTAATAGATATAATTTCCCCGGATGTGATTAAAGGGAGCGTCCGCCGTTCAGGTTAAATGTGAATTTATTGAAAGATGAAGGGATAAGACAATGGATAAATGACCAGATGTTCCAATGGTCCGAGTCCCAGGACCTTTTTGACAGTAAGGTCGATTGGGCTGAAGTAGGCATCAACATAATTAGAGTGGCACTCATAAATTTCTCACGCATGAAGGCAACCAATCGGTCCTGGAAGGAAACACAGTTAAAAAGGCAAATCCAACAAGCGGAGAGCCTCATGGGCACCGATCCATTCTCGGACTTCTTTTGGTCGGAGAAAAGGAAAACAGCTCTAGTGGAATTGGAGAAGCTAGAACTCCTAAAACAAACAGAATGGTTGGAATGATTTAAAATCCGGGTTGTTTTTTTTTTTTTTTTTTTTTTTTGGAAAACAACTCGATCGAATGCTAGATGTGCTGATAAGAGCAGACACATCTAGCATCGTCGGGGAGGCTCCATCTATTAGTGGGGAGCAGCACCAGTTGGAAATCGGGTCCAGGGTCCCTTGGATACACCTTTGTGGTACAGTGATTGTTGGGCATATGGCCATTAGAGTTATTTTTCCTGAGCTTTCTTCTCTCCCCCGGGGCTGCGTATGTTACCCTTCCCAATTGCAAAGCTCCTACTTCCCACTGGCCTAGCCCCACCAAGGGTGGTGTCCGTCGTGCTTGAGCGTCCATGCTTCTCCAGCCAATAGTAGCTAAACTCCTACCCTTGGTGTC
Organism: Chara braunii; assembly: GCA_003427395.1. Lineage (NCBI taxonomy): Eukaryota > Viridiplantae > Streptophyta > Charophyceae > Charales > Characeae > Chara > Chara braunii. Next base: position 20,546 of record BFEA01000517.1, on the reverse strand, counting down.
TGCAACCCCCCTGTTTGTTTCAAGCCCTTTTGTATGACGAACCCAGAGATACAATCGAATGACGAAATTATCTTTTAGATCCCTAATCCTGTGTCAAGCTAAACCCTTGATAAGGAAGCTAAGACACCCATTTGCCATAGATCTCACTCCATCTTTGGACATAGAGACTATGTGTGTCAATGCCTACGATTATTTCAGAGATATCGTCACAGCAAGGAAACCCTTTGATTCACTAGACGTCGATCTTTCGTTGAGTTGCAGCTTCTGGAACAGAACAACGAAGTACCTTCCAACAGCTACAGCTAAAGCTTTGGAGGAATCATTCACAGAATCACAGTGGAAGAACTTACCCGGGCAGTTAAAAAGATGGCCTTGGGTAAATGCTCAGGCCTTGACGGTCTGCCGGTGGAATTGTACACTGCTTGCTGGCCGGCCTTTGGCCCGTTTCTGTGCGAAGTTTATCATTATAACATAAGGTTCACGGGTTCCCTCCCTAAAAGCTTCTTAAAAGGGGTAATCTCCCTACTCTACAAGAAAGGTGATAAATCTGAGGTAAAAAACTATAGACCGATCTCCGTTCTCAACGTGGCTTACAAAATTTTGGCTAAAGCCCAGACGTTGCGCTTGGCCGAGCTTCTCCCCTCGTTGGTAGGTCAGGAACAGGGCGTGTTTGTGAAGGGTCGCTCTATCTTTGAAAACATCATGTCGACCCTTCAGGCGCTGGATGTAATTTCAAACGAAAAGCGAGAGGTGGCAGTCCTCCTCCTAGATATGGAGAAGGCATATGACAAGGTAGGCTGAACTTTTGTCCTTACCACCTTGTCCAAAATGTGCTTTGGCCCACAATTTTGTACCTGCGTTAAAGCCATGTATGCTCAGGCATCTTCATCGGTCATAGTAAATGGGCACCTATCCGAAGACTTTGAACAGTCTCGGTCATTGCGTCAGGGTTGTCCCTTGGCGCCGCTTCTTTTCGTGTTGCAACTTGAAGTCCTACTGGACAACATTAAACACAACCCAAAAATAACAGGGTTAAAACTCTCCCCCTCCATCCATTGGAGGGGAGGAGCAATCGCAGATGATCTCACGATTGCCTACGAAAACACGGTACTAGCACTAACTGAACTAAGACTAATTCTGGACGAATATTGTCATCTTTCTTAGGCATCTAGCAATTGGGACAGATCTACATACTTTTTCCCACACCTCTTTACCCTCTGTGTACAATGGGGCCTTCGTCAGATACCAGCAGGCTCTTCAGAGCGGTTCCTGGGAGTACAAGCTTCATTAACAGATTGTTCTGCTGATCAAGACAAGATTTTACAGGAGAAACTTTGTGCCAGAATCATTTGGTGGATCAGAAATCATAAACTCTCCCTGTTCGGGAGAACATTGGTTTTATCCTCAGCGACCTTTTCTCTTTTGTGGCTCCGTCTAGTGGTCCACTGGTTGGGGGACAGTCCCTACTCTTGAATCAAAAGGGTCTCAACAAGGTGCCTGTGGAAACTAGAGGCTACGGAAGAAAAAGACCAGGGGTTTATCACTCGAGTGGCCTGGGACACCATATCCTTCCGTAGGGACAAAGGGGGTCTAGGTGTATTGGACCCGAGAGATCAAAATATCACATTGCTAGGGAAATGGGTAGTAAAAGTCTTGCTGGAGAACAAGAGTAAAGGCATGTGGATTTAGCAGAATATATTTTTTTAAAGGATTGGTCCTTGGAAGAGGATAACCACGTTTGGACTTGCCTGTTGCAAACGGATATGCTGAAAAGAAAAGTTAAATCTAGAGTTTGGACAGGTATCCTTAAAGCGTGGAGTAGAATCAGACCCTCCCCATGGAGGGATCCTTCAACGAAATCAGAAGTGGTGAGACAAATACTTTTTGATAATCCGCTTATCAAAGGTGAGTCTGGGGCCCCCTTTAGTACAACGGATAGGGCAGGCAATTTTGCCAGGTCGTGGATACAACAAGGGGTGCTTCAGGTAATCCATACCTGGGACGTGGAACGTCAGGGATGGCGTTCCTTAGATGAGATGAGGAAGATCCTCCCTCGACTTCACTCGTTACAGACAAACTATTTGGTGATTCTAAAAGCACTTCCACCTCACTGGGAAGCGTTGTTGAGAGAGGAGACGGATCACACCCAGGGGTCCAGGCTGATGGACCCTTCCTCGGCAAGAACAGATAAGAGAGAGGACACGGAGCATAATGAGGGGTCCTAGCTGGTGGACCCTTCCTCGACAAGAACAGATAAGATCTTGAGAGTACAGGGTCCCGATCTCAGACAGAGATAAAAGTGGAATCATGGAGGGTAGGGCGGGACATAGGAAAACGACGAGAGATTACCTTTGAAGAAGAGGAAGTTTTACAAACAACTACGGACCTGGTGGAAGTTAAGGTCTGGGAGACAGAGGCGAAAGGCAGGAGGCATGGAGTGCTACTGCATGGCCGAGTGGACTTATTCAAGGTAGATCCAATTTTATATGGGTGGAAACTAGGTCCGGGGATCACGGTCCCTTTGTTTGAATATGGAACGAAAGTTGGGATGGCCTTCCTGCGAGATAAAAAAATTCAACCGATAGATGTGGCAAAACACAGATTCCACAAGATCCAAGGCCAGACAACCCCTAACTCGGACTTCCCATCCCTTTGGCAGGTGCTGAAGAAAATCCCGTCCCAAAGACAAGCAAGCCTGATGTGGTCCCTCTCACTGCAAGTGACTACGCCGGCCCTATGGTTACAGATGAGAGGCATGGAACTGAGTATTACTTGCTCCCGGTGTAATTGGGAGTGGGAGTCAACAAAACACCTATGGCTTTACTGCCCGCTAGCAGATGAATTGTGGATGTGGTGGAAGGTCCACTGGACTAGATAGGTGGGTACGGACTGGGAATGGACTGATAACTGGATACTGTTTGCCAAAACACCAAACAACGTAAGACTACAGAAAGGTTAGGGTTACGTTGCCCTGGTTTGCAGAGGAATTGTAATGGATGTCTTGTGGAAGTCAAGGAACGCACCGGTCTTCAAAAAGGAGAAGACAGCAATCCAACAATAGACGTCTATGGTGAAGGCTTCACTGCATATGGCGATAATGGCAGATTGGAAAAGATCCCGCTCAAACACAGGCGGAGGCAGGTATTGGTTTGTGAAAACATGGACATTGAAGAATGCACTGGCCAAGGTTAATCCAGAGGGTCAACTCTTGATTGCCCCGTGATTGTGTGATTAAAAGATATCATGAGGATAGTAGGCCAGTTGGCTTTGGGGCAGAATGTCCCCCGCTCCTTACAATTTTTTTTTCTGAGCTTCATGTTACATTTCTGGAAGTGTGGAGTAAGGGTCTCGTTAGACACTCCTAAAAGAATCCTAAACTTTTAAGGACGAGTCCTAAAGGTTTTTCAGGATTTTGTGCGGTGTCGTTACACGCAATCCTAAAAATGGTCTTTTAGGATTCGTCCTAAAAGGTTTCCTGCAGCCGCTTTTCATATGTGTATACGCAGCCGCGTCGCCGATGTCCGTCCATTCCTGGCTGGTGTCTGTGGTACACACTATCGAGGGCCGTCATCGGGTAGGGCTCTTCGGTGAAAAATGCGCGTAGCCGAGGGACTTCAAAAATTCAAATTCGAAATTTGGCGGACGCAGGGTGGCGGAGCGAAGGATGGGCAGGCGATGCATGCGATGTAGAAAAGATGGCGCTGGGGAACCCTTCGGCGTGGGTATCCATCTTTCGAGTCTGCACGACTGGTGACCAGCGGGGGCATGTTCGGCAGGGGCGCATCTTCACCTCCGGGGCGCGTACTGTCTTCCACCATCGTAGAGCAGCGGGCGCATCTTGACCTCCGGCGTGCGTACTCTCTTCCACCATCGTAGAGCAGCAAACGCATCTTGAGTTCCGGCGTGCGTACTGTCTTCCACCGTCGTAGAGCAGCGGGCGCATCTTCGAGTACGACGTGCCCTCTACTGTCGCAGTGTGGAGCAGCGGGCGCGTCTTCAGCTCTGGTATGCGTATTCTCCTATGGCAGCGCTCTTCGTTAGCGGGCTCATCTTCGGCTCCGGCGTGCGTCGTATCCTGTGCCAGTGTGGAGCACCGGGCGCATCTTCGACTCCGGCGTGCGTGGTCTCCTGTGGCAGTGTTGAGGTGGTGGCGCATCTTCGGCGGTTGTGGACACGCGTTACTGTGCACAGGCGGAACGATTATCGGAGATGGATGTTCGCAGCTGCGGACACGGTCTATGTGAAGAAGAGAGCGAGGCTGTGGCGATGGCGGTGACTGTCGTTGTCCTGAACGCGATGAGCAACATGTCGTCCTCCTCCCGCGACATGCGTTTACAGCTCTGTAAATGAAGAGCGTTGTTGCAAAGTGTTGTCGAAGCGCCGGATTGCGTGGCGATGTGCGAAGCAGTCGTGCAGTTGGGTTTCGCGCTGTCGTCTGGCATTTTACCGCGGCAGACCCCGCGTTGGTGGATTAAACGACGCACAGGTGGAACATGGGAGGACCTTCGGCTGTGTGATGACGCCACCGAGGACTACTACCACATGCCTGCATGCCCGCCATCGGACGTTCCCCTACCGCCCGTTTTGTTGATGCCCTCGTCTTGCGATGTTGTTTCCACGGCCGGCACGACAAACACAAGTGGAGGAAGACGTCAATCAGGAAGACGACGACAGTGAGTACCAGCAGAGGCAATCTCCTCTGCACGTAAGCCATCAAATTCACCTCGGGACCCACCCTTGCACGCGACTAATGCAGAAGTGTCTTCTGACATGCCGAGGGATAGGGCCGCTCGACCTTCATATGCCGACAACCAGCAGAGAAGACGACAAAGGTGCCTGCCTTCAATTTGAAAATCGACCGTTGGCGCCTACGCACTACCCGAAGCACCTCGGTATGTCGTCCTGCGCACGTCGTCGTCCTCCTCCGCTTCCCACAGCCCAGCCAATGGTCCACCATGGACGCCAGCCCGCCCTCACTCACCCCCCCCCTCGCGCTCCACCCCCTCTGCCAACGGCTACCGTTAGTGGCCGTTGCCCGCGTCGAGCCGTAGAAAACCTCCGATGTCCGACCACCGACTCGACGGACCGCTTTTGGACCACCAACGAGTGTCGAGGGTGCCATGCGCGCGTCGCAATGAGTCCGTGAAACACGGGAATCCTAAATTTTTCAGTAGGTCGGGGGCTACTGGAAAATTTTAGGACGATTTTGCCTGGGGAATTCTAAATCCTTTAGGACTTGTCCCAACGCCATTTTCACATTTTTGATCTCGAAATTGGATTTAGGATGCAATCCTAAAAACACGCACTTTTAGGAGTGTCTAACAAGACCCTAAGTCATAATTAGTACGAGGTAATGTCAGAAGGTTATGTAGGCTGCGGGAATTTTGAGTAGGAGATGAAGGGACTCTGGACCCTCTTTCCAGAACGATCTTATGGGACTGTTACTTCATGCTCACTCCGGGTTGAATTGTGAGGTCCCCGGCCTCATGCCTTTGGCTTTTTTTTTTTTTTTTTTTTGGTTAAAATTCTTTTTTAAAAAGGGCGACGACCTTGAGATAGTGGGGCTCGTTCGACACTCCTCGGGGGCCGAAGTCCCCCAACGAAATCGTCGTTCCACTTGTCCTCGGGGGAAAAAAATAAAAAAAAACGTGACTGGGATTCCTCGGGATTTCCTCAGGGATTCCTCGGGCTACAGGCAATTTTCATTTTTCCCCAAGGAACCTTTTGTAGGATCCTCGGAGCTCCCCCATGTGGAAGAACGGGGTCTTCGACGGCACCTCAATCAACTTCTTTTGTCGGCGGCGTCTGGTCCATCGGTGGTTCGGGCGACTTGCGCACAGACATGTTGGGTCGCCAACGTTCAAGCGGCCCAATGTCCACTCCAACGGTAACCGTTTGCGGGCCGGTAGCATCCCCAAGGTGCACACCGCAGTGCACCTTGGGGTTGGGCTTCAGCCGAAGCGGGAAACCGCCCAACGGTCGACAAATGCGAATATTTGAGGCGGCACAGCGCGTCCACAACACGACGGCTTCCGTTTGTCGCCAAGCGTGTATCGCCGTCTGCAGATATCTTGATGTTATGTTGTCGCCCATGTTGTCTTTCGTCTAGTGCCGTTGTCGTCGTCCGACTAATGGCTGACGTATTTCGTAAGCTGCCGCTACTGCTTCTCGTCGTCTTTTTGCTGGTCGTCGTCGTAGTGTTTCACGTGTGTTTCCTCAGGAACGCGCCGCAACGTCGACGTAGACGAACTTTGTCGATGAAGCCCGTCAGGACGGATACACGACAGGGATCCCCCAGGGGAGGAGGGGAGCAGGTAGTGAGTAGGCGTGCCGTTGGAAGTTCTTCTTCGGTTTGTAGGTTGTCATTGGGGGTCGGCAATTCTGCATTGCCGTCGCATTTGCAACCCCTCCCAGACTTATCTGATGAGAACGAGAGGGAGGGACGGGCACGCACTGTTCCATTGGGTAGCGGATCTACGCAGGAATGGGCTTGGACGGAGCTGTGCGGTGGCAGTGCCGTCGTGCACGAGCAGTCCTTCACTGAACTGCTGCGGCCGGGTCTCGACGGGGAAGAACGACACGACGAAGTGAACCTCTCTTCCGGTTTGTCTACAGGGAGGTGTGGAAGCCAGACGCGCACAGTGATCACCAATCCCCATCCCGGCGACGACGGCGGGCAGTTAACTGCTGTAGACCGATCATTGAAATCCACCGGCGCGCAGCAGTGGTAGGGACGATCAACTTCCATCTCCAGGAGCGCGCAGGGTCGCCCACATTTCATGCAGTCACCGTCTCCGGTGTCTGCTGCGTCCAACCTGGGACGTCGACGTGGCATTGTCGCGGAAAGGGGGGGCAACTTGGACGACGTCGGTGACGACCACGACGGGAGGTTACTGTGGGCGGAGCAACGACGGGAGCTGAGGGAGGGTCGAGAGGAAGCAATCAGGCGGGGGGTGGAGCGTCTGCGGATGGACGGACAGGCGGAAGAAGTTGAGGAGCCAGATGTGGGCTTCCGTTCGAAGAAGACGACGACAACAACGAAGGAGAAGGAGGGGACGGGAACGGGGGTTACGCCTCGCCATCAGGGAACAGCGACATGGGTGGGAAGGGCGGCAAGACGCAGGCGAAGAGCGGGAATGGTCATGGGCGGCCGAAGAAAGCACAAGCTAAGCCGAACGACGAAGACGGCGACGGCGAGGCAGAGGAGAAGCGAAACTTTTGGAGTGTTGAACATATCATCGCCCTCATACGGGCGAAACGCGATTAGGATGTTCACTTGCAGGGGATGGGCCACGCGTACAGCCGGATGAAGGCGAGGGAGTGGAAATGGAATGACGTCGCCAGAAGATTGAAGAATGTCGGTGTGGAGAGGAAGGCGGAGAAATGCGGGCAGAAGTGGGACAACCTCATGCAGCAATTCAAGAAAGTTCATCATTTTCAATCGTCGTCGGGGGGAATCGACTTCTTCCAATTGAGCGCGAAGGAGAGGGCGAGCAAGGGCTTTAATTTCAATATGGATCGCGCCATTTACGACAAGATTAAAGGGTTGACCGGTTTGAACGAAACCATTAACCCGAAAAACATTATAGACACTGGTGCCTCTCGCGGTGTGCATTTGCCTTCGACGTCGAATGCTGATCCTGAAGCAGTTGGTGATGCCGACGCCAGTGCGGGGGGAGACGATGAGGAGGAGGGATCGACTCGTGGTTCTTCCCAGACGATGGGCAGCCCTAGTGCGTTTGGAAAGAGGAAGAGCACGCGGCAGCAGACGTTCGTGGCAATGACCGATTGCATGGAGAAGCACGGTGCGTTGATGGCGGCCACGATGGAGAGTGCCAGCAAGCGGCAATGCAACATTCAGCTACGACAATGTGAGGCATTAGAAGCTGAAGTGCAAGTGCAGAAGACGCATTACGCCACGTCCGATGAAGTCAGCAAACTCATGTGCCATGCGTTGTTGGAAATAGCAAAGGCTATTCGCGAGCGATAGAGTTTGTAGGCATTGTGTTGTGTACCAGTGGCGCCGTGTAATGTAGTACTCGGTTGACAGTTGGTGGTTTCCCGTTGTAGTCGGCTTCGTCGGCAAGGTGTCGTCTTCGTTTCGTGTATGCTTCGAGTGTTGTTTTAGGACGGTTGGGCACATCGGTTGCCCGCCTTGGTGGTTCGAGACGGGTAATCCCGTCATTCAATTGAATTCAATTTGAATTTGGAAAGTGCAGAATGCACTTACCGTTGGTTTTAAATTGTTGTGCTTCAATCCCTCGTACTGCGAGTGTTTCTATTGTCTCAGATCAATGTCTCTCTTTCTCTCTCTCTCTCTCTCTCTCTCTCTCTCTCTCTCTCTCTCTCTCTCTCTCTCTCTCTCTCTCTCT
>BFEA01000516.1:1107572-1129207 GCA_003427395.1 Chara braunii | reverse complement strand
TGACGAACCCATGCAGCCCTGCTCTGATGACCCCGAACCTGTCCCAAACCTCACGTCCGAACCGGAGCAGCAATCATACCGACGCAATGGAGTCAAACGGGATAATGAAGGTAATACAACGGTAGCACCATGTTGTGTTGTCCCTTGGCCCCGCACTCATAACACACAGGTTGCGGCGAGGTTAGAAATCAGGGTAATCAGGTAGGTCATTGAAGGGAATCTCAATTGTTAGAGAATTGAGAGATGTCGTCAGAAGGGGAAGAAATAAATAATCCGGAGTTGGATCGAACCTCGAATAATTTGAGCAAATTTCAATCAATCATTCATTAACTGCAGTTTTCCCTTCCTTGTATAATTTTTGATTAATCTCCTTATCCCTTGAATCTTATTATAAAAGTCAATGAAAATAAAGACAATTTTATCAGAAATAAATTCCAATGGAATTCAATTGAATAACGAAAATTCTTTGTTTTCTTTTTTTTTCTTCTTCATTTGATCATTTTTTTTATCTTTAATTATATTATCGGAAAAATCAATAATCGGGGGCTATCCCATTAAGAATTAAATATCGATGATTTTAAATAAATTAATAAATTTTTTATTTTTCTCTTTTTTTTCTTTGTTTTTAATTCTTTTCCCCATTTTTTATTTTAATATTAAAATTAAATAAATATGAGGTTCCATTCTCGCGTCGGTTGGATAACGTAAAAGGGCCTTATCAAAGCCTATTCTCAAATTACCGTCCAGCAGCCAGTCGTTTCGGGAGCAGGCTTGGAGCGGGCGGAAATAAGGTAGATAATAAGGTACCCGTCAGGGCGGCGAAGCGGTAGCCTCTCTCGCCAATTTTGAGGGTTAGTCTTGATGGTTGACACACCCAAAATTAGGGATGGTCTGGCTACCCCTAATTTTCCCCAACCGGTCAGACAAAAGTCCCGGCCGATCCTCCCTCAGATAATTTTTCTAAGGGTCAATCTCCCAGTATTAGGGCGACCGACTGGCCTTCGGTCGCCCGACAAACAAACCCGGACCTCCTCTCGACCCCCCCGTCAAGCCCGCTCTGTCTTGGTCAGACGAATCGCACCATGTCCAAGTGAACGACGCGCGCGCGACGCAAGTGCTTCCACTTATCGGTCTGACGCTTGGGTTTCTCACGAATCTTGGGGCTGAAAGGGTGCTTCTTCCCTTTCTTAGGCCGCCGTCGTTTGGGCTTTGATACAGGAATCTTCCCTCGCTTCCTCCTTCGTTGGGGAGGTCGTGCGTCAATTGCGCCACTCTTCCTTATGCGGACTCTGCGCTTAGGTCTTTGTAGAACAAAGACCCATTTCTTTTTCTTACCTAGCGTTAAGCCCTTCACTTTCCTGGTCTCAACTCTCTTCCTCTTCCATGAACTCTCACCTACTTCGAACCGCCTTGACGGTCCCTCATCTGCAGCCTTGGCTTTCCCTTTTCCTTTAGGGTCTGATAATGTTGGTGCAGGAGTAGGTATCTCCCTTGGCCTAAACAACTTCAACCTAGCTCCTGCCACATGATCCTTCCACTTTGACTCATCTAGCTCAGCAATCATATATACTCCCCAGGTTAACGCACCAACTACACGATAGGGCCCCATCCATCTGTTAGCCAGTTTTCCTGTCCATGTTCTCTCCAATGCGGCGTCGTAGAGGAGTGCTATATCGCCGACTTTTATCTTCTCCTTTCTGATTCTGACGTCTTTATCCCATCGTATTTTGTCTTTCTCTCTTTTTACCGTCAGTCGATTAGCCGCAGTCATGAGATTATCCTCCAACCCGTACGCTATCTGTCTAGTCCTAGCTGCCAGTAACTCTTCTCGTGTCATGCTATCCGCCCAGTTAATCGTGGTCGAGTTATCGACATGGAACTCTATGGGCAGAGGGCAATGCCTTCCAAACCAAAGAGTGTAAGGTGGGTACCCAGTGCTGGCCCGCACCGTAACGTTATCTGCCCATATCGCATACCGGAAATACGTCGGCTAGTCACTATCTTTCCCTCTACACCACTTAGCCAGGGATGCAATCAAGGATTGATATCCTCATTGTACAGGCGCGTTGGATTGAGGGTGATAGGCGGTAGCTATTGATACTCTAGCCCCTGCTCTCTTGAATATGCTCTGTACCTCATCTGTCAGGAACTTCGTCCCTCTGTCCATTACAATCTTACTAACGCACCCATATCTAGACAAGTACTCCAGGACAAAGTTCTTGACTTCTCTTGCAGCCTTCGTTCTGATGGTCTTGCCATCGAAAAAAACAGTGAAGCCGTCTCTGATATGCACTACATAATTCATGTTCCCCACACCTTTCGACATCTTTAACAGATGAATATATATTTTCTCTCCTGGTCTAGTAGGATAAGAAGGATGAAGCGGTTCCTCATATCTGATAAGGGAAGCGGTTCCTTATATCTGATAAGGGATCTCTTTTAACAGCCTTCGCAAGCCTCGCAGTACTTCTCGACATCCTTGTTCTATCCTTCCCACCAGTATAGCCTGCGAACCTTCTCATACGTCCCTTTTACTCCTCTATGCCCTCTAACTACACCGTCATGTAGCTCTGCTACAATGGACTGCTTCTCCTTGGGATCACAGATCACCCGAAGAGGCATCCCCGCCCCTACGGGTCGGCGGGACAAATGTCCAGGTCTAAGGCAATATTGTGTTGTCCGTTTTCTAATCTCTGGATCAGAATTCTCTTCCCCTGACAGGTGCAATCCGATCGTTAGGTACTTGCCCTCATAAAGGTTGACTAGGAAGCGATCCATTCGTCCAGGCTCAATCATAGTCAGTGCAGCAATTGATACCTGTCGCTCCGCCTCAATTGGAATCCGTGAAAGTCCGTCCGCCACAGCGTTCTTTGTCCCTAAGATCCTTTCCAAAGTGTAATCGTCAAGTCGGATCTTGATTAACCAACGCGCAATCGTGGGATCCGTCAGATTGAAGTCCTTCTGTAAAACTGACGCTACCCTGAGAACGAATCGTCTCCCGTATACGTAATGCCCAAAGGCGTCTAAACACCGCAGGACAACTAACACCTCCTTCTTAAACTGACTATAGTTGCGTTCAACAGTGTTGAGTGTTCGACTCTCGAATCTCAATGGTCTCTCCTTACCGTCGACATCCTTTTGAGAAAGTAATCCCCCAACCGAACACGGCCTAACATCCGTAGACACTATGAATGGCCTGTTCGTTTCATCTTCGAAGAATGGCACGCCTAGAATTCAGCCGCCTTCTTTAAATTATTCCTTAAGGGATTGTACTGCAAACTCTTGTGGAGAGTCCCAGTAAAATTTTTCGGTCTTCCTAGGAAGAGTCCGCAGAGGCTCTGCCTTTTCGGCATATCCGCATATAAAAATCCTCCAATAGCCTACCACCCCTACGAATTGGCGAACCTCAGTAGCACTATGCAACGGTGTCGGCCAGTTTAGGAGTTTCTCTAACTTTCCAGGGTCAGCTCGGCGGCTCCTCAAATCGCATATAAATCCTAGAATCTTAATTGTTGACACCGCCCATCGACTCGTTGTCCTGCTAACCGTCAGGTTAGCTTCATCTAGTTGTTCCAGGACAGCATAAATGTTTGTCAGATGTTGCTCTACGAACCTCATGACGCCAGGAGTGACTTTCATTTCGTCTTTCAGTACCAGTCCTTTTATCGGAAAGTCGTCCAAGAAAACTTCAACTTTATCAGGGATAAAGTCTTTCAGAACAGCTACCATGACTCTCTGAAAGACTGCTACCCCGTTGGTCCACCCCATAGGTACGACCATCATGTGCACTAATCCGAGTGGCGTGTGCCTGGCTGTGAGATATCTATCTCTCGGATCTAGTGGTATCTCATCGTATCCTGAAAATAAATCGCAGACAGAATAAATGGACCTGCCTGCTGCTCCTTCTGCTAATAGATTAGCGTGTTGTATGGAGCCTACATCTCGAATTGTCACAGCGTTGACCTTCTGGAGGTCTTGAATCCACTGAATCTTTCCATTAGGCTTTCTTAAGAAAAACCACCTATTCGCGTACGCGCTATCAGATGGCTCAGCTACATGAGACATAATTTTCTCCTTGAGAAAGGAGATCACTTCTTCCGTCTCTTTATGAGCAAACTTTCATATCTCGTCATTCCATGGCGTATGCGGAATCATGTAGATCCTAGCAGGCTTAGCATACCAAGGATCAATTATCCCCCTTTCCGCATCACTGAAGGCTATAGCTTTGTCGCAGGTCTTAAGAACTTCTAGCACGCGCGCCTTCTCTTACTCAGTTAAATTCTCATCTCTTATGCTCATCCCTGCTATCCTTTTCTCTGTCAGCCGTTGCGGCTCCTTTCTCTTCTTCTCTTTAATCTCCCTAGCGATCTCTTCCTCAGATACGCCATCCAAAGCGGATCGCTCTCGGGCTACTGCCACCGGCTTAACTTTCTGAGTCGATGTCTTGTGTCTTTTTGGTCACCCCCCGTAGGGGGCTGTGCCCTTAAAAAAGACACAGAGATCATTCCTCCGAATTCCCCATCTTCTGCCTTAGGATAGGAGTTTCCTCCCACATGGACTCAGTCGCCTAAATCCTCAACCTCGATTATACTTCCTTCTTCTTCCGTAAGTAGCGGCCCATACTTCTTTTCGCGAAAGCTCAAGGAGCGACTCGCAAGGGTGACCGGTAGCTGCAAGAACCGCTCTGTTCCTTGGGTCACGAGGCTCTACCGTCTCCATCATAATTCGCCCACCATCCAGGCGTTTGATGGAAAGCATTTGGCTTCCATCTGATCGCTCTATAGTAACCGCATGAACAAGGTTTAACCATATCCGCCTCAATAGCAACTCAGAGCTGCAATCTCGGACCGCGAAAACAGGCATCATTACTCTCAATCCTTCGACCTCGACTGCCGCCTTGTGACAGACCCCGACGACTTTCTGTTTTCTTCCATCAGCGGTTTCTATCTCGAATCAGTACGACCTATCAAGGTCCAATCCCAATCGCACGGCCAGGTCCTCATCTATGATAACAGCCTCACTGCCATTATCAATTACGGCATGAAGGACTACCTCGTCATTGAGTGTAGTCTGTACTGTCCCACTGCCTAGGATATAAAACTTGTCAGGACGCACACCTTCCATTCCATCTAAGAACACCGTTGCTGCACAGTCTGCCTCAGCGACCACACTCGATACCGCTAAAGAGGGTAGTACCTCCTGTTTGGTAGCCATCTGGACTTCATCGCTCAGGGGAATGCATGTCTTGCATGTGATCATCTGCAACTCATCTCGCGCAGGTCTTGAGGCTGCCAAATATTCAAGTATCGTGCACTTCATAGACTGCCTAAGCGCGTGTCTGAGAGGCTCGACCGTATCTATATCGTCAAAAGTACTCTTCATTGTGAACCTTTTAGCTCCGTTGCGTGACGAGAGTACAACTTCCTCACCTTCAATCCTTTGCCCATCCTTCTCTGCCATCATATAATCATTGTCATCCTTCTTAGAGGAGAATGCCCTGGCGGACTTAGTCGCCGCCACTCGTATAGGTGTCATAGGACTCTCCTCATCAGAAGACAGACTCAGCCTCACACTCTGGCTCCTTGCGACTCCCTTACCCTTGCTTGGTTGTACTCACCTAGCTTCCACGTTCTCCTTCAACATCGATACATCCCCAAGCGTAATAGAGGAGATGAGAGAGATGATGAAGGGAATGGTCAGTCAAATGGCAAGTTTCGAAACGAAGGTTGCAACTACGTACCGGGATAAACCCGAGTCTCCTTACTCTTTGCGGTGGGACTGTAGGAACACCGATCCGTGGAGGAGCGTCGAGGATCGAAATCCTCGCACACTGACAGATTACCGTGCGAGGGAGAGAGATGAAGATGATCGGAGACGTAGAGATGAGGATATCTGGCGACATCGAGATGATGACATAGATAGAGATCGCCGACGAGACGGGTATCGAGGAGGAGACTCCTTTAGTCGAGGGGGCAGACCAGTATCCGCGCAGTCCTAGGTACGGAGGAAACACCGAAGGGTACCGGAGCCCAGACAATTTCAATTCAAGAGATAGAGAGGATTCTCGCGGGCGAAGGGAATCGGATAGGGAACCGCTGGGAAGGATATCGCGGTGGTTATGAGCGAACAGAGAGAGGTGGAGTTCGTAGGGAAGAGCCGCGCTGACAATATGAGAGAGTGGAGTATCCTGCGTCGCGTGAGTACCCCAAGTCCCCAAACTATCCGAGATCCTCTGGACCATCCAACCAGGACGCCAGGCGGCCAGCTATTAGGGGAGCAGAGGAGCGACCTCCTACACCTAGGAACTCCTGTATCTATTGCACTGCTGACGATCACGTGAAGAAGGACTGTCCCGACCTCAGGCGAGCTGCAGATGAAGGATTTGTCGTACTTGATGACCGCAAGTATGTTAAGTGGGCGGATAACCTTGGGGATATATCGATGTTCCCTTCGATGAACGTGGAAATAGGGGAGTACAACCAAGCAAGGGTAAGGGAGTCGCAAGGAGCCAGAGTGTGAGGCTGAGTCTGTCTTCTGATGAGGAGAGTCCTATGACACCTATACGAGTGGCGGTGACTAAGTCCGCTAGGGCGTCCTCCTCTAAGAAGGCTGACACTGATTATGTGATGGCAGAGAACGATGGGCAAAGGATTGAAGGTGAGGAAGTTATACTCTCGCCACGCAAACGCGGAGCTAAAAGGTTCACAATGAAGAGTACTTTGGACGATATAGATATGGTCGAGCCTCTCAGACGCGCGCTTAGGCAGCCTATGCAGTGCTCGATACTTGAATATTTGGCAGCCTCAAGACCAGCGCGAGATGAGTTGCAGATGATCGCGCGTAAGACGCACATTCCCCTGAGCGATGAAGTCCAGATGGCTACCAAACAGGAGGTACTGCCCTCTTTAGCGGTATCAAGTGTGGTCACTAAGGGAGACCGTGCAGCAACGGTGTTCTTAGATGGAATGAAATGTGTGTCTCTTGACAAGTTTTATATCCTAGGCAGTGGGACAGTACAGACTACACTTAATGACGAGGTAGTCCTTCATGTGGTAATTGATAATGGCAGTGAGGCTGTCATCATAGATGAGGACCTGGCCGTGCGATTGGGATTGGACCTTGATAGGTCGTACCAATTCGAGATAGAAACCGCCGATGGAAGAAAATAGAAAGTCGTCGGGGTCTGTCACAAGGCGGCAATCGAGGTCGAAGGATTGAGAGTAATGATGCATGATTTTGCGGTCCGAGATTGCAGCTCTGAGTTGCTATTGGGGCGGACATGGTTAAGCCATGTTCATGCGGTTGCTATAGAGCGACCAGATGGAAACCAAATGCTTTTCATCAAACGCCTGGATGGTGGGCGAATTATGATGGAGACGATAGAGCCTCGTGACCCGAGGAACAGAGCGGTTCTCGCATCGGGTAGTTGCAAACCGGTCACCCTTGCGAGTCGCTCCTTGAGCTTTCGCGAAAAGAAGTATGGGCCGCTACTTACGGAAGAAGAAGGAAGTATAATCGAGGTTGAGGACTTAGGCGACCGAGTCCGTGTGGGAGGAAACTCCTATCCTAAGGCAGAAGATGAGGAATTCGGAGGAATGATCTTTGTGTCTTTTTTAAGGGCACAGCCCCCTACGAGGGGTGACCAAAAAGACACAAGACAGTAGCTCAGAAAGTTAAGCCGGCGACAGTAGCCCGAGAGCGATCCGCTTTGGATGGTGTGTCCGAGGAAGAGATCGCTAGGGAGATTAAAGAGAAGAAGAGAAAGGAGCCGCAACGATTGACAGAGAAAAGGATAACAGAGATGGACGTAGGACATGAGAATTTGACTGAGCAAGAGAAGGCGCACGTCGTAGAAGTTCTTAAGACCTGCGACAAAGCTATAGCCTTCAGTGATGCGGAAAGGGGGAAAATTGATCCTAGGTATGCTAAGTCTGCTAGGATCTACACGATTCCGCATACGCCATGGAATGACGCGGGATGAAAGTTTGCTCAGAAAGAGAAGGAAGAAGTGATCTTCTTTCTCAAGGAGAAAATGGCGTCTCATCTAGCTGAGCCATCTGATAGCGCGTACGCGAATAGGTGGTTCTTCTTAAGAAAGCCTAATGGAAAGATTCGGTGGATTCAAGACCTCCAGAAGGTCAATGCTGTGACAATTCGAGATGTAGGCTCCATACCACACGCTGATCTATTAGCAGAAGGAGCAGCAGGCAGGTCCATTTATTCTGTCTGSGATTTATTTTCAGGATACGATGAGATACCACTAGATCCGAGAGATAGATATCTCACAGCCAGGCACACGCCACTCGGATTAGTGCACATGATGGTCGTACCTATGGGGTGGACCAACGGGGTAGCAGTCTTTCAGAGAGCCATGATAGTTGTTCTGAAAGACTTTATCCCTGATAAAGTTGAAGTTTTCTTGGACGACTTTCCGATAAAAGGACCGGTACTGAAAGACGAAACGGAAGTCGCTCCTGGCGTCAGGAGGTTCGTAGAGCAACATCTGACAGACATTTATGCTGTCCTGAAACAACTAGATGAAGCTAACCTGACGGTTAGTGGGACGAAAAGCCGATGGGCGGTGTCGACAATTAAGATTCTAGGGTTTATATGCGATTCGAGGGGCCGCCGAGCTGACCCTGGAAAGTTAGAGAAACTCCTAAACTGACCGACACCGTTGCATAGTGCTACTGAGGTTCGCCAATTCTTAGGGGTGGTAGGCTATTGGAGGATTTTTATACGCGGAAATGCCGAAAAGGCAGAGTCTCTGCGGACTCTTCTTAGGAAAACCGAAAAGTTTTACTGGGACTCTCCACAAGAGCTTGCAGTACAATCCCTTGAAGAAGAATTTAAAGAAGGCGACCGAATTCTAGGCGGGCCATTCCTCGAAGATGAAACGAACAGGCCATTCATAGTGTCTACGGATGCGGGGCAGTGTTCGGTTGGGGGATTACTTTCTCAAAAGGATGCCGACGGTAAGGAGAGACCATTGAGATTCGAGAGTCAAACACTCAACACTGTTGAACGCAACTATAGTCAGTTTAAGAAGGAGGTGTTAGCTGTCCTGCGGTGTTTGGACGCCTTTAGGCATTACAAATACGGGAGACGATTCGTTCTCAGGGTAGGACCTACAGCGGTAGCGTCAGTTTTACAGAAGGACTTCAGTCTGGCGGATCCCACGATTGCGCATTGGTTAATCAGGATCCAACTCTACGATTACACTGTGTGGAAAGGATCTCAGGGACAAAGAACGTTGTGGCGGAAGGACTTTCACAGATTCCAATTGAGGTGGAGCGACCGGTATCGATTGCTGCATTGACTGTGACTGAGACTAGACGAATGGATCGCTTCCTAGTCAACCTTTATGAGGGCAAGTATCGGACGATCGGATTGTCAGGGGAAGAGAATTCCGATCCAGAGATTCGAAGAAAGGCAGCACAGTATTGCCTTAGAGCTGGGCCTTTGTTTCGTTGACCCGTAGGGGTGGGGATGCCTCTTCGGGTGATCTGTGAACCCAAGGAGAAGCAGTTCATAGTAGCAGAGTTACATGACGGTGTAGTTTGAAGGCATAGAGGAGTAAAAGGGACATATGAGAAGGTTCGCAGGCTATACTGGTGGGAAGGACAGTACAAGGATGTCGAGAAGGACTGCGAGACTTGCGAAGACTGTCAGATGAGATCCCTTATCAGATATAAGGAACCGCTTCACCTCTCTAATCCTACTAGACCAGGAGAGAAAATACATATTGATCTAGTAAAGATGCCGAAAGGTGTGAGGAACATGAATTATGTAGTGAATATCAGGACGACTTCACTGGCTTTGTCGATGGCAAGGCCATGAGAACGAAGGCTGCAAGAGAAGTCAAGAACTTTGTCCTGGAGTACTTGTCTAGATATGGGTGCGTTAGTAAGATTGTAATGGACAGAGGGACGAAGTTCCTGGCAGATGAGGTACATAGCGTATTCAAGAGAGCAGGGGCTAGAGTATCAATAGCTACCGCCTATCACCCTCAATCCAACGAGCCTGTACAACGAGGACATCAGTCCTTGATTGCATCCCTATCTAAGTGGTGTAGAGGGAAAGATAGTGACTGGCCGAAGTATTTCCGGTATGCGATATGGGCAGATAACGTTACGGTGCAGGCCAGCACTGGGTACCCACCTTACACTCTTTGGTTTGAAAGGCATTGCCCTCTGCCCATAGAGTTCCATGTCGATAGCTGGACTACGATTAATTGGCCGGATAACATGACACGAGAAAAGTTACTAGCAGCTAGGACTAGACAGATAGCGTACGAGTTCGAGGATAATCTCATGACTGCGGCTAATCGACTGACGGTAGAAAGAGAGAAAGGCAAAATACGATGGGATAAAGACGTCAGAATCAGAAAGGAGAAGATAAAAGTCGGCGATATGGTACTCCTCTACAACGCCGCATTGGAGAGAACATGGACAGGAAAACTGGCTAACAGATGGATGGGGCCCTATCGTGTAGTCAGTGCGTTAACCTGGGGAGCATATATGATTGCTGAGCTAGATGGGTCAAAGTGGAAGGATCCTGTGGCAGGAGCTAGGTTGAAGTTGTTTAGGCCAAGGGAGACACCTACTCCTGCACCGGCGTTATCAGACCCTAGAGGAAAAGGGAAAGCCAAGGCTGCGGATGAGGGACCGTCAAGGCGGTTCGAAGTAGGTGAGAGTTCGAGGAAGAGGAAGAGAGTTGAGACCAGGAAAGTGAAGGGCTTAACGCTAGGCAAGAAAAAGAAATGGGTATTTGTTCTACAAAGACCTAAGCGCAAAGTCCGCATAAGGAAGAGTATCGCAATTGACGCACGGCCTCCCCAATGAACGAGGAAGCGAGGGAAAATTCTTGTATCGAAGCCCAAACGACCGCGACCTAAGAAAGGGAAGAAGCACCCTCTCAGCCCCAGGATTCGTGAGAAACCCAAGCGCCAGACCGATAAGTGGAAGCACTTGCGGTGCGCGCGTTGTTCACTTGGACCTGGTGCGATTCGTCGGACCAAGACAGAGCGGGCTCCACGGGGGCGTCGAGAGGAGGTCCGGGCTTGTTTGTCGGGCGACCGAAAGCCAGTCGGTCGCCCTAATACTGGGAGATTGACCCTTAGAAAAGTTATCTGAGGGAGGATCGGCCGGGACTTTTGTCTGACCGTTTTGGGGAAAATTAGGGGTAGCCAAACCATCCCTAATTTTGGGTTCATCAACCATCAAGACTAGCCCTCAAAATTGGCGAGAGGGACTACCGCTTCGCCGCCCTGACGGGTACCTTATTGTCTACCTTATTTCCGCCCGCTCCAAGCCTGCTCCCGAAACGACTGGCTGCGGGATGGTAATTTGAGAATAGGCTTTGACAAGGCCCTTTTACGCTATCCAACTGACTCGAGAATGGATCCATATATTTATTTAATTTCAATATTAAAATAAAAAAATGGGAAAAAGAATTAAAAACAAAGGAAAAGAAGAGAAAAACGAAATATTTATTAATTTATTTAAAATCATCGCTATTTAATTCTTAATGGGATAGCCCCCGGTTATTGATTTTTCCGATAATATAATTAAAGATAAGAAAAAGGATCAATTGCGGTAAAAGAATAAGACAACAAAGAATTTTCGTTATTTAATTGAATTCCATTGGAATTTATTTTTGATAAAATTGTCTTTATTTTCATTGATTTTTATAATAAGATTCAAGGGATAAGGAGATTAATAAAAAACGGTACAAGGAAGGGAAAACTGCGGTTAATGAATGATTGATTGAAATTTGCTCAAATTATTCGAGGTCGGATCCAACTCCGGATTATTTATTTCTTCCCCTTCTAACGACATCTCTCAATTCTCTAACGATTGAGATTCCCTTAAATGACCTACCTGATTACCCTGATTTCTAACCTCGCCACAACCTGTGTGTTATGAGTGCGGGGCCGAGGGACAGCACAACATGGTGCTACCGTTATATTACCTTGATTGTCCCGTTTGACTCCATTGCGTCGGTATGATAGCTGCTCCGGTTCAGCCGTGAGGTTTGGGACAGGTTCGGGGTCATCAGAGCAGGGCTGCATGGGTTCGTCATCGACACGTCTCAGGTTCGGTATGGGCACCTCACTCTGGCTTGGTGCGGGTTTGGTGCTATTACAAGATTGTGACATTTTGCGGTACTGGACACGTTACAGGATCGATATTGGTGCGACATCGATATGATTCAGGTCACTGCAGTTCAGGACAGGCTCGGCACCGGTGCGGTGCAGGCTGGTCAGGCTCGGGATTGTTGCGATACGACGTTCAGTCACGGGGCAAGTCTTAGTGAGACTCGTGGCCACTACTGTTTTGAGGTGCTCACTGATCCGGCATTGGTACGGGACATGCACGCCCTGTTTCGGTTGGTACGATATTGTGAAGGGGGCTGCTATTTGGAATCGTCATTTCAGTGCGGTAACTGGCTCGGGAACGGGGCAGAGACGATTGCCGATTTGGAACGGGTCTAGTCCAGCTCAAAGGTCTGGGGCGCTCGCGGCATTACCAGGACCACCTATTTCAATTTCTCGGGGCCTGAATTAGGCCTACTCGTCTAAGCTCTTAACACCGATCAGGCTGGCGCGGGAGAGATCCGGACTTGGTTCGAGAGCCTGAGAAAGCTGGTGGTGAGGGTGCCACTGGGGCCTCTTCTGAAACAAGCTAAGTGAAGCTGCGGACGTTGACTGTGCCGAATAAAGTCGGGCTCAGTCGTAAAGAAGAGGGGAAGTTTTTGTGCAAGGGAGGAGAGGACTGCGCGCCTGGTGTACGCAGTCCACGCCAGTATTTCAGGATGGAGAAGGACTGGTTGAGGGGAGGAGCACTGGAGATCATCTAGGCGCGCCAGGCGTACGCTGCTGCCTCGTGCGAGTGATCAGTTGAGGTTGGTTCAACAAGGGGGAGTGGAGAGCAGCACAGGAGGGAAGGAGCACACGAACGTCGAAGGGGTGTTGGGAGAGAAGGGGGCGCACAAGGCAGTGTGTCTGGTGTACAAGGTCCGCGTCCTGTTGAACATCCTGGTTTGTGTGTGCTAAGGTAGGCGGCAGATATCTGAGCACGGGGAGAAGGAAGGAAACGGGCAAGGTGTACTCAGCAACTCAGCCACTTCACAGCTAAACTCGGCCAGACGGGAGCTCGCACAAGAGTACAAGAGAGAGGCTGCTCAGACAGCGAGTGTGAGAAAGAGAGAGGCTGCTCAGACAACGAGTGTGTGAAAGAGAGAGGCTGCTTTGAGAGCGAGAGAGAGGGTGAGACTGCAGCCATATACATTGGAGAAGAGCTCAGACTGACGCGCCAGCAATACGCTGCCCCCTCTTTCACGGTTGACTTTGTGCCTGCTCGTTGGGTGGAGATAATCATTCGAACGGGGATTCTGACTGGTGTGCTCGTCGAGTGCTACATTGCGGCCTGATGTTGAGACAGAGAGAGGGTCGAGTGGGATGTATGGCGCGAGGCAGTACAGAGTGAAGTTCGAATAAGAACAGAGTAGTGGAACGCAACGGATCCCATCGGGAATCGAGCTCGTCAACGAGTAATTAACTAYGGGGACTCAACCGGAATTCCGGTGTTCGGTAACAAAAAGAGATCGGAGCATCCTCAGCAAGGACGCTGGTCAGAGAGGTGAGCCACGCTGCAAGAGCCAGCGGGGGTACTAGTTCATCTGTGTTACTCCATGACTGCGTGTGGCTACTGGCTCTCGGGCAGAGTCATAAACTGTGACAGAGAAGACTGCTGCAGTTGTAATCTTCGAACTAGGGGTGAGATCTAACAGGCAAGCTGATCTTGCGACAGGTGAGTGTTAAGAAAAACAGTCAGCCCAAGTGTAAGAGTCAGGAGTGCATTTTTCTCTTGACGTATCTACTACTTAACTGTGTGGGCATCTGAAGCGTCGTTGCCGCTTAGGACTCCCCACTCATTTTTGCTTTGGTATGAGCGCACGCTAGCGGAATACCCATATGTATCATGAGCCGTTTATGATTGGCTGCTATCATATTCTGCTAAGCTGAAGTAACCATCCAGCCAAGGTATGTCGATCGCGAGTTGGTCATAAAAGGGCAATATCGAGCTCTTGAGAGATAATCAGTCGGCCCTTATCTAACATACTTCGCTCTTAATCGGCTGGTAGCGGTTCTCCAAAAACTGGAGGAGTTAAATGATCAAGTTGTACTTGTTAGGGATCGAGCCCAATCGGATTGCTTCGGGTACTGCGGTATTTGCAGCCCATGGTAACTCGATATTCAAGTACTAAGGCACCGTGGGAGTGGTAATGCGTTGATCTGCGGAATGATTTTTGCTTAATTATTTTGTCATGGAATCAACGTATACGAGTGTGTTGGAAAAGAGAGAAAGAGTGTACTGAAGAGAGCAAACAGAGAGATCAGAAACAAACAGGGAGGGAGATAATATACAGAGAGTGAGAGAGCGAGCTGGGACAGGGAAGACTGGACTGCTTGTTACAATTGGGGATGATTGAGTGTGATGACGCTCTGGCTGTTTCGGGAAAAAAAAAGAAATCTCTGCTGTGTGACTGCATGCCCAAAGTTGACCATACAATTTCACTTGCTTGAGATGTTTAGGGAAGATTCCTTGAAACGTCTGGTCGAATCTCTGATCACACTGGTTTGAGCGAATCCTCAGAAAATCCCTGGATGATAATTGAAACGGTCTCTCTGATTTGTCGAAAGTCTCAAGAGAATTCATTATTGAAGAGAGAAACTTAGATCGCTGAAAAGTTAGGGGGTCTGGTAGGCGGTGCAAACCCCGACACGCTGCTGGTTGCCGAGGACTAAATGAGCGGGCGCGATGAGTGACAGACGTCGTTGCCCTTGGCCTCGGTGAACTGTAAGCACCCCTCCCCGGGTTTCCTCACATCGGTCTTCGGAGGTGTAGGAGGTATAGTGGAGACGTACCTCGCATATAGAGAGCTTGAGACATTCACTAGGAGTAGTTTGGACAAATATTACATATACTACTCCCTCGCGACAGGGGGCCTCCGTTGGGGTGACGAGAGGGTTCAGCTGATAGAGCTGAACAACTCATTGGGAGACGACTGCAGAGAGGGGTACCGCCATCCTCATACGTTTGGAGCTGGCTGGATCGTGAGCTCCGGACAGGGCCGGAGTACATCACCTGTATAGGGAGACTCTTTTCGAAGGATTGGGAGAGTCTGTGGAGCGAGGCCCCGAGAGGACCCTTGATCCGCGAGTATCAGTTGACACGCTACTATCAGGCGATCGGACTTCGTCCATATCGCGTGGAGGACGAGTTTGACGTCGAGGGGTGGCACAGAGACGATGACGAGGAGGCTTGGGAGTCTGACTGGGTCGACTCCAAGAGCGAGGGCACTGAGTCGGAGGAGGAGATTGACGTTACCGACGCTCACTTTCCCAGGATAGGAGTAGCCGTCCGGACCTAGGAGACGTGCTAGAGCCGCTGATTGAGTAGGCTTAGTGATTGGTGTCAGCTGGCAGTAGAGTGAGATCCGATGATAGAGCGGACGGATAGGGTCGAACTCCAGATCGGCAGTGCTAGGTGGCCTAGGTCCCCTGAGATTGTGGCGCCCAGCGTACTAGAGTTCGACGTGCCAGCCAGGAGTGTAGATGGGCGAGGGTCTGGAGTTCGACTCTGTTGGGGCCGGACGTACATTTGTGGGCTTATGTGATTGAGACGTTCGAGTCAGACGACCGGCAGTGGCGAGTGTCTGGGACGACGAGAGTGGAGGCCATAGGATACATTTACTACTCACGCGAGGTACAGGTGGCGGTCCATTGTGAGGGGTTGGTTCATGATCACTGGCGAGGTGAGCAGATAGCGAGGACCGTCTTGTCAGAGGCTGTAGAGAGCGCTCGCAGGGAGGCTGAGAGCTTATACGGGCCAGTCAGGGAGGTGAGTAGGACCCTTCGGATCGGTGGAACCTTCCCTTTTCTCGGTGTGCGATTACGAGTGAGGATTTCGACGTTTGTGTCAGAGGACCTTTGGGGTCTGACTCGTATTTCCGAGACTTATCATGCTAGCCTCGAGTTGGATAGATTGAGGAGAGGACTAGCAGACAGGGATCGGATCAATTACGCTCAGTTCATAGCAGGGCCCTTTGTCAAAGAGAGGGGGCTCCAACTTGTGGAGTTCATACGGGCCTTAGCACCGTCGTGAGACCCAGAGTCCTATCCGTATCAGCCACTGGAGTTCTGGTTAGCCTTGGAGAGAGAGGCCCAAAGACCGGTGGATTATCTGGAAGGCCTAGGCGTGCTCCTGAGTGAGACACCTGAGGAGAGGCCTGCCCCGCTCATTTCGATCTGGGAGATTGAGGAGCACTATCGACGGATATACCCAGAGAGGGAGGACCTTGGGTGGTACGCCGAAGATAGAGAGTGGGAGGTCGTCGACGATATAGAGCCTTGGGGCGATCAGGGTCAGGCCTGGGGAGATCTGGCTTTGGCTGATCGCGAGGAGCAGGTAGGCGGAGTAGCGCAGCTGGAGGACGGCTGGGGACATTTTCCCCAGGCCGAGGGACAGGAGGCTATCCCTTGGGGATGAGGGGTAGATGAGGACGAAGATGTGGATATGGCAGACACCGTGAGGGATTAGCGCAGGCTGATGAGTATGAGTGAGCTGCAAGGATAGAGAAATAGAGGTGGATGGAGTGATGAGGAGTGATGCGGACGTATGGTTAGCGTATGTTTTGACACGAGAATCGGAATCGTATAGATCGAGGCAATTGGTAGGGCCGAGAGAGACAGAAGTGGGTTACGATGTGCCACTTTCGGTGCGCCTGGAGGAGAGAGTGAGTGTACCGATATATCACTTCGGTACTTGGTTAGCGAAAGGAGTGCTCTTGTGGACGGTGGTTACAGAGGATAGAGGATTCGAATTTCCCCGACGATTGGAGGGGATAGGACATCTTGTGTTTGATGAGGCACGTGATATAGAGATAGGACTAACACTTGCGGGTGTTAGTAGAGCCTGGTGGAGATATGAGGTTTTAGCAGAGGCGATAGTGAGACGGAGACTATCGTGCATTGCGAGAGACAGACCTTTCGCCACCCGAGTCGTGATCGGTCCTCCTCACTTGATCTACCATCCGGTAGAGAGCTGGCGGATGGTCCTACCTACGTTTGTCATAGAACAAACGTACAAGAGTGTAGACTGCTTAGCGAGAGCGGTAAACCACACGCTGCAGGCGCTTTGGTTGGGACTGGCGCCTCGATTCCGAGAGGCATACTATGATGTTTGCGTAGGGTTGGGACCCCCTGATGAGGAGACATGGGGGGACTTGATCAACGCTACCTGCTGGGTGGATTGTTTGAGACTTGCGGAGCTGGTCGTAGGCGCGTAGAGGACAAGTACGTCGGGATGGAGGACTTGAGATACTTGTTTGTGCATAGTTAGCAGAAGGGATGCCAGGTCGAACGACTACGGGTATTAATGTGAGCAGGCAATTAGTGAACGAGGGTTTCACAATTACCGTCCTACTCAGAGCGCACATAAACGACAGCCTAACGGAGCAGGAGAGTTTTCTACAAGCCAGGGAATTTATTCGAGAGTACAGACCAGGAGTTCTCGAATGCGTAACCTTCCAAACTAAGATAACGTATGAGGTGATGGTATGGTCCGTCGGGTATTTACGCGCAGAGTTGTTCTTTGACGAGACGGTAGCGGAAGCTAGGAGTACGGTATGAGTCGATTTACCTTGCCATGACAGAACGCGAGCGGCAACTATATCGATATAGGCCTCGAGCTTTGTATTCGCTCCGGTGGGATCGTAGGGGGTCCGACTCCTGGAGGAGTGTGAGCGATAGGAATCCCCGAGTAGCCACTCGAGGAGGTGAGACGAGCCGCCTCACTTTGCGACGCCTTCCTTATGTTAGAGTAGTCTCGAGGCAGTCAGCGTGTGACGACGAAACTCTGCAGATTCTCTTGAGAGTGACTATTGAAGAAGAACTGTCGGACAACGAGTTCAAAGAACTTGCAGAAGACGTCATACGGGAGCAGAGACTAGGAGCATTGAGGGAGTTGACAGTGCAGAGCTGGATGGTATATGAGATGATCATCTGCGTTAAAGGAAGAGTGCGCTTAAAGATAATTCGAGACAGGATACCAGAGATGGATATAGGAGATGGGAATTTGACATAACAAGAGAAGGAACGCGTGCTAGAAGTTCTTAAGACCTGCGACAAGGCTATAGCCTTCAGTGACGCGGAAGAAGGGAGAATTGATCCTAGGTATGCTAAGCCTGCTAGGATCTACACGATTCCGCATACTCCATGGAATGATGCAGGGTGGAAGTTTGCTCAGAAAGAGAAGGAAAAAGTGATCGTCTTTCTCAAAGAGAAGATGGCGTCAMACGTAGCGGAGCMATCGGATAGTGCTTATGCGAACAGATRGTTCTTCCTACGGAAGCCTAATGGWAAGATCCGTTGGATCCAGRATCTTCAGAAGGTTAATGYCGTTAYGATTTGGGATGTGGGCTCCATACCGCACGCTGATTTATTAGCGGAAGGAGCGGCAGACAGGTCTATTTATTCCGTCTGTGATTTATTTTCAGGATACGATCAAATACCACTATATCCTAGAGATAGGCATCTCACTGCCATGCACACGCCACTCGGATCAGTGCAGATGATGGTCGTACCTACTGGATGGACCAATGGGGTAGCAGTCTTTCAGAGAGCCATGGTGGTTGTTTTGAAAGATTTTATTCCAGATAAAGTTGAAGTCTTTCTAGACGACTTTCCAATAAAACGGTCTGTACCCCCGGTTTCAGGAGATTTGTAGAGCAGCATCTAACGAATATCTATGCGGTTCTCGAAACAGCTAGATGAAGCTAACTTAACGGTTAGCGAGACGAAGAGTCGATGGGTTGTATCGAGAATTAAGATTCTAGGGTTTATATGCGATTCGAGCGGTCGTCGAGCAGACCAGGGAAAGTTGCCCCGGGGAACAGATTTGGAGGGGGCATGGCATGCACGACGGGCGAATAGTTGCCCCGGGGAACAGATTTGGAGGGGGCATGGAGGAAGCGCGCTAGGTCTACGCAGTCCACATGGAAGGTGGACTGAGACGAGCTGTTCGGAGGGGGCACGGAGGAAGCGCGCTAGGTCTACGCAGTCCACCAGGTGGGCGCTGCTTGAAACGGGAGGGAGAAACATGAATGTCTGTACACAGATGGGAGAGAATTGGATCGGGGTAGGAGTGAGGGGCGTGCCTGGTGTACCGCGCCTCACTCCAACGCCCCATTCAGGTTTCGGCCAAGTGAGAGGAATGGCTGATTAAGAGCCGCTGCGTCTGGCTGGAAAGAGGGCCATTACCATAAAAAACGAGAGATTATCATCGTCACGGCTGATCAAGAGCCGCTGCTGTTGGCTTCGGGAACGGCCATTACCGAGTGAATCAGAGATCTTCATTGCCACGGCTCCCGCAGAAGTCGCTGTCGCCGGCGGAGAGAGCAGCCACTACTGCCTAAGATGGAGATCATCATTGATACTGGTAGGTGAACAGCCACTGCTACTGATGAAAAGAGCCCTCCACCGGCGCTGTAGACGACCGCTGGTACAGAGAGAAGCCGCAATCAGTAGAGACCATTGATGAGAGTGGCAACAGCCACTTTCACCTGCAGTAGAGTGCCAACCCGCTAATGGAACCAGCAACCTTGCGAGAGAAAGCAACAGCCACTTTTACCAGTTCGGCAAAATCAGGTCTCTTGTCTTGAGATGCGCTGAGATTCGGCTCTTTAGTGAGGGATCTCACCACTAAGCGACCGTGATCAGGTACGTTGAAATCAATCTGCGGTAAATGTCAAAGCTGACTGTAACTCCTGTCCAACAGAGGTGGAACGCTGATGAACACCATATCTGAGTCGCTGATTCGACGTTGGCTCACTA
Organism: Chara braunii; assembly: GCA_003427395.1. Lineage (NCBI taxonomy): Eukaryota > Viridiplantae > Streptophyta > Charophyceae > Charales > Characeae > Chara > Chara braunii. Next base: position 1,109,307 of record BFEA01000516.1, on the reverse strand, counting down.
AGTATTGAGCCGCTAATTAGCCTTAGGCTCATTGAAGGACAGGGGATAACTCGAGAATAGAGCCGCTAATCAGTTGCTCGCTCGCTGTACATTAAGCCCACAGATCAGTTGCTAGCTCGCTAAGCACTGGGCCGTGGAAAAGATGTTGGATCCCGGAAATACATGGGATTACTCAAGAAGGGGGCATTGATTAATAGGCAGGCACACTGAACAGCCACATACCTGATCAGATGACGGAGCGGTCTGACCAGAAACCAGCCAGATGTCCAAGCGGGGGGGGGAGAAAGAGAAAGAGAGGGAGAGAGAGAGAGTAAGAGAGAGAAAGAGCACGGACCGAGGAGAAGTGAGAAAGAAGGAGTGTGCTGGCAGAGTGATCGCGCTGCTTGGGGTGGGGCGTGCCTGGAGCAAAGGTGATTGAGAGTTCCGCTTGAGGAAACGAGGGATTGTGAAACCCAGTGTCCCATCTCTTATTTACTTATTTATTTATTTATTTATTTATTTATTTACTTATTTATTTATTTTCCTCTCGATCTCTTTATTTATCTTATCAATTATGTGACTGCGCCGACAAGGCGCGGATGCTCAAGACAGCCTGTTGAAACGAAACTGCGCCATTGGCACTATTGCTCAACCCAAGTCAACGGGAAGTAACCGCAACAAATGTGAGTGTCCTTATGATTTAAAGAGAGGGAAGCCGAGCCCATCAATCGGCAAGCGGCAGGCTCCATACTGTGTCTCAGATTGACTCACTGAAATGGTCCGAGGAATCTGGGCTCTTAATTGCAAAGTGATATACTTTAACCCAGTCTTCTAATAAGACCCTGGAATGGTCCCACATATCAGATTCGTTAATTGCGAAAAGATACATTCTAACTCGAGCCACCTGATTGGCTTGCTGCGACAGTGAGGAAGAACAGGCTCATCTACTTGCTAAGTTACTATTGAGGCTGGACTGCTGGATCACCCCTGAGTTGCCCCAATGATTGATTGGCTATTATTTTGCTCTGACTGTTAAACACGCGAGCGAAAGACAAAGTGCGCTTGAACAGTTTGGATTACTATTTTGAGCTTGCAAAGGAAAAGGGGAAAACTCAACTGACGGTATAAAGATCTCCCGTGAGTAGGGAGCGTGACGGGCAGAACAAACCAACTTACCCTGCTGGTCGCTGAGGACCTCGGAAGCGGGCGCGGCGAGTGACAGGCGCCGTAGCCCTTGGCTTCAGCGAACTGTAGGCGGCCCCTCCCCGGGTTTCCACACAACGCAGAGGAAGACTTCGATATAAGTCCTGACCTGACCGGGACTGACCTCTCTCACGGAGCACAAGTTAGCGTAGCGGAATGCTAGAATACCAATGACTAGCCCAATCGATGTCTCAATGCAGACCAAGCATACATCATCCTCATCACAAGGTGTGAAGGGGGCCTGGCACTACACAGGAAGAATGCGCCAGGTCCAGACCATACACAGACGAAGAGGAGGGGATCAGGCGAAGAAGAGAGGGGGGAGATAGGAATGTCGTCAACATCAAGTCTTCGGCACAAGTCCCAGATAATCCCTCGTCAAATGTTTGAAGCCCAATGTCGAGTCTGGACCCAAATGTCATTAGCCCTCTCTCTCTGCTGATGCAGTGAAGTCAGGTAGCGAGACGGTGAGGGGAAGATGGTGGACTGAGAAGAGGAAGAAGAACTCTCTCTCTCTCTCTCTCTCTCTCTCTCTCTCTCTCTCTCTCTCTCT
>BFEA01000516.1:1091363-1106167 GCA_003427395.1 Chara braunii | reverse complement strand
TACTAACCTGTAAAGGTGGCGCCTGGCTGCAGGTACATCGAAGACGAAGCTGGAGCTATGGTGCCACAGGTGAGTCTCCCTGGCCTCCGCCAACCATCTCTCTCTCTCTCTACTAGCGCCCAGCGCTGAAGACTAATGCTACCGCTACTACTCCTGCAGAGTGCCGCTGCCGAGTCCTGAAGACTACCTCCTGCCGTCTGCACGTGAAGTGCCTAGGAACTGCCTGGAGCCTACAGGGCGGGTCAACATCATATAGTGCTGGCCCGTCCGAGAGGCTGCTCGTGCCTATGCCAAAACGTGCCAGACCCTGGGGTTGACGCTCCACAAAATAGGCCTTAAAGGCCTGAGCTAAAACCCCGGTCTGGGGCCTGAGTTTCAGGGTAGGTCGATCTTGCGAGGGCCTGAAAATGGCCTGTCGTTTTCAGGCTGGAGGCCGAAACGACACAGGGTATGAAACAGGCCCTACCCTTACAGACCCTTAGTCTACCAGGTCGGGCTTTGCTGGGCCCGTGTGAATATGACTTTGTACTGCATAGGCTTGTTGTCGTGCTTGCGGTGCGTGATGACACGGTCGACTTCCTGGTGACCATCCATGGAAGGAGGGTCCTCTGATCGTTGTCCCGGGAAGTCGTCGCTCTTGGCTGGTGTATATGTGGCCAACTTGGAGGCGTGGAAAACCGGGTGCACCGTGAGATGCGGCAGGATTTCGATCACAAATGAGGGGCCATTGGGCTCATCACCCGCGGCTGATGTGACGGTCCATGGTCCAAACCACTTTGGAAGTAGCTTACACGATATATCCTGCTCGAGGGCAAACTCTTCCGTGGAGACCCAAACAAGGTCCCCGGCGCGGATGGGGCATGGCACGCGACGCCTGTTAGCTTGCCGTTGCATGCGGACTTGAGTCTTTTGCATGTTGGCGCAGGCTTTAGCCAGCAAGTCCCTATACTTCCGAACGGAGGCGGGCGAACAAGCAGCGTCAATATCGGCAGTCCTTGGAAAAGGAAGATCAGCAAAGATGCGGCCTTTCCGGCCACCGTGGTGTAACTCGAATGGAGTCACGCCGATCGCCGGGTGCACCGAAGTGTCGTAGGCGAACTCGATGTCGGGCAGGCGGTCCACCCAATCCTTCTGATCCGTACGGATGAGTGTGCGAAGCATTACTTGAGCGGTTTGATGTGCCCGCTCCTTCTGCCCGTCCGTTTGCGGATGCCGAGCCGAACTTGGTTTCATCTCGGTGCCGAACTCTTTCATGAGAGAGGTCCAAAATGTCGACATGAACCGAGGGTCGCGGTCGCTGACGATGTCTTTTAGAACGCCGTGGCAGCAAATCCAGCCGGTGTGTAAGAGGCGTGCAAGTTCCGGAGCTGTGGTGTGGTACTTGCAAGGAAGAAATCGTGCGTACTTGCTCAAACGGTCAACGACCGTGAGAATGTCGTCGTGCCCGAAGCGGTCCTGGGGGAACGGCCCAGTGACGTCCATGGCAATGGAGAGGCCGGGTTCCCGTGGAATAGGCAACGGGCGTAACTCACCGTACGGGTTGCGATTGCGGGGTTTGCTTCATCGGTAAACTTCGCAAGAGTCGCAATACCGAGTGACGTCGGTAATGAGGTCAGACCACCGGAATCGCTGCCGAAGTCTTGCGATCGTACGGTTGACTCCGAGGTGGCTGGCGAGTCTCGAGTCGCGGTACTCGCCGAGGAGATGAGTCTGTAAGCGACGGTCGTGTGGGATGCATAGTAAGTCCTTCCCTCGTGAGTGAAGCAGCAGGTAGCCATCGACGATGCGATAATGGCTGGCCGACGGGTGATCCGAGGATAGTTGCTCGTAGAGCGTGCCGTATTCCGGATCGGAGATATATGCTCGCACAAAATGTTGATGAAGGGCTTCGTCGAAACTGACGCGTGGTGAGTCACTGCGCAAAGATCTGATCTTCGCGAGAGAGCGTCCGCAGCTCGGTTGGAGAGGCCCGGAATGTGTTTCGGTGTGAAGTCGAACTGCTCGATGAAGTACATCCACCGAGAATCGTGTTGCTCACCATGTCTTGCGTCTTGTAGTAGGTCAATGGGTTATTATCCGTCACCCAAGTGAACCTACGATGCCAGAGGAGGAAGTGTCGCCAACGCTTGAGTACCGTGAAGAACGCGAGCAACTCCTTCTTCCGCACATCATCAACCGAGTTGATGGGCGGCACCTTTTGGATGAAGTACGCAACCGGATGCCAAGCTACTTCGTCGTGTTGTTCCAAAACTGCACCCATGTCGTAGCCGGAAGCGTCCGTAGTCACTCTCGTAGGCAAGATGGGATCGTAGATACTCAAGACAGGAGCGAGGAGCAACGCCGTGTTCAATTTGTGGAACGAACTGCGGACTTCATCGGTGAAGTGGAAGGGCACCTGTGGAGACTGCAATCTTGACAAGGGTGTGGCGATCCGTCCGTATCTCGATGAAGTGTTGGTAGTACCCGACCAATCCCATAAAAGAGCGAACCTCCGTGGTGTTGGTCGGTTCTGGACAATCTTGGATGACCTTGATCTTGTCCGCAAGCGGACTGATGCCTTGCGGCGTCACAAAGTGGCCCAAGTACTCGAGCTCTTGCGGTGCGACTTCGCACTTGACTCAGTTGGCCCTGTACTTGGCCGTACGAAGCCTGTCCAAAACAGCACGTAGATGCACGATGTGCTCGTCCAAAGTTCGGCTATACACCAAGATGTCATCGAGGTAGATGAGCACGAACCGGTCCAACATGTCGCGAAACTTCGTTGTCATTGCCACTTGGAAGGTGGTTGGGGCATTCGTGAGGCCGAATGGCATTACGACCCACTTGAAGTGCCCGTACCGTGTCTTGAACGCGGTTTTATATCGATCTCTTGGATGGATCTCGAGCTGGTGGTAACCGGATTTGAGGTCCAACTTGGAGAAATACTTGGCGCCTCCCAAACGTTCGAGAAGATCGTCGATGCGTGAAAGCGGGCTGGCATTCTTAATGGTTTGAGCATTTAGCTTGCGATAGTCAATGCATCAGCGTAGCTCCTTGTTCTTCTTCCGAACGAAGAAAACATGTGCACCGTAGGGCGAGAAGCTAGGGCGAATCCAGCCCTTGTAAATGAGGTCATCAAGTTGCGTTCGAAGCACTTCGAGTTCCTCCTCGCTCATGCGGTAACTACATCCGCGCGGAGGTACGGCCCCGTCTTCGAGGATGATCTCGTGACGAATTGGCCGATTCGGTACGATTTCGGCGGGGGCTTCAAAAACATCGCCATAGGAGTCAATAAGTTGTACAATGCGTGGATCCGGTGGCTGTTCCGCCGCTGGCTCGTCGGGAGGAGGGGGGCCGTGCAAGAAACAAATGCCCATTTCCTCAACGTCGTTCCGTGTGATGGAGTTGCGAATGCTTGCCACGGAGACCACGTGACAACCAATCAAAGGATGAGGTGGGGGGACCGTACATGGCACAAGTACCCCATTCCGGTCACGAACGTGAACGGTGCGGCGGTAGAAGTTCACCGGGTGGTCCTCGCTGCGCAACCATGACGTGCCCAAAATCATGTCGAACTTGTTGTCCAATATGTCAAAGGACACGGCCTCACGTGCAAGCGGGGCGAAGTACATGGGGACGGAGTCAATGCACCGGTCGATGGACTTGTGCGTATGACCGTCGACCAACGTGACTTGCGTGGGCTTCCCGATCTGAATGCGGACGTATAGTAATGGTGCGTCGGTGTCGTCGTACCGTTGCGTCGCGTACTCATGGTCAATCTTCGCAATGTACTCGCGAAGGTCAACAACCGCTACTCCGTCTTCCATCAACGGAGATGGTACTGCAACGTGCAAGTAGTTGTGTAGCTCCGCCATTAGGGCGTTGCAATGCGTCTTCCACAAAGAACCAGATGGGGGAAGAGGCAACCATTGGAAGTCCTCCGGTGTCAATGGGTCGATTTCCTCAAGTCTAGACCACACCGACGAGTCCTCGAGTGATGTAGGCGAGGATGCTGGTTCACTTGGCGATGGTGATGAAGTCGCGCACGCATAAAACTCTTGCACGTGGAGAGGTTGGTCCAACGGCGGGACCAGCTGGACATCATAGTCTTCATAATCTTCACGAAGACTGGCAATATACGCATGTTCCCCGGACGTGGAGGAGGTTGTTAGCAAGGCAACCGTGTCCGACGGAGTAGGAAGTGGAGTCGCCTCACTTCCCGCGAAACTCGGTTTACCGAGCTTTGTCATGGACGGACGTCTTCTTTGCCTTTGTCAGGGCATTGCGACGTCATACGCTTGGTGTTGTTGCACCGGTAGCAACAATTCCACCTCTGGCGGAGTATGTATTGCTCCTTCGTGAGGCTGAACTTCTTCCATGGCTCATTCGGCTGTCCGGCTTCCGTTGTTGACGCAAATTTCGCCTTGTTGTTGTTGTTGTTGTTGTTGCATCGTGGCGGAAGGGCGTTGACTCCGTCTCCTTCACTAGACTCGTGAGTCATCGCCTGGTCGTTCTCCTGTCCATTTCCTTGGACAGCAGCGACTTGCTGTGGCTGCAGGCCTTTGCCCCTTTCCACAAAATTCGGTTGGCTTCGCCGCTCGTTGGCTGCCCACCGATTCGTTTGGACGACTTCGTGCGCCTTCTCCACGATCTGGTCGAAGTCCGTGTACAGGCTGCGCTCCCCAAGGGCCGTGCTCAACACGTCAACTGGCCGCTGGAAGAATTCGCGACGAAGATGTACGAATGGGATGTCCAGATTCGGAATTGTCACGATTTTTTGCCACTCGGTTAGCCATTCGCGTGTTGGCTGGCTGCCTTGATGCATGCTGAAGATCCGGTTCACACCTTTGCCCTGAGCGTCGTCGACGATGAAACGTTTCCGCCACTTCGCAGTCATGGTCTCCCAAGTGATATTGGTGTAAAGCTTAGAGACTTCGACGCCCTCGGTTTGAGCCAGGTGGTTGAGCCACACTTGGCTGGCACCGGTGCTGCAGAGGTGAAGTGCTGGGATCTTCGACTTGGGCGGGACCAGGTGGATGGAGAGCTCATTGGTGAACCCTTGCCACCAATTGATGGGGTCCGCCTTGTGGTAGTCATTAAACCTCTCGATGCTGAACTTCGGCATCTTGAATTGTTTCGGCGTCACGTTGTTGCAGGTCCCAGTTGGTTGTTGCTGCAGTTGACGCAGATCCGCTTGTAGGGCGGCTATTTGCTGGCTGATGGTCGCCGGGTGTCGGAAACTGTTCAAATTTTCGACAAGTGCGGCTAAGTGATCCAGTCGTTCCTCCAGCTCGCGGATCGGTGGATCTATGCTTGACGATGCCGTGTGCCTGTGCAGCACGTCATCCTTCTCCAGCACGTCAAGGCGGGCGTGGAGGCTCTTAAGAGTCTCCTCGTACTCGGTGATGGTACGTGCCTGCCGAGCCAGCTCCACTTGTTGCCAGTTACAAGTGAGGATGACTTGGTGCATCATGGTGGCNGAGCCAGCTCCACTTGTTGCCAGTTACAAGTGAGGATGACTTGGTGCATCATGGTGGCGAGAGCTGACTTAGTCTGGTCCTCCGTAGTTGGTTCCATTGTTTCCGCCGGATCCACATGCCATGCTTGGAGTGCGGCGGTATGAGCGGCTTCCTGCTGCATGAGGACAAACGCAGCATCTCTTCGAGCTTTGTTGTGCTTGGCAGCTGCGTCAGCTTGCTGCCGGCGTCGTTGCTCTTCTGCGCGTGCAATGGCATTGAGGCGTGCCGCTTCGGCTGCCGCCTCACGTTGCTGTTCCTCTTGGACCTGCTGCATGTAGGTGCCCAGGCGGGCCAGGAAGGCCGTCATGGTCTCTCCTTGCTGCCAGACTGGTGCAGCGTCGAGGGTTCCCGCAGATTTCGCAGTGGAACCCTCCTGCTGGGCCTGTGGGGCCCGGGGGTTCGAGCTGCAGGCCTCCCGTGGACTGCCGGATGCGGCATTGTCCACCGTGGGGTTGCCCTGGGTGTCCATGTCAGAGGGGTGGGGCATAGGTAGCTGCTGTTCTGCTACGGCTGCCAACCCTTCCCATGCTGCGATGCGGTTGCTGCGTTAGAGCATAAGCTGCAGTTAGCTGTACGGTGTTGATGACGCGGTACTGCTGACGTGGCCCTGTTCCTGACATGGCACTGTAACTGACGTGGCACTTACCAAGCTGAGGAAACAGACAGGGGGGGTGGGTGGGCGGGAAACACAGGCAAACAACCCAACTGCAATGTGCTTGCCGGCCCTGATCAACAGAATAACAAAAAATTGTTACGATCCTGGCCAATTTCGAAGTATACATTCATCTGAAAGTACAATGCCATCCAATTGCAAAAAGGAATGAATGAACTTGAGAGGAAAGAGAGGGAAAGAAGAAGAAGAAGAAGTGAGAAAGAAGAAGATGATGATGTACTCCAGCATAGACCAATGTCAAGGCTCTTCTTCTTCGCCAACCAATCCCTTCCTCCTTATCTCCTCCCTCTTATTCAAACAAGAAATAACAATAATAATGTTGAATGACTGAACCAGAATCAATGTCCGAATCCCACTTCTACTGCAGGCACAATATGAGGTCCACCATAGCCATGGCCACCCTTCTCTTTCCTCTACATACAGACCGAGGCTATGGCGGACTACTGAGGCTTCAACTCCTGTCCAAAGGACAACCCAAAGCAGCTATACCGCTGCCCCACTTCAAGGTCATCACCAAGCAGCTATGCCGCTGCCCACTCAACCGCCATGCCTGACTCTGCCCCGAGTTTCCTTGATGCGGCACTACCCCCACTGGGGCCTTCCAGATGCAGCGCCTAACAAGGTGATGAAGATGGTGTCTGCCATAGCCAGGTAAGTACCCTACCACTCTCCTCCTTGGTCCCCTTCTCCCTCCTCCTACCGGCAGAGCTCCACCATAGCCAAGGTGGAAGCTCCCGGCTTCTTCCTACCAGCAGCGCTGTAGACCCAGCGCTACTCCAGCCAGCGCTCCAGCAGCGTGTCGCCAAACTTGCACACTGAAGAATGAGGCTGGGCTCTCCGCCCGGCCTCTTGATATAGCGGCCTGCTTGCCTCCTGGGCGGTGACTTGCAGGCCGCTCGGCCTCTCCAAGCAACCGGTACTTCCTCCGTTTCGGGCGGAAACATCATTGCAGACCCTGATATTACCCGTACAGGCTCTAGACTCAGACTGGTTGGACTGGTACCGGCCTAGACCTACCCTACCGCTACTGGACTCTAAAAATGCCAACTTTGTCTTTTTCTGCTCGGCCTCCAGTACCCCCTCACGCCAACTGCAGTGGGGTGCAGTATCCGCCTACCGGCCTACTCGAATGTTTTTCCGCTACCCCAAGGGCCGCGGGGCCGCTAACTTCGCCACTTGAGTGTTTTTCCCTGCTACAACCCTCAATGCCACGGCCACAGGTAAGTACCTGCCCTACGGGCCTACCAAACAAGCAAGTACCCTTGCGGGTCACACACACACTCGTACCGACAAGCACTCAGACAGGCACGCAGGTCACAAGCACGCACACACAGACGGACTTAGAAAACACAGCAGAATGCGGGAATGTCAGCAAGGCATCCATTCCATCGGCAGAACTTCAGAAATCAGCAGTGTTCTCAGTGTGTGTTTTGACGGGTCATTACAAAATTAAAAAAAATAAAAGAAGCGGATCACCCCTTTTTTTTTTTTTTTTATATATATCTGTTGATCTGTTATCAGTGAGGCATTTCACGGACAATGCTATGAGTGAGATCTAGGCAAGGTAGGATAAAGGTTCGATTTTCAGTACAAAAATAAATAAATTCAGTTTCCGAGAATGTGACAATCTCCTATTGTGCCTAGCAACGAAATGCTGATAGACTTCGCAAAATTTCGGTTTTCACAGACCAACAGGGCGCTGGGCGTCGTCGTCATCATCATCATCATCATCAGCATCATCATCAGCAGCATCAGCATCATCATCATTATCATCATTATCATCATCATCGCCATCATCAACATCATCAACATCATCAACATCATCAGCATCATCATCAGCATCATCAATTTGCAATCATAGGGTGCTGTTGGTACTGTTCTTCGGTACGATCAGCATCATCATTCCGTTATTGCTATCATCATCATCATTCTGTCATCATTAGGTGTTGCGGTTCAAGGCCTTGTTTGTCTCTCACATCAGCAGGTAAGTTTGGTCGTCATCATCATCATCTTCAGGATGACGTTTATCACCATCTGCAAATCCAAAAAAAACTCTCATCTACCTCTCTCTCCATCATAATTTCTAGAAATTTCCAGTTCTGCCATATATGTTAGGGATTCGATCTGATGGATGTGATTCAGTTGGGATAGGGCTTCTGGGGTCACGGTTGGGACTCTTGGGGGAAGGGTGGGGGTGGTATTGGGGAGCCTTACTCTAAAGGGGCGCTGCAAGGTGGGAGGTGGCTGCCCTGTCGGGGGTGGGGCAGATTTGTGGTTTGTCCTTGTCTGGGGCCGGGGTGGGAGAGTTGGTCGCCTTCAACCCCGGCGGGGGCAGATAGGGACAAGGGGAAGGCAAAGGTAACCTCTAGGAGGGAATTGGCTGCCTTTGCGGAAGGGGGGGAGGGAGGGGTCTGTTCCAGGTTGGGGCCGAGGAGGTTTTCCTCGGCGGTGGCAGCATGGGACAGTGGGCAGGGGGAAGTTTCTCTGTGCGGTGACTTTTGGAAGCTGCTTGGATCGGATTTCTTCTGTTATGCCTGGTAGTTTGAAGAGTCTAAAGGTTTGCCGGTGGGTTGTACAAAGCTGCACTGGATTTAGACTGTTATATTCAGGATTCGTGGCTGTCCATTGCCAGAACGACGCTGGCCGGAGCCGGGGTGATGCCCTGTAGCTTGCCGAAGGTGAGAGCATGAGGCCTTGCAGAGAGATCTGGGGATGCTATGCGGGGGGCATCCTAAAGGACAGCTGGGGGTTGCTGACACAGGACGACACTGGCCGGAGCTGGAGTGAGTCGCGCTGCTCTGTAACCTAGCAGTTAGGGGGTGTGGGGCCTGGTTGAGTTTGTCAGAGAATAAGTCAGTTTCGGTGAGCTTTGTTAGGATCTGAGTTTTCTGGAAAACTGTTGTGGGCCTCAGGAGGTGCTTAGAATCATTGATATAGCATAGTCTCTTTTATATACTAATCACCATCATCATCATCATTATCATCCTCATCGGAATTACTATTTTAGGCTTGGACCCCACAGGTTTCCGCCTTGGAAAAACTTTGCCGCGGAAAGTTTTCCGGTACCCCACAGGCTTGCGCAAAGTCCGTGGAAGGCCGTTTTCGTTTTCCAAAAGCCTGCTTCTGGAACCCCACACACCCGGAAACGCGGCCTCGGAAACGCCCCCTGTCGTGTTTTCACTCGGTTTCCGACCTGGAAACCACCGCGGGAGGAAAAGTCGCTGCGATTTTGTGCAGGGTAGCGAGGGCGCGGTGAAGGGTAGCCTTCAACCTTTCCAAGGTCGCGGCCGAAATGTGGACCTCCTTGTGTCCGTTTGCCATTCCGACGAGGACCTGGTGCACGGTCGAGCAGGATTCCTTGTCGCTCACTGTGTGCGGCCGTTTCAAAGGGTACCGGTCCCAGTCGCGGAGGGAAAAAAAAAAAAACCACTCTTTTGGTCCGTCTTCAAAATTTCGAATTTCGAACTTCCCCTTTCACGTGCAGCCTTGCTGTGGACATGCAGGCGACGTGGGCCAGCCGTGTCAGCTGCGGGTATCTGCTCTGCTGTGGAAGAGTACAGACAGTTCGGCGACGCACGGCTCTGCTCTGCTGTGGAAGAGTACAGACAGTTCGGTGACGCACGGCTGGATCGCAGCAGCCATATCCGAACGTCGGCCAATCGCCTTCCCATGCAGAGAGTTGGATTCCTCCATCGCAAACTTCGGCATTGGTCCTCGCTTGCCACCTCTGCACATGGTTTGGGTCGTCGCCTGCTTCATGTGGCGAGGGTATCGGATGGCGGGTCCGCGGAAAGCCATGCATTCCATGCACGGACTTTAGCAGGCCGACATAACGCATATAGCAGTCGGCTAGGGTGCGCCCATGCACCTGCAAGCGAGTTTATGACGTTGTTGCGCGCCAGCCGTTCGCCTGTCATATCCGGTTGTTGGAGAAGCTCGTCACAGGCGAACGGTGACATCGCCGCCGTCTTGCCTAGGCTTTCTCCTCGGGTGACGGTCCGACCCGCGGGAGTGCGAGGGTGGGATGTGGTGGATGTGCAAGGGGCCGGCGGACAGCCCATCTTCTCGTTTGTGCCACTGCCGTAGTCGTTCCAGCTTCCTGGACGTGCACCGCTGGACACGTCGTTCCCCGTGCACCATCGCGGAGCGTGTGCACCGACCGTCATCGTCATCGAAGGGGGCCATAGCTTTCATAGTCGGCGGAACATCGTCGCTGTGTTGGTTTGGGCGTTCGTCGTGTGTCTTGGTCTCGCGGTATTTTTGTTGGCGGTTCTTGTTGTGTGTGTAGCCGCAGTTCTCGTGACCATCCTGTCACGGCGGGGCTGACCTCGGCTGTGGTGTGTGGGAGTCGGATCTCTGTGTGCGGTGATAGCTATGGATGGGGGCAGTTTTACCTCGCAGTTGTACAGCGAATCGGGAGGGTCACAGGGCGTGGAAGTGTGCGAGGACATGAACGCGCGTTTGGAAAGCAGCAGATACCGGGCGAGCCTGTCGGCAGCGGCATGGCAATACGTGCCGGGCTCTCAATTGTCCGGTGATACACGATCGCAGTTCGTGGCACAACCCGCGCATCCCCAGGCCCCTTACGTCGTCGGGTCGATGGAGTCATCATCGCCCTTTGGTCGGGAGACGTACCCGCCGAAGTCGCATCCTCACGTCACGCAGCCCGCCGGAGGTGGAACTGCCTTCCATTCTCCGCAATCAGTTTCTGGAAGGGGGGGATCTTCAAGGACGGACGCGGGGGCGTGGGGGAGTAATCCGCACCAGTCGTCGCATCCATCACCACACTGGCCGCAAGGTATGCCGCCTTTATCGCAGCCTGTTGTCAGCCGCGACATTCGTGGTGGGGGCGAGACCTATATGAATGGTAGGTCATCTGCGGTTGATCAGGGCTACCGACAACAAACTCCAATGGGGCCGGCTACCATTCCGTACGACGATGGAGGTGCAACTGCCCCTACGCCAAGTGGATGTGATCATCAGCAAGGCAGTGTGAGCCGGGGAGTCGATACACCACCATCGGCTGATTGTCGATCAAGGGACGGTGAAAGACTGTCCTTTTCATATCCGACTGTAGGTGTGGACAATGTTCCAACTGAAGGCGAAGGGCGAAACAGGTCAAACACATGTGCAACGCAAGACACAAGTGTGAGAAGTCGGGAATGCGGCGTGGACGACGCGGAACTGGTCGACCGCCGAAAGAACGTGGTGTTGGAGAACGGCAACAGGGGGGGAAGTCCACGGCGGCGCCGAAGAAGAACACCCTGTGGACTCTAGAGGAGCGGGTGCTAGTGGCGAAAATCAGCGGCGAGGACGATGCTCTCATGGCTGATGCAGAAGGTGCTCATTCTCTCATGACAAAGGGCAGGCGTTACGATTGGATAGCGGACCGCATGAAGGAGGAGGGGTACGGACGCACAGGAGAGGATTGCCAAAAGAAATGGGCGGAGCTGCAGAAAAAGGTTCGGGAAATAAGGGATGCATGCGATGGATCGGGCAAACAGCCATACTGGGATCTAACAACGGAGGAGAGAAAGAAATTGAACATCCCCATGACTTTCGAGCGGCCGTTGTGGGATGCGATGGAGTGGTACCGCATGAAGGCTGCTTTCACCATGGACAACACAATGGCATCTGAGGATTTGAGAGGGATGGGTTCTGCAACTGCCAGCGAGGTGGGGTCAGAGGGCGGGGGAACAGAGACTTCAGGTGGCGCTCCGAAGATTCGGAGGATGAACTCCGGGAAAGTTCGTGGTTCCGATGTCGGGCAAGGTGTGTTGGCGATGGCGGCAGCTATGGAGGACACGAGTCGAACACTGTGCGAAGGTCTGGACAGGGCTGCTGGGACGTTGGCTTCGGCTACCACAGAAGGGGCCGCTTTGATGGCAGCACGGCTAGGCGACATGGCAACGGAGATCGACCACGTCGTGGGGGCAATGCGGTAGGGGAACTCCGTTTTGGAGTTGCTCGTGGGTGTGATGGCAGGTAGACGTGGCGGACCACCTGCCGGGGAAGAAGGGGGGGGGGGGTGACATGAGCGGTGACAAGAAGCAGCGAAATCACGGTTAGGCAAAGTCGGATGGGGGGGTTGTTGGGGCTGGGGTTCCAGCGTGGCCGCGCATGGGAGTCTGTATTTTGGGGCAAGGCAGCAACACCCCACACGCTGCATGGGGATAAAACTGACCCACCGCGGACATGCGAGAAGGACAGATAGGAACGAAGACAAAAACAGGAAAATTTGAATACAAACAAACAAACATGTTTCGTAAACCCGCCGTTGCGGGCAGGCTAACGGCAACAACGGTGCGAGGAACGGTCCGACGGAGAGGGCCCGGTTTCCCGATCCCAGGTGCTCCAAAACCGCGTGTGTGGATGTCGCTCGAGGGGGGGAAACCGCGTCACTCAATGCCACCCAACGCGTCGCCCCTTGGTCCTGCTTGGTCCTGCGCCAGACACCCGGACATCGCCCGACTTTCCTTTTCGGGTCCACCGCACGCTACCTTTCCCGAAAAGGAAAATTCGGCGCCCGCTTTGCCATGAAACGCACACCGCTGTGGGGTCCCGAAAAAAGCATTTCCAAGGTTTCCGAATTCGTTCGTCCGTTTTCCAAGGGAAAACTGCTTTTCCCAGGTGGAAACCTGTGGGGTCCAAGCCTTACACTTTTCTAAGAATCACTAGAAGTCCATCATTACTAGCATCACCATCATCATCATGAGGGACGCTGAGCCCGGTTCTCAGCATATTCGGTTCGGTTACTCCGGGTAGACTGTGAGGACCCCGGCCTCAATCTTCATTTAAATTAAAAAAAAAAAAAAAAAAAAAAAAAAAAAAAAAAAAAAAAAACTTTTTGCGAAATAGAATGGAGATTCGATTTTCAGAAAAGAGTAGATTTTGTTTCCCGAATATGACAACGTCCTATTGTAACCCTAATATGCCTAGAAAACGAGATGCTCACGTCAGAAATTTTTGGATACTAATATAAAAAAAAACGAAATGCTACCATCAGAAATTTTCGGATATTTGTTACATATGCGAGGATCAGGGTCCTCGGTAGGCCTATGGGGCCCTGTTTGCAGCCTTACCCGCCCTAAGTGAAGGCGGAGGTGCCTGCCCTAAGTGAAGGCGGGCCTGGCTTTTTGCAAGAGGCCCTCGACTGTCAATTTCATATTTGGGGTCCAGGCAGTTGCGACGCGCCAGTTGGTTGAAAGAAACACAGGCCAAGCACCGAAGACATTTCCACAGCCTACCGGGCCTTTCCAAAGAATGCAGGCCCTGGGCGTGATTCGCAGCCTCATACAGAGACAGTTTGACGCCCAACCGAACGAGGCCCAGCAGCCCAGTAGTTGCTGCATCCAGGCAGCCTCCTGGGGCCTTCCGGAAGCTTTTGGGCCCAGGCCAGCCCAGCCAGGCTGCGAGAGCTGGCCAGCTCTTCTCTAATACTATAAAGCAAATAGAGGGTCTCGCGTGACGGTCCCACGCGAGCACCCGTTGCCAGCGTTGCGAAAAGTCGAGACGGGCCCAGGGCCCATGCTAGGAGCGGCCGGCGAAACGGCGCCGCGGACAAACGGGTCTGCAGCGGGCGGGGAATTGAGGAGCTGTCGGGAGCGGGCGGGGAATTGAGGAGTGGCCGGCGAAACGGCGCGGCGACCAAACGGGTCGGGAGCGGGCGGGGAAACACCGAGCGGGCGGCACACGGGCCGGGAAACCAAACGGTCGGGGAATTGACAAGCGGGCGGGGAAACAGCGGTGGGTGAGCAGCAAACGGGCGGCAGAGGTGTGCATGTCGGGCGGGTGGGAAACTGCGAGCAGCCGCGAGAGGTGTGACGGAGAGCCCATGCACCCGGCGCACAGATCAGAGGGAGGGAGAAACAGAGGGAGACGCAGATGAGGTGCAGGGAGGAGAGAGTGCGAGTTCGGAAGATAGATAAAGGAGGGAGAGAGAGAGAGAGGGAAAGAGACCGCGCGATGAACAGGGGGAGAGAGTCGTGAAAGGAGACGTGGATGAAGTGCAGGGACTACGGAGTGTAAGGACAATGAACAGGGGGAGGAGTGTTGAAGAGCGCAGTGAGTCGTCACAAGCAACAGGAGAGAGAGAGAGAGGGAAAGAGACAAAAGGAGACGTGGATGACGTGCAGGGAGTGCGGAGTGCAACGCGATTTATCCACGAGGCGTGTAAACGTGGGGGCAGGATAGAAACGGGGAGACAGTGGGAGAGAGCAACAGCGGGATCGCCCGGGAAGAACTTCACAAAAAGTCTCTCAGTCGCCGCAAGCAGCGCTACCATGGGAGACCAAGGTACGGTCCATATCCTTCATCCTCTTTCGCTCTCTCTCTTCCTCTGTGTGTTCTTCTTCTTTCTCGGCCTCCCTCGCACTTCCCATCTCTCTGTCCGACGGGTGGAATCGGGGTTTCTTTCTCTCTCTCTCTCTCTCTCTCTCTCTCTCTCTCTCTCTCTCTCTCTCAGAGAGTACGGCAACAGGTAACTCTCCAAGGCCACGGCTGGCCTCACGCAATTTCCATTGAAAAAATGACCAAAATCGATCAAATATTCCGCTACAACGTCGAAAGATTCACTACTACACGCGTGTGTATGTGTATGTGTGTGTGTGTGTGTGTGTGTGTGTGTGTGTGTG
>BFEA01000516.1:1086064-1090095 GCA_003427395.1 Chara braunii | reverse complement strand
AGAGAGAGAGAGAGAGAGAGAGAGAGAGAGAGAGAGAGAGAGAGAGAGAGAGAGAGAGAGAGACAGAGAGAGATAATTTTTCGGCCATACACGCAAACAAAGACGGGGGAGGGTGAAAGACACAGAGAGAGAGAGACCCCGCCTCCCTCTTCGTCCCTCTCCTTTACCGCACCTGTCAACGGCCAAGCGGACAGCAAGATGTTTCGGCGGAAGATTCATTCGGATTTTCCTCATCTTATGTATGGAAGTGCCATCGTTGCAAAGGAGTGTCAATTGTGATGAATGCTTTAGGGCCGTCCTTTTCATCATTTCCCTTTTCCCTCTCTTGGTGATCCGTGTGTGCTCTTTGTCTTGCTTGCAAACGAAAAAAAAATCATTCTCAACATCGACGCAGAACTCATGCCCTTTTCTCTTCGCTCCTGTTTTTTGTCGTGATTGTTTTGTCTTTCGTGTTTCCGTCATTATCGTTTTCTCCTGTTTCCGTCATTATCGTTTTCTCCTTCTCCATTTCTCTTTCATTCATGCTCCTTTCATGTCACAGCCGAATCTTCTCGCGCCGCAGAACAACGAGCACACCAACGCCAAATGCTCAGACAACAGCGTTATAGACACACCCGTTCAACACATTGAAGCGCACATCAATACTGCACGCATCTACACCGCCACACTCATCGCTCAACATATTCTCATCAGTGTCGCAAGCCTTGGTGAAAGAACAGCCTGTCTTCACTGTGGGGCACATAAATGGGAACATGAGCACGCATGGACAATGTTGTGTTGCAGACAGGGGAAAATAAAACCTGCCCTTTGGCAATATCCTCCGCCTGCA
Organism: Chara braunii; assembly: GCA_003427395.1. Lineage (NCBI taxonomy): Eukaryota > Viridiplantae > Streptophyta > Charophyceae > Charales > Characeae > Chara > Chara braunii. The sequence goes on along the minus strand of BFEA01000516.1, from coordinate 1,089,266 downwards.
ACACCGGAGCATGAAATCATCCGTTTATGGGAATCTGAGACCGTGCACGGGCGACTCTTGCGCTCGCGTTCCCGTTAATTTAACAACGCCCTTGCACTGGCATCACAATCTGTGAAAGAAACACGATACCCTCCCGGTGCCTGGCAAGGCATGCTACGAATAGAAGGCCAGCTCCACCACAATTTGGGCCCTCTTCTCCCGGACGCCGAAAATGAACCCGCATTCGCGCAAATCTACATCTACGATCCGCAAGACGAACGCTGTGCAACGCTTCTCCGTCTCAACCGTCTTGACATCCCTGCCGATACACCCCTTGCAACTGTTCGTTCGATCAAAGTCCTTCTACGGAAGTTTCACGGCCTTCTCCGTGCATGCAACCGCTGGGTCCGTGATTTCATCACCGTTTCTGAAATGCCAGACGAGATGATACACGACCGACACATTGTCATTAACCCTGACGCACGTCCAGTTGATCAACACGAACAACGTTACAACAAACCTAAAGGTCTCAAAGAAATGTGTTTTCTTATGCACGATCAACCTGTCAATCGAGAAATCACAATCCGCAGACGTATCGGCGGGGTTGTCCCAATCGCCGAAACAAACCGTGCTTTCGATCCTCTTCGTTATGTGCTACTTTTTCCCGCTGGCGAAGACGGGTGGACACTTGACCCCGATGACGAGACTGAAGCAAACAATCAGTCCACTACGGCACGCGAATTCTACGCTTTCCACTTAAACACACGTCAAACAGAGAGAACAACAATCTTTCGCGCAGCCCACCTTTTCCAATAATATGTCTGCATGGCATTCGCCAAAATCGAGAACGGTCGCCTTCTGTACAACCTGCTCCACCAAACAGAAATGTGTGTCGACCTCTACTAAAATCTTCGTGATCACGTCATGCAATATGACAATGCTGAGAACGTTGGCCAACGAATTGTCCTTCCCGGAACATTCACCGGAAGTTTGCGCGACATGCACCACCGATACCAAGATGCAATGGCAACTGTCCAAGAATTTGGAGCACCAGACCTTTTCCTTACTTTCACATGTAACCCGCACTGGCCCGAAATCCAGACTACCCTCTTCCTGAACCAACAACCATCCGACCGACCGGACCTTCTTGCACGTGTCTTCAAAGGGTATTTGCGACAACTGATCCACGACATACACTCCACCCACATATTCGGAGCAAGCACAGCATGTACATCTGTCATTGAATTCCAAAAACGCGGTTTGCCACATGCGCATATAATAGTCACTCTAAAAGAAGAGCACAAATTTACCACGCCCGAGCAAATCAACACCGTTGTCTGCGCTGAGTTTCCACTGCCCTTGACAATTCTTGGGTTGTTCCTTACAACCCTCACCTGCTCCTCCGCTATCGTACATACTTTAACGTTGAAATTTGTGCTTCGACTGCCGCATGCTGGTATATATTCGAATATATCCTCAAGGGCCCAGACAGAGCAAAGGTTGCCGATGCAATACAAACGGAAGATGAAATCCAAACATACCAAGACATGAGAACAATCGGCGCCGCCGAATCATGCTGGACAATGCGTCTACTTTCGGCACCACCAAGGTGAGCGCATCCTACGAGCCTCGGCTCCTGAAACGGAGCTGACGGCATGGTTCAAATGGACACTCCTGACGACACAAAACCCCTGTACAAAGACATGATCCGCCATTTCCGCTTTGACAAACCAACAAAACGATGGATCCTCCGCAGCCGCAGTGCGGACACAATTGGTCGCATACACACTATCCACCCAAACGGAGGAGACACATTCTACCTCCACATACTCCTTCTATCACCACACTCGCGTGGCGCTACAAGCTTCGAACACCTCCGAACTGTTAACAACGAAATCATCCGACATATCAATCCGCATGCACAACACTCGGCCTCTTAAACGACAACACACAATTCGATGTCGTTCTACAAGACGCAATCCTCACCTCATCATCACCCATGGTTCGCGACCTCTTCGTTTGCATCATTCTCCACTGTGCACTCGCTAACCCTAATGAATTTTTCGAAATCCATTGGCAACAAATGACCGACGACTTCCACAGAAATCTTGTCGGTGCACATGTTCCACTCTCAATCATCAGAGCCTTGGTCCTCCTAGACATCGAAAGCCGCTTGCAAAAGGAGGGCAAGGAATTGGAGGACGTTGGACTCGCATCGCCAGCACCGACATATAGAGAACAGGCTGCTGGCCTTGCCGACAGACCGTCGCGACAAGGCATCCCGCGAATCATCGATGACGAAATTTCATACCCCAGAGAAGAACTTCAACACACCCTCGACTCCAATCTCCCGCAACTGCGCCGCTCCCAGCAAGCAATCTTCCAACGCGTCGTCCATGCTGTCGAAAACAAAACCCCGCTCTGCCTTTTCGTCGATACACCTGCTGGCACGGGGAAAACTTTCTGCTTCAACACAATTCTTGCACACATTCGCATCCATGACCAAGTTGCACTCGCTGTTGCTTCTAGCGGCATCGCGGCTACTCTACTGCACGGAGGCCGAACTTTCCACTCTCGATTCAAAGCACCCCTCACCCCCACCGCCACATCCACCTTAGACATTCCCAAACAATCTGCACTCGCGCAACTTCTCCGCATGGCTGTTGTTATCCTCTGGGACGAGGCGCCCATGACGCACAAATTCCACATCGAGGCATTAGACAGAACACTACAAGACATTTGTTCATCTCCCCTGCCCTTTGGCGGCAAGGTCATCGTTCTTGGTGGCGATTTCCGTCAAATCCTCCCCGTTGTCACCAAAGGTACACGTGCGCAAACAATAGATGCCTGTATTAAATCTTATACTTTATGGCGCCACTTCGACACAATGCATCTCTCCGAAAACATGTGTGTCCTCACGCAAATTGACACCCCTGCTGGACAAAACTATGCTGAATGGCTCCTTGCACTCGGAAATGGAGAAATCGAACATGCACACAATGCCCCTACCAATGTCATTCCCCTCCCTCCTCATCTTTGCCTCCTCCATGGCGGAACATCTGAGCTCATCGATTGGACGTTCCCCGACCCCCAACACAACTTTGACAACCCCCAATGGCTCGCGGAGCGTCTGATCCTGTCACCCAAAAACAAATCTATCTCGACACTTAACAACATCATTCTTGATTCATTTCCTAGACCTGTCATCACCTCCCTCAGTGCT
>BFEA01000516.1:1073564-1081064 GCA_003427395.1 Chara braunii | reverse complement strand
ATTGCGGAGAGAGGCTAGAGAGAGAACAGCGGTAAGGAGAGCGAGGGCAACTGAGGATAGTGCCAAGACTAGAGTCTCAGCTAGTACCGGTGCAACCATGGCTACCTCATCTATGACGCAAGTCTCTACACAGTCCTCTTCGACAGGAGTCAGTCAGAGTGGGTCTCAGGTTTCCACTAGTCAGATTGCTAGCGTACGAGTCAGCCAGCAAATTCAACTCACGCTGGAGGATTTTAAAATCCAGCAAGCAGAAGAACTTCAGGATGAGCTACAACGGTAGTTGGACGAGGCAGCAGAGAGGAGAAGAAAAACCATACTTAGGAAGGCTAGACGAGGGAGTAGAATGCAGGAGCTATGCAGACTGGAAGCACTAGATGAGGCAGCTTTCGACCCTGCTGGTCGTGTGCTGCGTAATGCTTTACTTTCGGTAGCTGAAGCGCATAACGTCCAGCAGGAATTATTGACTGACTTGTTGGCAGGCCAGAAACAAATCCTGGCTGAACTTCGGGCTCCTCGCCTAGCAGTGAGGCAGCCACAGTTTGCTGTAGTTCCCCCTGTAGGTGCGGGTCCATCATCGATGTTCCCCCTGTAGGTGCGGGTCCATCATCGATGTCGCCACACACAGGGCAAACTTTCTCTCCTATGGTTGGCATGCCCCCTCCTGGTGGTTTAGCAGCAACTAGTGGTCCGGTTCAAAGAGTCTCTGCCGTACCGTCCACGACAGTGGTAACTACAGTCCCACTGTCAAGCCAGGCCCAGGTTAGTGTGCAACAGCCTGTTTCAGTGGCTATGCAGCCGCTGCAGCAAGCCCCTGGGCCCATGCAGCCTATGCAATGGATGCATAAGATACCTCTGATGAGTCCCAAACCCTTCTTTGGAGATAGGAAGAAGGAGGAAGACTTGGACACCTGGGTGAGGACTGTGCCTACTTATGTGAGGCACAAGCTCACAAGGCCAGAGCAAGAAGTTGTAGAGGCTGCCTCCTTTCTAGAGGGGTCAGCAGCTCGCTGGTTGAATGGCTTAGTGCAGCAGCAGGGCTACGGTCAGGATTTCGATGCCTGGGCTCAGGCTCATACATTGGAACAGTTCGTACGGTCTGTCTACAACAGGTGGCATGACCCGCAAGGGGCTCAAAAGGCCACCGATGCTATCAACAACCTTTGTTCCCGCAGGTTCAAGGATGTTAGAGAGCTTACAGACATCGTAGAACGCCTTCTCGTGGTACCTGGTGTGCGTTTTGACTAGCAGGTTCTCCTGACGGATTACCTAAGGTGCCTACCTGCAGAGGTAAGGACCAAGCTGGTTGACGAGGCCTATGTCGAACAGCACACCTTCGCTTCTTTTAGTAAGAAAGCTCTGGACATAGAGRCAAAGYTGGGGTCTGSKCATAAGGTATCTCATGATGGTAGGAAGAGACTACCCCAGGACTGGAAGAAGAAAGGTCAGTTAATGTTCGTTGACCATGATGGTCAAACGACGGAGATTGACGAATTCCCAGACCTAGGGGAGTTGAGTCAATTGACAGAGCAAGATGGGGCCAACGAGACTTCGGGTGGGGGAGTCGTGGCGCCCATCAAGGAAAAGGCTAGGGGGACCGGGAAGAAGAAGGTAGGACGGTCCACGGGTGACGGAGACCAAGGGACACCCGCATGGGTGAAGCTTGGTTTGGATTATGAGGTGTGGAGGGACCGAGTTGCTAGGGGCACTTGCATGAACTGTGGCAATTATGGCCACACGTCGCGTATGTGCCGAGGCAAAAAGGTCACAACGAAGGTAGCCTCGCCAACAGTGGTGGGCTTATCTTTGAATCCTGGAAGTGCTTCTGCGAGCAGCTCATAGGGAAACACCTCGGGTCAGTAGGAGTGTTAGCCGCTCTTACTCATGCTAAAGTGGTAACGTTGCCTTCCCCACTTCAGGCGTTGGCCAAAGCTAGTGACCCACGCATCGCCCCGCAGACACATTCAGACCCGCCGACGCTCTGTTCGAGAGATGTGTCTGAGGCCCTAGAAGAGTTAGAGACTGAGTGGTCAGGGAAGGACCCCAAGGACTCTTGGGCGATGACCGCAAGGTTGGCGCCTTCGCAGACATAGGCTCTACACGAAATTTCATCAGTCATGCTTGTGTGGATAGACTACGCTTAGGGGACCAAGTGCAGCGGCTTAGCAGAACTGTAGCTTCTATGCTGGCCAACAAACACCAAATGTTGGTGAAAGACTATGTCAAGGACGTAGTTTGCACCTTCTCCTATGGAGGAGGGGAAGTGAGTCATAAAATCTCCTTCCTGGTTAGCGACGAACTGCCATTTGACATGCTCCTAGGTATGTACTACCTCGAGGTCGCGCGACCGCAGTTTGACTGGGATAGAAAGGTATTGATTCACAAATTGCCCAACGGTAGATCTGTTAGATTGCAAAAGTTCAAAGCTAGCAGTCTAATAGAAAACTACGGGTGCATGTGTGCATCATCCTTCTATAACTATTATAAGCAGAATTGCGAGGAAGGCATGTATCTAGTTTTTGTCTCTGAGAAAGGGGAGGCCGTTAAAACACCCCCAAAGATAGAAAAAGTCGTCGCTCAATATTCAGACCTTTTTTAGGAGCCCACAGGCGTGGTAGAAAGGGAGGTTGTCCATGCGATAGAGGTTGTCCCAGGTAGCAAAGTGCCTAGAGGGCGAATCTATAGGATGTCTCCTGCGGAGTTAGACGAGCTTTGCCGCCAGCTCAAGGAGCTCACAGAGAAGGGATGGATACGGCCTAGTACCTCCCCTTACGGTTCGCCAGTCTTATTTGTCCCAAAGAAGGGAGGTCCATTAAGGATGTGCATTGACTATAGGAGCCTCAATGCCATCACCGTTAAGAATGCGAAACTCCTACCCCGCATTGACGACCTCTTGGACAGAGTGCAGGGATGCTGGTACTTCACAAAGATAGATCTGAAGTCCGGATACGATCAAATTGCCGTTAGGCCCGAGGACCAACACAAAACCGCATTTCAGACCAGGTACGGTCTGTACGAGTTTGTGGTGATGCTATGCAATGCACCTGGTACGTTCCAACACGCGATGAACCGGATATTTTATGAGTACTTGGACAAGTTTATCGTCGTGTACCTCGACAATATTCTTATCTTTAGTAGGACTGTAGAGGAGCACGCTGAGCACTTGAAAATAGTGCTAGGTCTCCTAAGACAGCACCAGTACAAGGTAAACTTGGATAAATGCGAGTTTGGTCACACGAAGATCTTGTACTTGGGTCATGAAATTTCAGCAGATGGATTGAGGTTTGGTCGCACCAAGATCTTGTACTTGGGTCATGAAATTTCAGCAGATGGATTGAGGCCGGAAGATGCGAAGGTGGCCAGCATACGTGACTGGCCCAGACCTCAGACTGTTACTGAGGTCAGATCGTTTTTGGGGATGACGGGCTATTATCACCCGTTTGTAAAGAACTATAGTACTACAGCTTCCCCATTAACGGATCTAACTCGACTTGACACCCCTTGGGCGTGGACTGAAGAGTGTGAGGCAAGCTTCAAGAAATTGAAGTATGCTCTGACACACTATGAAGTTCTCAAACTTCCGGATCCTGACAAGCCATTCGCCGTGACCACAAACGCTAGCCAATATGGCATAGGCGCGGTCCTTGCGCAACAAGAAGGGCCCAAGTTGAGACCGATCGAGTACATGAGTAAAAAGATGCCTTCTCAAAAGTTGGCTAAGTCCACTTATGAGAGAGAGTTCTACGCCCTGTACCGAGCGCTAGTTCATTGGAGACACTACCTCCTAGGAAGATTCTTCTATGTGAGGTCGGACCATGAGACTTTGCGTTGGATTAAGACACAACCTGTGTTGTCGGACGCACTCAAGAGATGGATTCAAGTGATAGACATGTATGACTATCAACTTGACCCTATCAAGGGTACGTACAACAAGGTGGCTGATGTCTGGGGGCACTAGTAACAGAGATTGGCATATCTAGCGATTTGACTCGATCATTGGTGGATGCCTATCAGCAAGATCCAGTTATGTCCGAGATCATTCGTAGATTCAAGGCAAAGGATAAAACGACTTTGGGCGAATTTACGATGATAGACAGCTTGCTGTTTCTTGAGAAGGCAGGGAATAAAAGGTTGTGTGTTCCCAGTAGTGAGTTGTTGCGTAGTTTATTTTTAGGAGAATGTCACGATGCAACTGGTCATTTTGGCTACAAAAAGACATCAGCGAACTTAGTACAAAGATTCTGGTGGCCTTCTATGATGATAGATGCAAAACGCTATGTTGAAACTTGCCAGGTTTGCCAAAGAGACAAACCAAGGACTCAGGCCCCGCTTGGGCTGATCAAACCCTTGCCGATTCCTGAAGGACCAGGTCAGAGTGTGTCTATGGATTTCATGGACACCCTTGTGACCAGCAAGTTTGGAAAGAGGCATATCTTTGTTATAGTGGACCGTTGTACTAAGTACGCAAGACTGATTGCCATGCCAGAAACAGCTAAAACTGACTACGTCATCAAACTGTTTATGGATAATTGGGTACGGGATTTTTGTTTGCCTATATCCATCGTTAGCGATAGGGATGTGAGATTCACAAATGAACTGTGGCAGTCAACTGCTGAACAGATGGGCAACTCCAAATGACTTCAGGGAATCACCCTGAGTCAAATGGCCAAGCAGAACAGATGAACCGGGTAGTAGAGCACCTGCTTCGACATTACATTAAGCCAAGTCAGGATGACTGGGACGAGAAGTTACCTCTCGTCGCCAGCTTGTACAACAATGTTGTGCACAGTACAACCGGTATGACTCCCAACCAGTTACATCTTGGTTGGAAGCCCAGAAGTGCATTGGACTTTCTGCTACTAGAAAGACACTCCACTGCAGCACCTAGCAGCATAAAGTTTGCTGTCAAATATGAACAGATGCTGCAGTAGGCCGTTGAACATATTAGGAAGTCTCAAGATGCTATGATTGCATCCGAGAATAAGCATAGACGGCCCTCTAACTTTCAGGTAGGTGAACGAGTTTGGGTAAAGTCATCTGAATTAGGTCAGGAGTTGGGGATATCCAGAAAACTGATGCCACAGTATCTCGGGCCCTGGGAGATCTTGGACGTTGTAGGGGATCAACCGGATGGGCCTTCATACGTGATCTGTATTTTTGCACACCTACGCACCTACCCAGTGTTTCATGCCTCCAAGCTGGCACCTTTCGCTGCAACTGAGCAGTTTCCTTCAGAAGATCAATGTTGCCCCCAACCATGGATGGCGAAGTGGACATTGACCAGATCATTGAGCATCGAGTGATGCCTGTTCCTCGACCATCAGGCAGAGGGCGACCTCCTAAGCCGAGAATGCAGTATCGTGTGAGCTTCAGACATCATCTGGATCCAAAAGAAGACCGGTGGTTCACACGAGAAGAACTCATGAGAACAGCACCTCAAGTGATCGCAGGCTATGAAAGAGCACTCAAGGGGAAGATGCCTGCAGAATGAGAGACTTCTCAGAGGACTCACGAAGTAAAGGAGGAGGGAATGCGAGGATCAGGGTCCTCGGTAGGCCTATGGGGCCCTGTTTGCAGCCTTACCCGCCCTAAGTGCAGGCGGAGGTGCCCGCCCTAAGTGAAGGCGGGCCTGGCTTTTTGCAAGAGGCCCTCGACTGTCAATTTCATATTTGGGGTCTAGCAGTTGCGACGCGCCAGTTGGTTGAAAGAAACACAGGCCGAGCACCGAAGACATTTCCACGGCCTACCGGGCCTTTCCAAAGAATGCAGGCCCTGGGCGTGATTCGCAGCCTCATACAGAGACAGTTGGGTGCCCAACCGAACGAGGCCCAGCAGCCCAGTAGCTGCTGCATCCAGGCAGCCTCCTGGGCCTTCCAGAAGCTTCTGGGCCCAGGCCAGCCCAGCCAGGCTACGAGAGCTGGCCAGCTCTTTTCCATGAAGGAAAGAGTTCTCGCCAGGCAGCCTCATTCAGGCACTCACATGCTAGCGGCAGCGCTGCTGGATCAAAGGCTCGCGGCTGCTGGCTGGCGCTGAGAGGCGAGGTGCAGCACGTGCGGTCGTGCAGAGGAGGAGGGCGCTGCTGAGGGCAGCGCCATAGCCCAGCCACCATAGCTGGTGGGCTTGGACTACAGTGAAGCGCAGGGGTGGTCTTCGGGTCAAAGAGAGGACAGGTGTGGGTGTAGACAGGGGATAGGTGAAGGATGATGATGATGATGATGATGTGAGGGCACTTACCTTGTATTGGCGATAGTCTGCATGGGCGACATCTTCAAGTACTTCGAGCTGTCGTTGATGTCAACAGTTGCATTGTCTTTTTGTAGTCTGTAGTAGCTGTGTAGGAGCAGGCTGGGCGCTGAGCGCCAAGTGTGAGTGTGAAGGAACTGGACTCTTGTGTTGAGGGGAGAGAGTTTGCTCTCCATGAACATTGGTTTTCAGTGCTACGAACTTCCATTGGTGTATTATTGGTGCAATGCTGCTCTCTGGACACACTGTGACTATCTGGCTTTCAATGTGATGGTGTGAACTGGAATTGTCATCTCGCTGTTGCTTATTTTCCGTGCACATTAAAGAAACGAAGTGCAAATATCGGAACTTTCAGATAAAAACGAAATGTTATTATCAGAAATTTTCGGATATTTGTTGCGTGAAAACGAAATGCAAATACTAGAAAATTTCAGATAAAACGAAAAGCTACTTATCAGAAATTTTCGGATATTTGTTTCCTAAAAAAACGAAGTGCAACTATCGGAATTTTTCAGATAAAACGAAATGTTTTAATCAGAAATTTTCGGATCTTTGTTGTGTGAAAACGAAATGCAAATATCAGAAATTTTCAGATGAAACGAAATGCTAATACCCGAAGTAAAAAGAAAAAAAAGAAGAAAGAAAGAAAAAAAAACTATTTGCAGAGATTTTGGCGAAACCCTACTTGATTCACTAATCAATCAACCAATCAATCAACCAATCAATCAATCAATCAATCAATCAATCAATCAATCAATCAATCAATCAATCAATCATCCATCAGTAGATCAAGCAAGCTGACTACTTGATTGGGCGGACCTTGATGAAAAAGATCCGCTCCGATACCAAACTGTTGCATACCATAACGGTGCAGACCAGACCAAGAACCGATCTTTCTCGCTAGATACAAGATTGCACAACGGAACGCTTGAATACCAATGATCCAATCAATCAAGCTGCCATGCGGACCAAGCATGCATCATCATCATCTCATGGTGTGAAGGGGGCTGACGCACACACAGGAAGAATGCGTCAGTCCCCGATCATACACAGACGAAGAAGAGGGGGATTAGACGAAGGGGAGGGGGAAGATGGAAATGTCGTCAACTCCAAGTCTTCGATACAGTCCCACGTAATCCCTCGCCAAAGGTCTGAATCCTGATGCTGAGTCTGAACCCCAATGTCGCCCATCTCTCTCTCTCTCTCTCTCTCTCTCTCTCTCTCTCTCTCTCTCTCTCTCTCTCTCTCTCTCTCTCTCTC
>BFEA01000516.1:1060686-1073457 GCA_003427395.1 Chara braunii | reverse complement strand
TGTGTCCGTTACTAACCTGTAAAGGTGGCGCCTGGCTGCAGGTACATCGAAGACGAAGCTGGAGCTATGGTGCCGCAGGTGAGTCTCCCTGGCCTCCGCCAACCATCTCTCTCTCTCTCTACTAGCGCCCAGCGCTGAAGACTACTGCTACCGCTACTACTCCTGCAGAGTGCCGCTGCCAAGTCCTGAAGACTACCTCCTGCCCTCTGCACGTGAAGTGCCTAGGAACTGCCTGCAGCCTACAGGGCGGGTCAGCATCATATAGTGCTGGCCCGTCCGAGAGGCTGCTCGTGCCTATGCCAAAACGTGCCAGACCCTTGGGTTGACGCTCCACAAAATAGGCCTTAAAGGCCTGAGCTAAAACCCCGGTCTGGGGCCTGAGTTTCAGGGTAGGTCGATCTTGCGAGGGCCTGAAAATGGCCCGTCGTTTTCAGGCTGGAGGCCGAAACGACACAGGGTCTGAAACAGGCCCTACCCTTACGGACCCTTAGTCTACCAGGTCGGGCTCTGCTGGGCCCGTGTGGTACGGAGTATGCCACATCCTGCCTCCTGAACTGCACGTGAAGTGCCTGGGAAGTCCCTATGAACTACCTGCAGCCTGCAGGGCGGGCCAGTCTTATATAGTGCTGGCTTATCCAGGAGGCTGCTCTTGCCAATGCCAAAACGTGCCAGCCCTGGCGTTGAAGTTCAAGCAAAGGTTGTCTTGCAAACAGGCCCAAAATGGCCTGTGCTAAAACCCTGGTCTGGTGCCTAAGTTTTAGGGCAGGTCGATCTTATGAGGGCCTGAAAATGGCCCTCCGTTTCAGGATGAAAAGACTCAGGTCCTGGAGGGCCCTGTTTTAGGCTGAAACGACACAGGGCCTGTAGGCCCTTGTTATCAGGCTTTCAGGCTGAAATGACACAGGGCCTGTAGGCCCTTGTTTTCAGGCTTTCAGGCTGAAACGACACAGGCCTGAAAATGGCCCTCATGTGCAGGCGCAGCATGTAACAGTAACCGTTGCACCAGTTCGCCACAGGGCTGATTCCTGCCAGCGAAAACCTCCAGCCCATCCCCCCCTGCAACCCCCCAGTCAATGATGAGCTATGAGTTATGTGTTATGTGTTATGTGTATTGGAGTTGAACCCGGGACCTCCAAGTTACGATATCAGAGCTCTACCCACTGAGTTATTGAGGTTATTAGTCTGTAAAGGTGCTATGCCAGGCTCGGGGCAAGTACGTGGGGTGCAATCTACACCAACCAATTGTGCTCTAGGGAAATTGCGGGCTGACAAAGTCGAACCCACAACCTCCCCCTTGCAACACCAGAGCTCTGTCCACTGAGCTACCACACACTTGCTTTTACCAACTGGCGGTCTCGAAGGTAAGACGCCAAGCATGCCACAGGCACTATCATGGGGGCAATGGGAGTTGAACCCACGACCTCCTGAGTGCCGCTTGAACGCCATTGTACCACTTCAGTGCTACATCAATCATCAAATTTGAAAAAACGCTCTCCTTTCCTTTACATGTGGGAGACTGCTTGTGTGGTCATCAGTGGTTTATTGACTTCAGAAAAAGAAGGAGAAGGGGAAGAGTTGGCTATAAAAGAGAGGAGCTACGCACAAAAAAGTGAGGGGGTCCATTGGCTTGGCCTCTGTGGCTGTTGGCTCATTGACTGCCATGTGTTTCAATTCAGTTTGCTGTATTACATCCTTTCGGTAGTCTTCCCTGGGAGTCGTCATTTGTGTTGGCTGGTCAGTTTTGGTCTGCCTTGTAAAATTGTTGCCATTACAGAGAACAAATCATCTGCATGCACCCCAGGTTCTGCTCTAGGTTCTGAGTTCGGATTCGGTAGCCACAGTCTATACCCTCCAGCCTTCAACCCCTGGAACCTCACCTCTGTATTCACGGGCATCAATGAGCCAACAAAGTAAGCTACAAGCAAAGGCATGCAGACTCTTTGCAGAGCCTTTTTTTTCAAGTGACAAACTCATACAGAGTGTCTGAACTTTCTATATTATAGCATTGGAAGGGCACATCAATTGGGAAAGAAATTCAAAGAATGACAAATATCTCAAAGGGGCATCTTGTCTGTTTTTTCAAATCTGAGATGAAAGCGTAGGTGTTATATTTGGGGGAAGAAGGTAGTTGGCCAAGTGCTTTGAGAAATAACGAGGAGCCAATTACTCCCATCTCCTCTCTCCTGTTCGACCCTGTGGAATGACAATTGGGGGGATGCACACTGCTCCCATTGTGGAAGTTTACGGTCAAGGATTGCTGTAGAAGGTCCACAAGACCGTTGACACAGCCAAAATGATCAAGAGGTGATCGCAGAGAGACTCAGCCCTGCCCCCAGCCACCCTTCTCAACGTCCGATGGGCGCATTTTACGTACATAATGTCGACCTCCCAGAGGGCACTGCAATGGCAGATCATATACCTGTGCCTCCCGATCCCGGACTGGCTACATCCCCCCTCTGTAATTGTTGTGGGGGTTTCCTCGCAAAAGCAATGGGCAGATGTGGAACACTGCCTCCTGGACTGCCCCATGGTCAACCAGATTTGGCGGTGGTGGGACGCAGCGTGGAGATAACCTCACAGGCACAGAGCTCCACTGGAACCCTGGGACATTATTAATGGACTTACCAACGTCTGTGCAACAAACATGGTCCAAAGACTCCAAACTTCCAATCCACTCTCTTCAAATACACTCGCCTCAAAATCTTGATGACACCCTAGCGTACAATCCAGATGAACATACATCACGCATGGAAAAACCTCAAGGAATCTCTGCAAACCATGACCGATGAGCCTAAGAAAAGACAACGAATCACGATGTTTTAGCAGACATGGTTAGACCCCTCATGAAAGCTGGCAACTCTTGATGATAACCAAAACCTCCACTGGAAAGAGTGGTGGCAAGGCGAAGCCAGCCGAATGAGAAGGATCCTTCCACCCACCCGCAGATCCACCCGACTGAGCTGATCATACCCCACCCCTCCACACTCTCCCCACATGGAAACCAAGCGATCCCCATCTATCCCACTCCCCAGACCGAGGCAATGGCAGGGGCACACCTCCCCCCACTCCCATCCACTCACCAGGTGCCACAGCAACCCCCACTTCCACTTCAACCCCCACCTTCCCCTCTCATGCCACCCCCCTCTCCCCCTCCCCCACACCCTCCACACCCAAACACAGTCGAATCGGTTTGGAATCCCCGCCTGGCACGACTGAGACTGGCTGCTCCCCCACTGCCTATCGACGTACCCTCCTCCACACCCCCCCCATCTCCAGGTCCCAGCACACCCCCCTATACGCCCCCCTTACCCCAATCTCCACCACTGCCAACCCCAACATCCTCGTCACCCCCCTCATCTCCCCCACCTCTACCAACCTACCCGACACCAACACAGCCACACCCCCCACCTTTTCCCCTCCTCCCCCCCCACCCACCTTGAGCCACGGGGTCTCTGCGATCCCTCACTCCTCACATATGAATGCACCCCAGTGGTTGGACCCAGAGTGCTACCCGAATCCAAACTCCGGTGTTACATGCTGCGCCTGCACATGAGGGCCATTTTCCAGGCTCTGCGTCCTTCAGGCTAAAAGCCTGAATTTCGCCGAAAGCCTGAAATTTAGGGCCTACAGGCCCCGTGTCTGTTCAGCTCGAAAAGCTGGAAACAGGGGCCTACAGGCCCTGTGTCGTTTCAGACTAAAAATGGAATGAGCCTTTTTAGCCTGAAACTGAGGGCCATTTTTGGGCCCTCATCAGACCAACCTGCCCCAAAACTCAGGCACCAAACCAGGGTTTTAGGAACAGGCTATTTTTGGCCTGTTCCCACGACAGCTGCAGCGCCAGCCCCTGGCTCAGTTCGGCATTGGCAAGAGCAGCCTCCTGGACTGCCCGCCCTGCAACTGCAGGCAGTCGGAGGCAGTCCGGAGGCAGGCCGAGATAGTACATAGGGACTTCCCATGCACTTCACAGGCAGGCAGGAGGCAGTCAGTAGTCTCAGGATTCGGCAGCAGCACTCTGGAGGAGCGCTGCAGGAGTAGTGGTAGCGTTAGCATTAGTCTTCAGCGCTGGGCGCTAGTAGCGTAGCTGTAGTCTTCTGCGCTGGGGGCCATAGCTAGGATAGTACTAGAGAGAGAGAGATTGGGCGGAGGCCAGGGGTACTTACCTGCAGCGCCATTGCTCCAGCTTCGTTTTCGAGGTACCTGCAGCACAGGGCCAACTTCACATGTTAGTACCTGGCTCGTGAGAGAGAGAGAGTTCTTCTTCTTCCTCTTCTCAGTCCACCATCTCCCTCTCACCCTCTCATAAACTGACTTCACTGCATCAGCAGACTACGAGAAAAAGAGAGAGAGAGAGCTTGGTGACATTGGATCCAGACTCGACTTTTGGGCTTCATACATTTCGATGAGGGATTATTTGGGACTTGTGACAAAGACTTGGTGTTGACGACATTCCCATCTCTCCCCCTCTTCTTCGTCTGATCCCCTCCTCTTCGTCTGTGTATGTCTGGACCTGGCGCTTCCTTCCTCTGTATAGCGCCAGGCTCCTTCACACCTTGTGATGAGCATGATGTATGTTTGGTCTGCGTTGAAACGTTGATTGGGCTAGTCATTAGTATTCTAGCATTCTGCTTCGCTATCTTGTACCACGTGAAAGGGGGTCAGTCTCGGTCAGGTCAGGATTTGTATCTAAGTCTTCCCTGCGCTATTCAGCACCATTTTGTATGTATTGGAATGCACATTGCTTGTTGAGATTCTACTTGCACTGCATTGTCCATTCAGTCCTTTTTATCACATTCCGGATCCTCGGCTATTGTGTACATCGCCCGACTGTGCATGTAACAGTTGGTATCGGAACACCGCACATGAATCAGGACAACCTGACCTGACACGTGTGCGGGGACTAGGTAGCTGATTAGTCTTGTTTGATTGATTAGAGCACACTAGTTAGCCCCCGAAATCACGATTTTGGCATGATGTATGTTTGGTCTGCGTTGAAACGTTGATTGGGCTAGTCATTAGTATTCTAGCATTCTGCTTCGCTATCTTGTACTACGTGAAAGAAGGTCAGTCTTGGTCAGGTCAGGATTTGTATCTAAGTCTTCCCTGCGCTATTCAGCACCATTTTGTATGTATCGGAATGCACATTGCGTGTTGAGATTCTACTTGCACTGCATTGTCCATTCAGTCCTTTTTATCACATTGCGGATCCTCGGTTATTGTGTACATCGCCCGACTGGGCATGTAACAGTTGGTATCAGAACACCGCACGTGAATCAGGACAACCTGACCTGACACGTGTGCGGGGACTAGGTAGCTGATTAGTCTTGATTGGTTGATTAGAGCACACTAGTTAGCCCCCAAAATCACGATTTTGACCTCATTGCCGAAAATCGAATTTTTTTCCTTTTTTTGGATTTCGCTTTCTCGCTATTTCTGTTGTGGAAAATCGCAATAGCGCAACATCTGAAATTTCCGTTTTCGTTTTCCTTTTGAAAATCCGAAATTTCGTTGTTGGAAATCTGGAATATTTTTTTCTCGAAAATTTCGATTTCCTGTAACATTTCCCGTTGTTTTTTTTCCAAAAAATCGTTTTTCTAAAAACGGTACGGGAAATCCCTCTTGCATTACCATTTTCCAAACTACGAATACTCTCATCTGACTAAATCCGAATACTTGTTATTTCTTTTCGGAATTTTTTTTTTTTTTCGCAGTCTGATTAGTGGCTCCTTATCTGGGCATTATTTGGGCGATTATTCCACCCAACCCTCCCCACCTATGTTGTTGCCCCTTTTGATCTTACCTTCTCTATCTATCTCCAGGTATCCCCTGCGGCAACATTGGTGAGTTGCCACGTCAGCAGGCCACATCAGCAGACCACGTCAACGGACCACGTCAGCAGGACACGTCACAGGCCACGTCAGCAGCAGGGTATACCACGTCAGCAGACCCCCGGCCTGGTCTATGCTGTTGCGTTCACAAACAACCGTCATGGATCAGAGGTCGGGGGAAACAGACGAGGCCTATTAGGCCCAGATGCTGGCCTGGAGTTACCAAACTAAGAGACGGGCGGATGACGCAGCAACAGCAGCGAAGAAGAAGGCAGAGGACGCCGAGTAGGCACGTCTGCTGGCAATTGAACAACAGCGCCAGCACAACGAGGCAGCAGCAAAGGCTGCTGATGAAGAAGGAGTTCAACGGCGGGAAAAGATATTTAGCGGAGAGCAAACTTTGCTCACAATGGCATCGGATTGGCGGGCCGAGGCCGAGAATGGCAAGATGGAGGATAGCGAAAACAAAATCGCTCTACTCCTCTCCCATCTCACAGACCTCCTGGCAACATGCATTACACAGCAGGAGGACATCCACAGCCTCGACGACGTGCTAACTCAAGTCTGCGGCAGCCTCCGGCAGCTGGAGCAGCGACCTGTCGCCGCCCCCGATGCCAGCTCTTCCAACACCTCCGATCGCCTCCAAGCATTGGAGATGGACGTCGGCTCCCTCAAGGAGGACGTGCAGTTACAGCAGACCGCAACGTAACAGTTGGAGCAGCAGATCTGTACTACCGCCAACAACTCGAGTTCGGAACCGCGCAAGACAGCTCCAAAGTTTGACGGGCAGGAGATCTTCTGCGACTCGACGAAGACAGATCCCATTCCATGGTTCCGCAAGTTCGAGCTCACGCTGCAGCTACACTACGTCAAAGAACACAAGCACCACACGTACTTATACTCCCGGTCTGGGGGCGCGTGCCAGGCATGGTTAGACAACCTCTTGTCCAAGTACGGAGTGGTAGCTGCCGACTTGCATACCAAGATCAGTTGGGATGATCTGAAGGCGGCGTGGCACAAGCGGTTCCAAGTAGAGCCGTCGGAGATCAAAGCAATGGACAAGCTAATGGTCTTCTAACAAGGCATGCTGCCGAGTGTCGACTGGATTGCCGAGTACCAACACTTGATATCCATCCCAGACATCCAGATGGGCTTCAAAGCCATCCACCACTATTTCATCTCAAGGTCCTGTTCGACATTAAGCAATGCCCTGACTCACGTCGAGGACACCTTGACAACAACGGCGGAACTCTTTGACAAGGCCGCGCAGATTATCATCACGAACAAGAAGGCTAAGAACCTGCGTTCGTCTGCGCCAGGCCCGAGCAGAGCCCAGCATCGGCCAAGAGTGGCCGTGGTCGTGGCGGCAACGCCATTTGACCAAACTAGCGAGGTCGTGTCTGCCAATGAAGGGGACAGACTCGCAGCCGCCCGGGAAGGTGGCCGCCTCGGCAAAGGCCGAGGACGCGGCAAGACGAAGACAAACACCGCATCTAGCCTCGGGCCCGGCGCAACAGTTCCAGCCCTATGGTCCCAATGCGGTCTCTCTGAGCAAGCATTCAAAGTGCGCACGAGATTTCACTATTGCCTATGGTGCAACAGCGATCTCCATGAGACAGTGGCCTGCCCGTCGAAAGGCAAGGGCAAATCGGGAAACTGAGCACCGCCGGGAGTGACTCGGCGACACTCTCGACGCCTTCGGAACCGGTCACTTTGCGGGTGACCGCCCTTTGTTCCAAGGCACATGTGGAAGTCGATAGTCCTCTTCTCTATTCTTTTGAGGACTATGCTGCCCGGCTCGTTCCTACGCTGGGTACTCAAGCTCAAGGACAAGACGTGTGTGCGGCATCTTCTCCGTCCGGCAGCCGCGACTTATCGTCTTTAAGTGGTTCTTCACGGGATTCGGCGCGCGAGTTCAACATAGAGGTATTGGACCCGCTCACGTCCGAGGACTTTGCATGGCTTCCTCTCCCGACCACGGGCCGCCTGTCGGGGCCGCAATGTGCAGCACTATGCACTCATCTCCACACGTACTTATCCTTCTATGCACCACCAACTTCGCCGACGGATGACGAAGTCGCGATGGGGGACATCCTTGCGTATGTTACCAGGGTGGCCCGCGAGTTTCGCACGCAGCGGTACGATGACAACAACGCACCACTCATGTATGTCCGCATCCAGGTTGGGCAAGCGTTCTGCAGCGCTTTGCTGGATAGCGGCGCGTCTCGCAATTTCATGAGCCAAACCTTTATGCAAAGGTCTGGCCTTGGCGCACAAGTTCGGAGGAAGGCAAACCCGACGACGATCAAGTTGGCGGATGGAAAGACACAGCACCTCCTCGACCGTTACATCGAAGTCGTACCAGTGTATTTTGCACCTCATGCAAGCGAACCGGTGACGTTCGACATTTTGGACACGGACTTCGACATCATTCTGGGAATGCCTTGGCTTGCAAGTGCGGATCACACGGTCAACTTCCACCGGCGGACTCTTAGCGTTCGCGACGCTTTCGGCGTCGAAGTGCCATGTACTATTCCTCTTTCACACCCTTCGATTCGGTGCCAGGTGGTGACGGCCAAATCATTCTGGGCGACTTGCGCTTACGAGCAGCCCGAGGAAATCGACCTATGTTTCCTACGGACCATCGCGGTAGCCGACTCTTCACCCACAGACTTGTCTTCGGACTCCCGGGTGGTGCGGTTGCTGGACGAGTTCGCCGACATCTTCGAGTCACCTACCGGTGTGGTGCCGGATCAGCCGATCTCTCACGAGATCATTCTTGAGGCCGGTGTCGTGCCACCGAAAGGTTGCATCTATCTGATGAGCGAGGAGGAGTTTGAGGTCCTCCACGCACAACTCGATGATTTGTTGGCCAAGGGCTGGATCCGCCCTAGTAGCTCCCCAAATGGAGCACCAGTTCTCTTCGTCCGGAAGAAGAACAAGGATCTACGACAGTGTATCGACGACCGCATGCTCAACGTGCAAACCGTCAAGAATGCGGGGCCTCTTCCTCGCATTGACGATCTTCTTGAGCGATTGGGCGGCGTGAAGTATTTTTCTAAGTTGGATTTGAAGTCGGGATATCATCAAATCTCAATCCAACCGAACGATCGCTACAAATCCGCGTTCAAGACACGGTACGGGCATTTTGCGTGGGTGGTCATGCCTTTTGGCCTCACCAACGCCCCGACGACCTTTCAAGCGACAATGACTCATGAGTTCCATGCAATGCTGGACCGGTTCGTGTTGTTCTACTTAGACGATATTCTCGTCTGTAGCCGGACACTGGAGGATCATCTTGGGCATCTTCGATAAGTGTTGGAGATGCTCCGCCGCGCCAAGTACAAGACCAACCGCGACAAGTGCGAATTTGTTTGGCAAGAGCTGGAATACTTGGCCATTTTGGCACACCGGACGACATCAGTCCGCTATCGGACAAGATTCAAGTCATCCAAGAGTGGCTGGAGCCTCGGAACGTCATGGATGTCCGTTCGTTCCTTGGCCTCGCCGGCTACTATCAGCGTTTCATCAAAGGCTACTCGAAGATCGCGGCCAACTTGACCAAGCTTCAATGCGAGGATCGACCGTTTGACTTCGAAGAGGAGGCGCGGGAATCATTTTTGGCTCTCAAAGCCGCGCTATTATCTGCGGAGGTCTTGCGCATACACGACCCCCTTTTGCCTACGAGCGTCACTACGGATGCGTCTGGCTATGGCATTGGTGTCGTCCTCGAGCAACGTGATGGTGTGGACTAGCACCCGGTCGAGTATTTCAGCAAGAAAGTGCCCGTCGTGCATTCCATTGACGATGCGCGCAAGAAGGAGCTCCTCGCCTTCGTCCACGAGTTCAAGCGGTGGCGGCACTTCCTCCTTGGTCGAAGCCAATTCCAATGGGTAACGGACAGGAATCTGTTGGTCTTCAATAAGATCCAAGACACCGTCAACAGCACCATCGCTCGATGGATGGCTTTCATCGACCAGTTCGACTTCTTCCCCGATCACATTCCCGGGAAGTCGAACCGTTTTGCGGATGCTCTTTCACGGCATCTGGATCATTGCACCGCGGTCTACTCAACCTTCGAGATCGCGACAAGTACGCGAATCGCTCCTCTCGTAATCCGGCGCCTTCTCACTACCGGATCCAAGAGGGGTACTTGCTTGTCCACACACGGGGGAACGACCTTCTTTGCGTACCAAGTGATCCTCACTTGCGTACACGGCTTCTTGGCGAGTTCCACGATGCTCCCGCCATCGGACACTTCGGAGTCAATCACACGATTGGCCGACTTTGCGAGTGATTTTGGTGGCCCGGCCTTCTCGACGACATCACACGCTATTGCGAGTCATGCGAGGTTTGCCAACGCTGCAAATCCTACAACCATCGTCCATCCGGCGAGTTACGACCATTACCAGTCCCTTTGAGGCAAAGGGAAGCGATTGCCATGGACATCACTGACCCGTTCCCCAAGCACAAGACCGGCGTGAATGGGATTCTCACGGTGGTTGACCGACTCACCAAGTTCGCCATGTTTTTGCCTTGCCGCTATCACGCCAAGGCACCGGAGTTGGACGAGGTTCTTTACGCCGGTTGGATTCGAACCAAGGATTACCCCAAGGAAACTGTCTGCGACCGCGACACTCGATTCATGTCCGATTTCTGGTTGGCGCTCATCAAGCGATGGGGCTCATCTCTCAAGCCAAGTTCGGCTCGCCACCCCCAGACCGCACAGGTTATCCTTCGCACTCTCATCCGTCCTGACCAGAAGGATTGGGTTGAGCGGCTGCCGGATGTCGAGTTGGCCTACAACTACTCCATCCACCCGGCTATCGGGATGTTGCCTTTCGAGTTCGAGCACGGCTCGCCGGTCACTTCGTCGTTGGACACCATCACTCCATGAACGGCCGAGAGCGACGACCATCTTCTTTTCTTGCGTCGGATGCAAGAGCTCCTTGTCAAGGCACGCGACCAGATGGCCAAGACGCAGCAACGCATGAGCCAACAGGCCAATCGCCAGTGTCTTCCTTGCCCATTCCGCGTCGGCGATCTCGTTTGGCTTTCCGCCGCGGAATTCAGCCTTGAACAAGATATCTCTCGCAAGCTCCTCCCGAAATGGATGGGGCCTTGGCCGATCGTGGCACCTGCTGGGGATGCACCCGAAGGACCCACCTTCACCATTCAGGTGCCCGCCCACTTGCCCGTCTACTCGGTCTTTCATTGCTCCAAGTTGGCTTTTTACACGCCAGCGGAACATGACGATTTTCCCGGGCGACGATCGCAAGACCCACCCTCTATGGACGGTTTTCAAGAGGTCGGCGACATCATCTACCAGCGACGCTACGACAACAGGCCAACTGAGTATTTGGTACACTTTGCATACTGCAGTCACAAAGTTCACCGTTGGTTAACGCGTGCGGTACTCCAAGCCACAGCTCCGTATGTTCTCGCACGCTACGAACGGAAGATGCAAGGCAAGCCGGTATCTTCGGCTCCACGTCGCACCCGCATCCACGGTCCACCTTCAGATCGTCAGCTTCGCCCTCGCCTCGCCTTGACTTCATAAAGGGCCGAGGTGTTACATGCTGCGCCTGCAACAGGCTGCACGGGCCATTTTTCAGGCCCGTGTTGTTTTCAGGCCAAAAGCCTGAAAACAAGGGCCTACAGGCCGCATGTCGTTTCAGCCTGAAAGCATGAAAACAAGGGCCTACAGGCCCTGTGTCGTTTTAGGCTAAATCAGGGCCTTTCCGGCCCTGAGTGTTTTCAGCCTGAAACTGAGGGCCATTTCTGGGCCCTCATAAGACCGACCTGCCCTGAAACTCAGGCACCAGACCAGGGTTTTAGTTCAGGCCATTTCTGGCCTATTTTCAAGACAACCTTTGTTTGAGCTTCAACCCCAGGGTCTGGCACGTTGAGGCATTGGCAAGAGCAACCTCCTGGACGGGCCAGCACTATATAGGACTGCCCCGCCCTGAAGGTCGGCAGGTAGTTCCTAGGTACTTCCCAGGCACTTCACATGCAGTTCAGGAGGCAGGGGGTAGTCTTCAGGATTCGACAGCAGCACTCTGGAGGAGCAGCGTTAGCAGTAGTCTTCAGCGCTGGGCGCTAGTAGCGTTAGCTGTAGTCTTCAGTGCTGGGCACTAGTAGCGTTAGCTGTAGTCTTCAGCGCTGCGCGCCATAGCAGCTAGAGTAGTACTAGAGAGAGAGAGAGATTGGGCGGAGGCCAGAGGGACTTACCTGCCCTTGCTCCAACTTCGTCTTCGAGGTACCTGCAGCACAACATCATCTTCACAGGTTAGTACCTGGCATATGAGAGAGAGGGTTCTTCTTCTTCCTCTTCTCAGTCCACCATCTCCTTCTCACCCTCTCGCTATCTGACTTCACTGCATCAGCAGACTACGAGAGAGAGAGAGAGGGAGAGAGCTTGGTGACATTTGGATCCAGACTCGACGTTTGGACTTCAGACATTTTGAAGAGGGATTGTTTGGGACTTGTAACTAGACTTGGTGTTGACGACTTTCCCATCTTCCCCTTCCTCTTCTTCGTCTGATCCCCTCCTCTTCGTCTGTGTATGTCTGGACCTGGCGCCTCCTTCCGGTGTATAGCACTAGACCCCATCACACCTTGTGATGAGCATGATGTATGTTTGGTCTGCGTTGAAACATTGAGTGGGCTAGTCCTTAGTATGTCAGGTCTGGACTTGTATCTAAAGTCTTCCCTGCGCTATAAAGCACCATTTTGTATGTATCGGAATGCACATTGCTTGTTGTTGAGATTCCACTTGCACTGCATTGTCCATTCAGTCCTTTTTATCACATTGCGGATCCTCGGTTATTATGTACATTGCCCAACTGGGTATGTAACACTCTCTCTCTCTCTCTCTCTCTCTCTCTCTCTCTCTCTCTCTCTCTCTCTCTCTCTCTCTCTCTCTCTCTCTCTCTCTCTCTCTCTC
>BFEA01000516.1:1028710-1051567 GCA_003427395.1 Chara braunii | reverse complement strand
AAGTGGCGAACTGGGACACAACAAGACAAATGCCACACAACTTAAATAGGAACAACCAGGAGTACCAGTGGTGCCAGTAGCACCAATAACCAACAATATTGGCAGAGCAAGTGGCGAATTGGGACACAACAAGACACATGCCACACAGCTTAAATAGGATGGGCATCACACTACAAGGGTACGGGTTTAGCAGAGATTTAGAAGTGGTTTAGCGGAGGTTTAGCAGAGGTTTTGCATGTTGCGTGAGCAAGGGATTAACAGAGAGTGGGCACTCAAGCGGGGCACGCAGGAACCCAACAGAACAGCGAGACAAACAATACAAGTTGGAGCCTTGAGGCCCCCAGTAGCATCAATAACCAACAGTGTCGGCAGAGCAAGTGGGGACCTGGGACACAACAAGACACACTCCACACAGCTTGAATAGGGCGGGCAGCGCGCTACAAGGGTAAGGGTTTAGCAGAGGATTAGCAAAGGTTTTGTGTGTTGCATGAGCAAGGGTTTAACAAAGAGTGGGCACTCAGGCGGGGCAGGCAGGAGCCCAGCAGAACAGCAAGACAGCAAGACAAACAGTACAAGTTGGGGCCTTGAGGCCCTTAGTAGCATCAATAACCAACAGTGTCGGCAGAGCAAGTGGGGACCTGGGACACAACAAGACACACTCCACACAACTCGAATAGGGTGGGCAGCGCGCTACAAGGGTAAGGGTTTAGCAGAGGGTTAGCAAAGGTTTTGCGTGTTGCATGAGCAAGGTTTAAACCGTTTAACAAAGAGTGGGCACTCAGGCGGGGCAGGCAGGAGCCCAGCAGAACAGCAAGACAGCGAGACAAATAGTACAAATAGGAGCCTCGGGGCCTCAACAGTAAAAGCCAGATAAGTGGAGCAAGATCGCAAAGGGAATACCTGGGAGAAATGTGGACATATAGGATAGAGGCTCAATGACTGAAGACAGGTTCATCAAAATAAAAGAAGGAACCAAGCATCAAAAGAACCGAGTCCAGTTCAAATACAACAAACAAGGGCCCAGTTGGGCAGGCAGGGTCTCAGGAGGGTAGGGAGAAGTGACCACACTTGAGGAACATAACCCACTCACCACAACAGATGACAAGACTTCTCACAATCACAAACGGACGATCATTCCAATGTTGTATATGGACGCTGAACGCGGTTTTCAGCAGGTGCTGCTCCCCACCAATAGATGGAGACTTCACAAGCAGGGTCCTGATCAGCGAGGATGCTCTTATCACCTCTCTAAGCAGAACTCCCTGTACTAGAGGGGGGGGGGGAAATAAGTAATAAACAGTGAAAGATCTTTGTTATTTTTTTTTTAAAAAGGGCCATGGCCTTGAGGTATTATCATCAGACTAATCAGCCCAGGTAAATTCAATTTTGTGTCTAATCTGACACCGGGTGGCCTTTCCAGCCCAGGGTGGCCTTATCGCCTTCAGGGAACCCCCAGTGGGGACACCGGCCAGGGGACAACCGGTAGCACAGGGACCGAGCATCATCTGAGTGCCAGTGGCTGTGCATCCCCGATTATCCCTCCCCCTATGAACATCAGCAGAGACTGCTTTTAATGTCAATTGGGGCGACCAATGGGCTATCTCTAGGCGGCGGGCGCCAAGACCTCCTGAATGCCACTTCCGTGCCTTACCAACTGAGCTATAGCGCCATGGCAAAAAAAATGTTCTATTTACTTTTTTAAAGTTTGTTTTCCTTTTGGCTTGTGAGGCTTCATCTATTGGTGGGGGCAACAAGTGGTGACAACCAGGGTCATTTTGTGATGCCCAACCTCACACCCAGCGGGACTTCCTGATCGGAGTGGGGAGCGGGTCCGGAAGTAGCGAGAAAGGGGTTGTGCCAAGGATTTTAGGAGAAACGGGGCGCAGTCCCAGGTTGAAACTGGGATCTCCGGTGTTAGGTTTCCAAGGACGAGGATGCAAGATGCTCAGACGAAGGAGGGGCTTTCCAAATTTTCAGCTCAGTTGGTCCAAGCCGGCGCCTAGGACAGGTTCTGAGGAGATACTTTGGTAGTTAGCTTCGACACAATCTCGGCAGTCGGTACAGGCCATTGCGATCGAGAACAGATATCGAGTTCTATGTTACGGGTCCGTGTTGTTGCTGCCGTTCCTATCCATGTAGACTGGTACTTGCGGGCCAGATGGGGAAGAGTTATGCGAGCGCGTGTATACGTGACTGGCCGTGTTGTTGGCGAGTCGTAGCGCATGCACGAGCTCGTATAAGTTTCCTTCAACAGACAATAAACAAAATGAGCAACCTCGTTAATTCCCATCAATTTTAGCGAACTGCCACTAGGCATGCATTCATGTTCTCCAATCATAATCAGGAAGTGGGCATGCAAAAAAAAACATAGAAACAACTAGTGCCACGATCACCATATCCAACATCATTCGTAAAGGAACGAGACATGAGAGGCACTCTGAAGAAAGAAAAGGATTCACACAATCAGATATTCATCCGTAATTACAAAAAAATGGGAACGACGTAATTCGCAATTCTGAATCAAAAGTTCTGAGAGGGAGAGGAGAGAAGGTCTCGCACACCTAGCATACCACCATCTCCCTTCTTGGTCCGATGCAAGCAACACGTTGCCTCGCACCTACCAGCTACTCAGAGTCGTCACCCCGCTTAGTTCGAGTATGCACGCCAGGTCCGGCCGTGCTCCACAGTTCGTCGTGGCTGCAAGTCAACCCCGCACACTCACAACCAGCTCGTCCGATCGCCCAACTCCGAACTCACCTCTTCACCAGCTCCTACTCATTAGCCGATCCTCTTGACCACGCTAACCTTCTGAAGTTTGGTTAGAGAGCGATTTAGTCGCGCTTATAAAATTTATAGCTATTAGCATTTGCGCGAGATAGTCAGGATGACGCGGAGGCAGGGTGAGAAAAGAAAGAAGTCACTATTGGTTAACGACCAACTGAAATTTCATAATGAAAGATTTTGAAGTGGTTTGAAACCGATGAAATGACATGAAGACACTTAGGTCATTTCAGGATTTTCGAGTGGTTTGGGGGTCAACTTTTATGTTTGTTTGTTTTTTTCGTCTGTTTTTGTTTTGGTTTAACGTTGTTGCGTGTCACCTGAAATAACCTGAAGTGGCTGAAGCTCCCGAAAGTGGTTTCAGGTCCCCCCATCTAAAGGGTTGGACGGGGCCATCGGAAACCGTTTTCAAATTTTCAGCCACTTCAGGTTATTTCAGGAATTTCAGGTGGAGACCTGAAACCGCTGTAATGACCTGAAGTGGCTGAAGCTTCTGAAAGGGGTTTCGGGTACCCCCATCCAACCATTTGGATGGGGGGACTTGAAACCGCTTTCAGATTTTCAGCCACTTCAGGTCATTTTCGGAGTTTCATGTGGGGACCTGAAATTGTTGTAATGACCTAAAGTGGTCGAAGCTTCTTAAACGGGTTTCAGATTCTCCCATCCAAGTACCCAACCCCTGTCTGAAGCAGCTGAAAGTGACCTGTAAATAACATATGTTGTTAACCATCTCTCAAAGAAGGAAGTGTTTGCGGTCGGCATGCCTGGTCCACGACGTGGGGGACGTAGCCTCTCTTCACGCATCGATCCAGTCATGCACTGTTGTGGCCAATGAGATGAAGGGCAAGAAGCCGCAGGTTTCGGCACGATCAAAAGCCAAGAACGAAAAGATTACACTTACACCCGTATTCATCGAGGAAGGAAAAAGAAGAGATTACAGTTGAGATTAGAATTAAGGCGCGGCGAAAGTAGAGTGCGGGACAGAGCGCAGCAGAACGCGAGCGAGTAAGGAGCACCGCGCAATTACGAAAAAAAATACGAAGCCCCCAAAATGCTAGTCTAATTTTAGTCCTAATTTCGATTGC
This sequence comes from Chara braunii, assembly GCA_003427395.1. Lineage (NCBI taxonomy): Eukaryota > Viridiplantae > Streptophyta > Charophyceae > Charales > Characeae > Chara > Chara braunii. Next base: position 1,047,701 of record BFEA01000516.1, on the reverse strand, counting down.
CCCCGTGGCCTCCCGCATTCTTTCCACAACGTTCAAAAATTCAAAAAGATTTTTCCGAGTGATGACCGCGCCGAAGTTCCCTACCCAATTCCCAAAGGAAAAAAGGAAAAAATTGCGTCAACCGTTATTCCTGCACTCGCTAAGGCGTGTCCTAAATACCAACCGCCATGGGCCCCACTTTTCACAAAACGGAGAGGAAAGGAAGAAAAGAATGGGGGTACTTGCACAATTTGACCATGCCCCTCCGCCCAACCCCCAAAGTGCAATTGAGCAGAAAGTCGCGCTAATCAGAAGATAGATCGTCACAGCTTCCCCATAATACCCGTATACTTCAATAACACAAATTTTCAGGGAGCACGGAAAGGTTCCTACTTGGACCCCCTTCAATAGCAACCAAAAAGTTACCATGTGTTCCTCTTAGATTCAAATGCAGTGAGTATGGTTCATGGGAAATACTTGATGGGTGTCAAACAAAGTATAGCTGTAGGAAGGGTTGGAACTTGGATGAATATGCCAACTGCGGTCGCTCAAAAGGGCCGCAGCATGTGGGTTGCAACAGCCAATGACTCTTGCGGAAGGAGACACATGTAATACGATGGCACATATGCAGGCTGCTCAATAAGGACATGGATTTTGAAGGGTGCATGAGTAGGTAGGATAGACTGGTGGTGGGGGGAGAGGGGTAACGGGGGATAGGGGTCAGACACAATGGAAGACGGGTGCCCGGGCGGGAGGCCCTTTGCGGGGGTACCAATGGGAGTCTCCCGACCACACGCCACTCATGCGAGATCACGCCTTGGGTGAATAGCCTAGCCTTCGTTACGAATACTTTTTCTTTTGTATCATGCTTGCTGGTGATAAGTAACTGGACTGGTGACCCGCAGAAAAGAAAAACGCCCGGGTGTTCTATTCGAATAAGACTCGTAGTGAAGCGTATTAAATGAGGGACCTATGTCTGAGGGAAGAAGGTAGGGTGCCATACCTCAAGAGCATCCCACCTAGCTCTCAACTCTTTTTCTGTGTTTGCAGCTCTAGCTTTTGATTCTACTTCAAACCGTGCCCCAAAACTTGCACTCCTTAGGTGATATAGCCTGCTCTCTGTGTATATCCTCCTGATCTCCCTGTTTCTACAGTGCTTTTTCGTTGTAAACAATCCTGGCCCATTCTTGGGGTAGTCCCCCTGGTTAACCACCTACCTCGGTTATCCCCTCTCGCAGTCACTTTCCTGTTCCCCCGCCATATCCAGCTCGCAATGGCGAAGCCTCTATTTTGTGGGCTGAAAATCAGTTGGATCGAGGTCATTGTCATCTAAATCATTTACACTGTTGTCACTTTGTAAATTCTTGACCTCATGTGCTCTCTCTCAGGTCGGCCCTTGACCTACAGCCCTCATACCACAGCAAACTCTTTCTCATAAATTTCTCTCTGAACTTTCACCTCTTGTCCTCACTGTTGGATTTAATTGCTAAGCACTGGGTAGATGACACAAAGTGCAACTCCCCCTGTAGCCTACCGCGGCCATATATTGGCCGCTGAAAAAGATAAGGCAGAAACGTTCTACTCGGATGAATTTGGGTGCTCCATTCCAGGCCCGTTCATCCGAGCGCGGGTGGGCGGTGTATGCGCTGAAACTCTCGGGGGCTTAAGATCTGTGTCATCTCAAGGTGCAGGAATTCCCAGGTACAATGCCTCCACTCAGGAAATGGGTCAAAATATCACCCGGGACACTCCATTGTAAAGAGTGAACTCCTTTTCTTGTTTTTGAACCATACTTGTATTCGCACCTTGCGCCTTACTGTCCGGTGTGCCGCACGTGCCACAGCACCTGCTCATGCGCCGTCCCAGCGGCTGTTTCCTTTTTTACTAGGGAGATATCCCGGGCGCCCTGGTCCCGACTTCACGCCCGGTTTGGCGACCGGGTGACCGGCCGGGCATGGGCCCAGGCAGCCCCAGTGCGGGGAAAAAAAAAATAAAAAAAATCTGATTTTTTTTTTTTTTTGTGTGTGTAGAATTGCAATACAAACAACTTTTGGCTGAGGGTCACATCAGAATTCCTCACGGAACTGAAGATAAAAAAACAAATAACCAAATCACACTAAGTCACCCCCCTTTAAACCACTTTAGCCCCTTTAAAATCCATTTATACTGCCCTTACCCTCCCTTGACACCCAACTCTTTTTTTTTTTTTTTTTTTTTTTTTTTTTTTACGAAAAGTCCAGGGTGTTGTAGAGGCCAGCTACTAGGCACACATTGATTGTCGGAAGCGGTGACCGGTGGTCGCTCTGAGGAGGCGACGACACCACCGATCCCATCCTCACGTCAATACCCTAGCGCATCCCCTATCCCTACTATCCTACCTCAGCGTGACCAGCCCTCAGGACGATCACCCTACCAGTACCCGACTTTCAAAAAAAGAAAAGAGCCCGGATTTGGGCTCCTCTCGGAGAGCGCGGAAAAACCCCACCACCAATTTTTATTTTATTTTTCTAATATTTTTCCCCAGTCCCGGGTATCCCGGGCGTCAGACCCCCCTGGGCATCACGCCCGGGTGATTGGCCAGTCATGAAAATCTTCCTAGTGCCAGGAAAATGAGCAATAGCGAATTCCAGAAACTAAACAGCATCATACACATGAAACCAGATAGTCGTGACCTCGAACCAAAAGCAGAATTGCATCACGAGTTCCACCAAATAAGAGCACAACAAAAGCTCACAAGTGACAATGTGCGAATAGTCCCATCATCATCAACAATGAACCAATGTCGATATCCTATCTGGCGCTTGGCGCCCAGACTACGAATGGCAGACCCTATCTACAATGCTGCTGGTGACGTCAACAACTCCCCAAAGTACGAGCAGATCTCTGCCAATGCCGCTCGCCTCAAGCACCAGGTATGTCTCTCGCATAACTCACATCCTTGATCCCCCACTCACAGATGCCACATGCACCCAAGGACCATCATGTGCCCCATCCAGCATAGCGCAGTGCAGCTCGGCTATGGCTGCCTGCTCATCCTGCTCGCCCGTGAGCGCGTGGGCCTGGCCAGCAATTAGCGCAGCAGCGCTCGCGCAACATGCCGCCAGTGCCCGAGTGCCGAATGCGTGGGCAGGCACTTTCCTAAATGGAAATTGCCTGCTTGCTGCGTGAAGCCTGGCTGCGCTGGGCCCCTGCCCAGAAGCTTCCGGTAGGCCCAGAGAGGCTGAGCCCCAATCCAAACGAATCAGGCCCTGGGCCTCTGGTGGTCGCCCGTGTCCAACTGCCCACGGCCTGTGTTCGGTCCATGTTGCGTATCTGGCCCAGGGCCTGCCTCAGTTACATGCGTAAAAGGCACCCTGGGCCTGGGCGCTTTTAACCAACTGGCGCTGCGCAACTGCCTGAATTTGCCCAGCTGCGCAGTGACCCCAAAATAGGCCTGTAGTCCCTGGGTCGAGCCTGCCTTCACTTAGGGCGGCCGATTGTACTGAAAACAGGGCCCAGTAGGGCGTATTGAGGCCTTGAGCCTCGCATTCCCTCCTCCATACTTCGACAGTCCTCTGAGAAGTTCCATTACTCAATCTGGCGCTTTCCTTTCTGCAGTGACTTCTCGTATTGACCGACAACCTGTGGAGCGGTCTGCATCAGTTCCTCCCGGCTGAACCATCTGTCCTCCTTAGGATCAATGTGATGTTTGAACCGAACGCGATACTGCAGCTTCGGCTTTGGAGGACGTCCCCTGCTTGTCGGTCTTGGAACTGGCATTTCCCTGTGGTCCACGATGTCATCGATGTCGACCTCTCCATCCATGGTTGGGGGCAGCATTGAGCAACGCGAGGGGAACTGATCAGTTTCCTTAAAAGGTGCGAGTTTGGAGGCGTGAAAGACGGGGTAAGTGCGAAGGTGACCAGGGATCCAGATTACATAAGACGGCCCATCCGGGTCACCCTCGACAATATCCAGAACCTCCCATGGTCCAAAGTACTGTGGCATGAGCTTGCGGGAAATCCCGTGCTCTGGTCCCAGTTCTGAGGACTTGACCTAGACTCTATCACCTACCGGAAATGTCGACGGGCGGCGGTGTTTGTTCTCAGACTCTATCATTGCCGCCTGTGCCTTGTGCGTCTGTTCCACTGCCTGCTGCATCAGTTGTTCATATCGATAGGCAAATTCTAGTGTGCCCGGTGCAGCAGTCGGCTGGTTCTCAGGTAGTAAAAAGTCTAGGGGCAGTCTAGGCTTGAAAGTATGTAGCAGACTGTTAGGGCTCACCCCAATGGTGTTGTGAACAATGTAGGGCTCACCCCAATGGTGTTGTGAACAATGTTGTTGTACAGGCTGGCGATGAGAGCAAGTTTCTCATACCAGTCCACCTGATTGGGCTTAATATAGTGCCACAACAGGTGTTGTACAACGCGGTTCAGCTGCTCTGCTTGCCCGTTTGCCTCTGGGTGGTTCCCAAAAGTCATCTGGAGCTGTGTTCCCTGTTCTGCAGCTGCAGCCTTCCACAACTCACTGGTGAATCGGACATCCCTGTCACCCACAATAGACTTTGGAGGCCCAAAGTCTCTGACCCAGTTCTCTTGAACAACTTTATTACATATTTGGTCCTAGTTGTAGCGGACATTGCAACTAAAATCTAGCATACTTACTAAACCTATCCACAATGACATAGACATATCTCATTCCGCTCTTGTTGGTGACCAGCGTGTCCATGAAATCCATAGACAGGCTCGTACCGGGCCGTTCCGGAATCAGAAGGGGCTTAAGAAGCCCAAGAGGGGCATGTGTACGTGGCTTGTCTCTCTGACACACTTGACAAGTCTCCACGTACAGCTTCGCATCTCTCATCATTGTGGGCCACCAGAACCGCTGTAACTGATTTGTTGCAGTCTTCCTATACGCAAAATATCCGGTGGCATCATGACACTCGCTTAAAAATAAACTACGCAAAGACTCTCGATTTGGAACACACAAACGTTTATTTTCGGCCTTCTCAAGGAACAGCAGGCCATTGACCAACACAAACTCGTTGGTCGTTGCTTTGTCTTTCGCCTCGAGTCTGCGTATGATTTCGGCCATAAAAGGATCCTCGAGATAGGCTTCCACCAAAGAGTCAAAGACTGAGTAACATCGTCCGCAAGCCCAAATTCAGTGACAAGTGCACCCAGGAAGTCTGGCCTATACGACAACGCATCAGCAACCTTGTTGTGCTCCCCCTTAATGTACTGGGGCTCAAAGTCATACTGCTCTATGACTTCGATCCATCGCTTCAGAGCATCGGAGAGTACCGGTTGAGTCTTCATCCACCTCGGAGTCTGGTGATAAGTCCAGACATAGAAGAAGTGACCCAGGAGGTAGTGCCTCCAGTGAGTCAACGCTTTGTAGATCGCGTAGAGTTCCGTCGCATAAGTGGACTTGGCCAACTTTTGAGAGGGCATCTTTTTGGACATGTACTCTACCGGCCTCTTTTTCCCCTCCCGCTGCGCAAGTACGACACCGATGCCATATTGGCTGGCATCCGTGGTTACTACGAAAGGCTTGTCAGGATCATGAAGTTTCAAGACCTCATGGTGTGTTAGAGCATGCTTCAGATGCCTGAAGGCAGCCTCACACCTGTCTGTCCACTCCCACGGGGTGTCAAGGCGGGTCAGGTCCATCAAAGGGGCGACCACGATGCTATAGTTCTTGACAAAGTTACGGTAGTAGTCGGGCATCCCTAAGAAGGACCTCATCTCAGTCACAGACTGAGGACGCAGCTAGTCACGAATGTTGGCCACCTTCGTGTCATCGGGCTTTAATCCCTCCGCGGAAATCTCATGACCCACGTACACGATCCGGGTGTGGCCAAACTCGCACTTCTCCCCGTTGATCTTGAACTTGTGCCGCCGAAGGAGACTAAGGACTTTATCTAAATGGCCAACGTGCTCCTCGCTAGTCCTACTGAAAATAAGTATGTCATCGAGGTACACGATGACAAACTTATCTAAGTAGTCATGAAATATCCGATTCATGGCGTGCTGAAAGGTGCCAGGAGCATTGCAAAGACTGAAAGGCATCACCTCAAACTCGTACATACTGTACCTGGTTTGAAAAGCGGTTTTGTGTTGATCCTCGAGCCGTATTGCAAGCGGTTTTGTGTTGATCCCGAACTTCAGATCTATCTTACTGAAGTACTGACACTCTTGCACTCGGTCCAACAAGTCATCGATGCGCGGTAGGGGCTCTGCGTTCTTCACAGTGATGGCATTGAGGCCCCTATAGTCAATGCACATCCTCAATGTTCCCGCCTTCTTCGGTACAAATAAGACAGGAGATCCGTAAGGGGAAACACTCGGTCGGATCCAACCCTTCTCTATGAGCTCCTTGAGCTGTAGGCGAAGCTCATCAAGCTCCGTTGGAGACATCCGATAGATCCTACCCTTTGGAATGCTAGACCCTGGGATAATCTCTATCGCGTGGACAACCTCCCTCTCAACAGCCCCTTTTGACTCTTCAAATAGATCAGGGTACTTAGCGACTACTCCCTCTATATCCGGCGGCATTTTCACTGGCTCGCCTGCTGCAGAGACATAAACTAAGTACATACCCTCCTCCTGATTTTGCTTATAATAATTATAGAACGCGGTCGCACACATGCATCCGTAGGACTCGATTAGACTACTAGCCTTAAACTTACGTAATCTAGCGGTTCCCCCTCTGGGCAAAGTGTGTTTGACCACTTTTCGGTCCCAGTCAAACTGGGGCTGTCCAACCGAGAGGTAGTACATTCCTAACAAGATATCCATAGGGAGATCATCGCTGACTTGGAACGAGAATCGATGTCTCAGTTCCCTTCCCACGTACGGGAAAAGACACTCAATGTCTTTAAGGTAGTCATTGACTACGATGCGCTGTTTGTTGGCACAGGTCGACTCAAGCGTTGCACTTGCCCCTGTAAGCGCAGCCTCTCAATGCACGCGTGACTAATGAAGTTTTGCGTCGAGCAAGTGTCATAATAGGCCCCGGCCTTGCGACCGCCGATGACTACCTCGCCGCCGACCAACTTACCCTTAGGCTGTGTGTCCCCCTCGGCCACGGCTGAGGCCGCGCAGCTGAGGAACTTTGCGGCAGCGCCACGCGCAGGCGGGGGCGCGCGCACACCGCCTGCACACATCGGCCACTACCACCTACAAAAAAACAGAAAAAAAAATTAAAAATTTGAGGGGGTGGTTTTCGTTGAGTGACAAAACAAATTAAAAAACTAGAAAAAAAAATAAATATTGATTGATTGATTCTTTTTTTATTGATTGATTGATTGATTGATTGACTGTTTGATGGATTGATTGATTGATTGGTTGATTGATTGATTGATTGATTGATTGATTGATTGGTGGGGGAGCGGTCCTCCCTCCCCTCCCCCCGGCACACGCGCGAGCACACACACACACACACACACACACACACACACACACACACACTCATAAACTCTCCCAACCCAACCCCCCACCCGCACACTCAACCCCCGCACATACCCATACATACACACACACAAACAAAGCCCCTAACTCACATACACAAAACACACATATGGACTTACTCATACAAACACCCGTGGACACAAAAAACATAAACAAATGCCACCCTCTGCCCATAACTCACATACACAGCCCCTGCCACCCCCTCCCCCACCACAAAGGCCCCAACCCACAAACAGAACCAGTGCCCCACCCACCAACCCCCAAACCATACCCTCCAAACAGACGACAACTGGTCCCCCACCTACCGGCCCCCAAACCACGGACTCAAAACAAATACGACCCGGTGCCCCACCCACCGGCCCCCCAACCACACCCAGAATACTTACGGCAACCGGTCCCCCGCACTCTACCCCCCAGACACTTACACCCCCCTGGCACCTACCCCAGCCCCCACCCTTAAAAACATATATCCACAAGACGCCCCGCCCACCGGCCCCCATACCGCAAACCCAAAAAAACATAGGCTCATCGATACCCCACCAACCGGCTCTCAAACTGACACACAAAAAAATTCCCCTGACCACTCCCTGCACCACACAAGACAAAAAAACACATGAAAACACTCGTATCCCCACACCCACGGTACCTTCTGCACAAAATCCCACTACCCGCCAACATACCCCCACCACTCACATCCCAACTCCCACCCATAAAAATACAAAATGAGAAAAACAAAAACCAAAAGATCCAAACCCCCGAAACGACACTGCAGTCCAAAATCACAGTCCAACACCCGAACGCCACGCTACTGACGAACGCTGCACCGCCATAGTCTAACACTAAACGACGAACACCCATTCCACTTGCCTCATGCATGAACATACTCCCGCCATAACTCCCTACTCCCCACACTCCTACCACCATACCCCCAACTCTACCCCCCCACCCCATCACATATACCTATCAATACCTCACCCACAAACACTGCCCACCCGCACACCAAACACGCGAATTCCCATACACACCCACACGCATATTCGCGCACCCTCACAAGATCGCATACACATACACACACCCCATAGACCAGACACACACACTCTCCCTCGCAAACCCATACACCCTCACGTGCCCCCCCTCCCCTTACACACACACACCCCTCCATCCCCAAACCAAAATTTCCCCCCCACATTCCCTAGCCCAAACCTGCACCCTCCTCAACCTCTCCCTCAACATCTCGCACGTCAGAAACTTCCCTACTTATACACTATGGAACAGCGAGTCTGCAAGTCCTCTTCTTCCAAGAGGCTGACTCCTTGAACGCATCACCCCTGGCGATTCATGTTCCGCTCGCTCCCCTACATAGCTCTCTCCCCCTCCACTCTCCTCCTCCTCGCTCCCTCTCCACTCTCCTCCTTCTCCCTCTCCACTCTCCTCCTCCTCTACCTCTCCCTGGCCTCTGCGCTCAAGCGCCACAGCTACTCTTCCTCCATAGTTGCTGTCTTCTACAGGCCTCATCATCTCCTCTCTCTCTCTCTCTATCTGCTGTTCTCAACCCTGGACAACTCTTCAGAGTTCATCGCAACTCTCCCCAAAGTCTGCGATCAGCAGGCACTGCCTTCAATACATGCTTGCGGGCCAGACACTGCGATCGGCAGCCGGTGCAGCAACTTTGCGCTAAGGTAATTTGGTGATGGTGGCAATTGAGGACCACCTCTCAGATGCCGACATGAATGATCATGTGGTAAGGTTTGACTCACACAAAACGATACCCCTCTCACCCCAATCACCCCCCACCACTTCACCTCCTACCCGGGAGCCAGAGGAAACTCCACCCTCTGATGAGTCGTGACGGGCGCAAGCGGCGAAAAGCGCTTTAGGGGATGCGCCACCCCTCCTCTTTTGGCTACTACGCCAACCGTGATGGCACTGCCATCAGTGCTCCCTTTCTCTCTCTCTCTCTCTCTCTCTCTCTCTCTCTCTCTCTCTCTCCGTCCTCCCTTCAAGTTCGTTAACTTCTTCCCCTCTCGCTCTCTTCCTATTGGCATGATTTACCATGACCTTGTCTGCAGGAACTGCTGGTATGAGGCACATGTTGGCGAAGATAAGAAGTTACAGCTTATATATGAGTACAGGTCAGTGGATCAAATGGAGATTCCCGTATCGTTTCGGGTTGCTTTGTCATAGTGCTTCGTAACACACACAAATGGACGGCCGTCCTCTACGCAATGCAGGGGTCGACTCCACCTGCTGATCTCACGTATCCATCCAACCTTAACTCGTGACAAGCGTAACCTCCTTTCGTGCTTCAAATAGGCCTATGCCTCTCTCTCTTGCACTTCCTGTTGCATGCCCTCACCATCACCTCCTCCAATGTTCCGGCACGCTTCTACCTCTTCATCTGCTCGCTCAAATACACTCTCCAATGTTCTGGCTCACTTCTACCCCTTCATCTGCTCCCTGAAATACACGCCTTCTACAACATGCACTTGCCCTACCAAACCTCCATACACTCTAAGGAATTTACTCCATCGAAACACTACCTCAGTCTTGGCCGAAAACTAAGCCCTTAGCTTCTCATAAGTACTTACCCGATCCTGCTACTTGACCCAAGTCCTGGAGCGGACATACATAAAAATCTATGCTGAAAAAATATCTCTTTACAGGAAAAATGCTTCATTCCCACTACGTTCTGAACAACTGCAGCCTTCAAATTGGTTTCACCGCGAGGGCTTATTTTCTTAAGTTAACAAGCATAGCGATGAAAACTACGAGCCTTTATTTTCGTCCTCAACCTCTTCTACCCCGAATCCTCTTCCTCTCCTCCCACCCTCACGTAGATCCCCTCCTTGGACAAAACACATCCCACACACAATTCCCACCCACTAACTACGGACTTGCTTTGCCTTACCCATCTCCCTCTCATGATCCTGATACTTTCTTCCCCCCCCTTCCTTTTTTACTAGTTCTGGCCTTAACCCTAGAAGCGCTACCTCAAAGTTTCCTACTTCAAACATAATGTCCATAATCTACACCCACTTTGCCCTTCAACACGGGGACCAAGGACCACGTACGCATAGATTAGATATGGCAGATCAATAATGTGAAGTGCAGCGAGCAGCAAGGTAAGGGGGGAATGATGTATACAGTCGCGAAACGGGACAAGGGGAGCAATTACCAACCAGCCTAAAAGGTGATGGCTACCTCAGATGCCCCTTCGATGAGCATGCTGGAATACTCACAGGGCTCGGATGACCCTGCTTTCCCTTTTTAGTCGAATCAATCTTCACCCTGCGGACTGCCTGTAGTAATTTGGGCTTTCCTTTCCTGTCCGTGTAATCGGTCCGCCCCCTCAATGATCCGCTTAAACCGGACAGGCTATTAACCCTCCACTTACTGGCTGTGGCTTTACCCCGTGGCAGTTTAAAAATAACTACCTAGGTCATAATTACGGTAAAAAATGACTCAGCTTAAGATTACTATGGATGATGAACAATCATTAAGTCCATTATGAGTGTAGTAACCCCCTACTGGATAATGGCAAAGATGATAAGGCGAGGTGATGACGACGGATATGCGGAAAAGATAAATAGTGAAGATGGTCGAAAGTAATAATGCAGGGGATGACCATAATCATGCCCAAGGCAACAAGATCATAATTGAGGAATGATCCTGATAATGACGGGGAGAAGGGTAGGAAAGCATTAATGGCTGAAGGCGGGAATAAGGGCAGGCGAAAATGGCGGAAACGGCTGAAGATAGTTATAATGGAAATCAGCTAAATAAGGTAATCACAGCAGCTGATATGATTAAAAATAAGGTTGTAATAGCGGGAACGGTCTGGATAAGGGGAAGTCTGTTGAGGCGTCGCCAAACTAACGTCATATGGCAAAAACTGCCGACAGCAGAACTGGGACAGAAGGTTACAATAATGGAACTGAATATTCCCCGTTCCCTCCCTCTCCCCCCGGCTTCTTCATAACCCGGCCAAAAGATATCTTACCCAGCACCTCTGTTCTATCTCCTTATTGCCCACCACATCTGCATCACCCACCCCCATCCTATCCCATCAGTCCACCCACTTAGATCGCACATCTGACAAATCTCCCGATGTCTATCTGCTCGACTTTCTGCTCACTATAGAAACAAATGGCACATACCCCTGGTGCTAAACGCAATACGTTAAAATAGAAACCTGATCTCACATAACCCCACGGTTATGGGACTCATAATAGGATACTGGACAGAAGAGAGTGGCCTCCCCTTTGTTTGCATTCCACGTAAAAAAAAGTTCTGGTCTTTTTATAAAAAAAAACGTTATATATATATATAAAAAAACATTACAAAAAAACAAACACGGAAGCACTGTACCTAACCAAAAACGAAGGCAACACAACCCATAACGACAAACAGAGAGACGTGACGGGTCACATACGACACCGAACGAAACGCTTCCATCACCCCACGACAAATCTTCATTGTCACTACGATCCAAATTCCGCCATAACGTAAAAACGAGACGACACTACAAACAAAACAAAACAAAGACAAAAACTTGGAAGCTACGAAAAAACATGACATACACTGCGCTTCGAAGCGACTACTGCATACGTATCCCCCGCACAACGCTCACCCCTGGCACAGTACTAGCGTCACATCGCGTACGCAAACCCCTAAACCCCCGCCCAAGAACTGTTGTTGGTTATTGTGTATGTGTTACGCGTGGATAGGCCCCTTTTTTTTCGGGGGGTAGGATTCTGTACTTGGTTATTTTTTGATTTAGTAATTAATTGTTAGCAAGTTTAGGTGGTATTATATTTCTGTTATACTTTATAATTAATATTTCGTAATTTTTTGAGGAGTGATTTTGTTTTAAATTTATTTTGAAAACGTTATAACTTATTATTTTTTTATTTTAATTATTTATTATTTATTATTTTTTAATTTTTAATTTTTATTTGTTATGCAAAATTAGTTATTAGTAAATAGGTATAATAGGTTTTCTTATTTTTAAGAAGATAGTCAGTGTATCAAATAGAAGAGCCCCCCTTTTTTTGGGGGGAGGGGATATAAAAGATTCTAATGATCTATGTATGTGTGTGTGTGTGTGTGTGTGTGTGTGTGTGTGTGTGTGTGTGTGTGTGTGTGTGTCTGCGTGTGTGTGTGTGTGTCTGTGCGTATGTGTGCGTGTGTGTGTGATTCTACAACACCATGTAGCTCGACATCTGGGCTCATCACCTACTCATTGTCCCTTCCACATGCAGCCAAACAAGTTCACCTTCCCATACGTATTATAATAGGGACCTGTAGGATTTAAAAAAAAAATACTGTACACATACATACAGATTTATGCATCACAAATGATGCTCTGCCCGATTCCTCGAAGGTTTTTTGCAAAGATTACGTACCAAGACCACGTAGCTGCGAACCTTGAAAGATTGAGGCTATCTCAAATGTCCCTTCGATGGGATGATGAAATACTCACACGGCTCGGATAACCCTACTTCCTTTCATTCGGCCTATCCACCCCACCAGACTGTTTTAAGAAGCTGTATCATCCCCCATGTTCTGAAGGATGGTGTAATGGATAACGGAGCACAGTCCTTCCCGCCTCTCTCTCTCTCTCTCTCTCTCTCTCTCTCTCTCTCTCTCTCTCTCTCTCTATTACACAGACTTGTACACTTCTACACTGCTATGCCTGCCTTTTTCATGCTTTGCGCTCATCTCCTTTGCACGAACTAACACTGTTATCGCGCTCCGTTATATTCAAGTTCTGGCCATTCGTCATTTCCCATCGGCTGTTCCTCCAAGGGATTATGGGAAAAAGAAAGAATTAAATAATAGAAATAACTAAGGCAAAGAAAACCCTACCCATCGGCTGCTCTCCGTCGCCCCCCCCCCAAAAAACGATAACCTTGCCATATATCTTATCTTTTGTGCATGTGATGTATCGTAGATAAACCTTTCCCCACCCTCTCGCTCCCCCTCTCCCCCTCCTCTCTCCCCCTGCTCCTCCTCCCTCTCTCTCTATCTCTAGCTCTACCCCTCTCCCCCCATCACTATCCCCTCACACCCTCATCCCACCTCCACCTAACATATCACCCCTCACCAATCCCTGTCCATCCGCCTCTACTTACTAATCATACTCTTGAAGCTATCTGGCCATATGCTAGCATTCTTACCAATGATGGCCATTTGATGCGTAGGCACTAAGATCATTACCATTATCCTGCACCATTAACTTACTATCATTTGTATACAGCAATGCGTTGACTCTCCCGTTCCCCCCCCCCTTCCCCATAACCAGCCACCCTCCCTCTCCCCATAACCAGCCACCGTCCTTCTCCCCATACCCAGCCACTCTCCGACCCCTTCCACTTGGCCTCGCCACAATCCATAACACAGCCACTATGACATCTTTCCAGTCCTCCCGCTGATAATTCGTCCGCGAAAGATCTCTCTCCCTTTCATTCATGTCTCTGGTGTTTGTATGTGTGTGTGTATGTCTGTGTGTGTGTCTGTCTGCATGTGCATCACAGTGCATGTGTCCGTGTGTGTGTTTTTGTGTGTGCATGTGTGTGTATCTGTAATTTTGCAATACATGTACCTCGACACTCGTGCTCATCACCTACTCATTGTCCCTTCCATAATTGGTCAGGCAAATTCATTCGCGCATACATACTACAACAAAGTTAAAAAAAACACTTGTAGAATTAGAAATACATTGTACGCATGCATAAATGAGCAGATACTGACTTATGTATTGGAAAGGATTCACCACCCCTTGGCAATTTCAAGATGACCACCAGATGATAACATGTGGTAAGGGGAGATGACGATAGCCGACATGTGAAAATATTAAAATAGCCTGAATAACCAGAAGTGATAATATCAGGGATGATTATAATCCTGGTGGAAAACAGATCTTGATGGAAGGAACTTGATATTGACAGGTATAAGGGTAGGAAAGCGGAAACGCCATCATGACGGAAATAAAGGAAGGTGATGATGGGGAAATAAGAGAAGGCGAAGATGACCAAGATTATCGAAAATAGTAACTACGGGAATGACCTTGGTAAGGTAACTACAACAGCTCATATTAATTAGAAAAAGGGTAATAGTAACGGGAATGGCCCGGATGAGGAAGGTCAGTCAGGGCGTAGCCACACGAGGAAACTAGTGTGGCATGACGAAGACTGTCGATGGCAGGACTACGGCAGGTGACCATAGTTAAGGGAAGAAGTAAATGTAGAATGGGGGCCGAACAATTATAAGGCGCAGAAGATGGTTACATGGCGAAGGACATAGCAAGTGCGAGAAGAGGGAGAAGGGAGGATAGGAGGAGGGAAGACGAGGAGGAGCATTATAGCGAGCAAATGCACACGCGCTAAACAGCGAATAAGTTCAACATGACATTATGATTGATTGTCATAAAGCTCAGACAGGCGAAATGGGCGGAGGATGGATGGGGGGTGAGGCGCGAGTGGGGTTGGATCGGGAGCGGGGTGTAATAAGGGCCAGCCCGTGCATCATGGAAAAATTACTGTCGGGTAGGGAAGCCTCCGCTAGGAGCTGCAACATGCCTGTGTCGTATGTGGATGCACTAGGATGTATGACTCTATTGATTGACCCAGGCTGCCTTTGGCCTTATTGCCTCTTGTGAGCCCCTCCGTTTAGTGGTTTTTACAACCCATTTGCGCTATCGACATTCACGACTGGGATTGAGAGATTCATCTCCCCTTGAAAGCCCGTGGGCTGTTTGCGTCGTTGATGATGCTCTTGATTGTGTAAGCGTGGAGCGTTTGTAATGTGGTTTTGAAACATTGCCTGCAAAAATACGCTGGTTTTCGGGCTGTCTGCTTTTAATGAGCATGACGTAATTCAACACTTCATGTCGCTCCGGTCCATCCATTATTAAAGGGCTTTGGTCAACGAGTAATCAATAGGTCGTGATTACAACTCTTTGCTAATTAAATTAGGTTTTTCCGATATCTTCAAACTACCAGATCATACTCCTTTGAGGATAATATCTTAAACATACGAAACTGATAGCGTCTATATGCAGCAAAGCCCTGTTCGTACATGCAACTGTAATGACCCGCCAAAAACACAGACTGAGAACACTGCCGATTTCTGGGATTTGCCACTGGAATGGATGCCTTGTTGTGATTCCCGCATTCTGCTGTGGTTCCAAGTCTGTGTGTGTGCGTGCCTGCTGGTTGCATGCCTGTCTGAGTGCTTGCTGGTTGTGTGTGTGTGCGTGCATGCCTGTCTGAGTGCTTGCCGGTGGGGTATGTGGGTGTTTGACCCGCAAGGGTACTTGTTGGTTGCAAGGCCCACCRGGCCGGTACTTACCTGTGGCCGTGACTCTGGAGGGTTGCAGGGGGGTAAAACACGCCGGTAGCGGGAGATAGGCCCACGGCACTTAGAGCAGCTGGGGAAAACACTCAAGTAGCAGGTAGGTCGAGCAGAAGAAGACAAAAAGTTGGCATTTTTAGAGGTCCAGTAGCAGTAGGTCGGGGGTAGGCCGGTACCAGTCCAAGTAGCCCGGGTCTAGAGCCTGTGCGGACAATAACAGAGCCTGCAATGATGTTTCCCTCCAAAAGGGAGGAGGTACCGGTTGCCTGGGAGGCCGCTTGGCCTGGAAAGTCACCGCCCAGGAGGCCGGTAGGCCACTATATCTTCAGGAAGAGCAGAAGGCTCTTCCTCATTTGCGGTGTGCAAGGATTGGCGACATGCTGCTGGAGCGCAGCGCTGGACTGAAGCAGCGCTGCTTGGAGGTGAAGGTCCACTGGGGCTCAGCCTGGCTATGGCGAGCACCCCAGCTTGAGGAGGAGGAAGAAGGGGGCATGGTAGGAGTGGTAGGGCACTTACCTGGCTATGGTGGACACCGTCTTCATCACCTTGTTGGGCGCTGCATCTGGAAGGCCCCAGTTGGGGTAGCGCTGCACCAGAGCAGCTCAAGGCAGAGTCAGGCATAGCGGACCAAGTCAAGCAGCGGCATAGCTGCTTTGGGTTGTCTTGGGACATCAGCGCAGCATCATAGCTGCCTCCCGGTAATCCGCCATGGCCTATGCATGAGAGAGGAGGATGAAGGAGGGAAGCCATGGCCATGGTGGACTTTCTTCTTGTTGTTGTTCTTGTGAGTTGAGTCAGCAGTAAGGGGGAATTTCGGACATTGATTCTGGTTCATCCATTCATTGTTATTATTATTATTGAGAGAAGAATAAGATTGGTGAATAGGAGGAGGAAGGAGGAAGGTGGAGAGAGAAGGGGGAATTATCATTGGTCTTGCTGGTGTACTTCTTCTTCTTCTTCTTCTTCTTCTTCTTCTTCTTCTTCTTCTTCTTCCTCTTCTTCTTCTTCTTCTTCTTCTTCTTCTTCTTTAACTCTCCTCTGGTCTTTATCTCTTTGCAAGTGCTTTCATTTCTTTCGCAATTGGGTGGCATTGTCTTTCATTGTGAATTTGCACTTGGGAAATGACCAGGATCGTAACACAACCATTATTGTTGACTCGTAAGCAGAAGCTAGTGGATCACTGTTGCTCACGCTTGTGTATGACCCTCGACTCATAATTCTGCTTGAAGCGACCTCTCATAGGCAGTATCTAATCATGCGGCGCTTGAGCTAATCCGTGTATAATTAATCAATTAAGAAGTCAGAGCCAGACCGGATTGGGCCTGATCTGTTGAACCTTGCTCAACTGAGGACCAACTGGCTACTGTTTAACCATGCTGTATTACAAGTGTTCTTACTACTTAGTACTTCCTTCCCACTCCATCAACATCTGATCAGACAGTACATAAACATGCAGAGTAATCATGAATTGATTAGGTTACTCCTACCACACCGCCTCTTTAAACTACATCAGCAAAATGTGATCTTTCCCCCCCCCCCCCCCCCATCTCTCCCACCTCATCCCTCCCTATTAACCCTTAGTGTGTCCCCCGCCCCCCCGAGCCCCCCCCCCCGCCGGTAAGCACTCCCCCCCTGCTCTATGCCCCCCTGCCTCTCCGTTTCTGTTTTTTTTCTATAAAAGCTGCTAGTGATTTGATAATTGATCTTCCCACGATGCCCATGAGACCAAAATCATTTGCTCAACTCCCAAAACCACTCAAACCCATATAATTCTCTCTGCTCCCCGTCGCCTACTAACCATTATAACCAATAATCGTTCCCGTTCATGCAGGATGAGGCTGACAACAATCAAGGCTGGCATAGCAAGCTCACTGCAAATGCTGCGACCTTCATGCACCTCTCGCCACCTAGTGTCCATGCCCAGATTGCAATGCTTGCGCTTCCAGAGACCATCCTTCGTATGGTGCACGAAGCCACCAATTCGCAGGCACCCTTTCTCATTGAGAACCTTCTATTCTCGGACTGGGCTGTTCTCGCTGCCAAATGGAAGTCCCCCATTGAGAAGGTGGAGCACGCCATACAGACATATGCCAAGGACCTTCGTCAAATCCTCCAGCAGGCCACAGTTCAGAATCGGGACATGGACAAGATAGTTGCAAAAGACTGAGAAGACCATCCTTGATCTTCACGGCTTCAACTCCTCTCACCTCACTGTCTCAGGAGAGATCTCAACAACGGCTGACACTGACGCCAACAAGCTAAAAATGTTTGATGAGATCAATGTCACCCAAGCGGAGAGAGAATGGTACATCAGGAGAATGGCGCAGAGGCAACAACAGGCCATCACCCCCACCCCCACCCCCACCCCCCGAAAGAACAACACTTATAAGATGTCCCCTGATGCCCCCTTCCTCCCTCTCCAAACCGCCAGATGGATTGAGAACCACAACAGCACCTTAGATAACAAACTATGGCACCTTGATTCCTTCAACCACTGTGCACCAATCACAATCCAAGCCTACACTGCACTCGCACAACTCAGTGTCGATGATCTTAATGAATGCAGGGCGGATGCCGCCAGAGCCGCCCTTGCATACCCCATGAACAAAGCCAGCTATGATGCCAACTTTCCTGTGCTCGGGCCCTTTGATCCCAGCAAATGTGGAAAGTGTCATCCAGTGCTGCAGCAAAAGACCTTTCAAAAGCCGACCCGTGACATCTATTCCGGTCGCCCTTTCCTGAAATGTTCTTGCCCCACAAACAATGGGTCGATCACATGGTTCGACCACATGTTGTGGTTCTACATTGCTAGTCTCGATCTGTTTGAAGCGGATGTCCCTTCGGACAGAATGCATATAGTCGAGCTGACTGACAAACTCCAGAAGGAATGGAAGAAACCCGTCAAACTACAGGTTACATTCCTATACATGCGCCGCCACATGATGAATCTCACCCACCTTCTTGCTGCCAACCCCCACCTCACTGTCGAACAACTCATCTCTAGAAATCCTTATTCCACGATGCCCTTTGCCGAAAAATTTGCCAACACCCTCATCCCCACAGCACCAAAAACACTTCTTCCTCCCACACAAACCACCAACAAACGAAAACACCACACCACATCAGACATCGTCCAACGAAGCCGCTCTCGTCAGACCATCCTCAACTTCCCAAACCCCAACTCAAACGCTTCCCCCCACACCCCC
>BFEA01000516.1:1005776-1023221 GCA_003427395.1 Chara braunii | reverse complement strand
CCGTAAAGAATGGAGGAGGAGGCAGTCGGGGAGGCTACGACAAGCGGGTTTTATGGCGCCAAAAGCGCCAGGACCATACCCTCGTCGTATTCGACGACGATACAATGGAGAAATGGCCATTGGAGAACGAGGGTGGTGGTGATAGCAGCAGTGACCCCGGAAAGGGGGAGGTCACCGCTGCGACGGTCAACAAGGGAGGATCGTCATCGAACAATCGACCGAAGGGAAGACCATGCTCCTTCCCGCACCATCCTAGGATTGCGGCCTGTAGACCGTGGTTGAAGATGGGATTAACCCAGGAAGTATGGYAGGATAGGATGGACAATGCACAGTGCCTCAAGTGTGGCACTGCGGGGCATGTTATTGCCTATTGTCCTTTGATTAGAAACCCAAAAGGGAGCAGCCAGTAGGAATAACATATGTTCCTACAGAGTCGGAGGGTGCGATCACATGCGAGGCGCCTACGATCCCTTTCCACACTTCGACTCCCGTGGCAGAGGATGGAAACCCTTTCGCCTGTCGTTCAGATAACCCCACTCCTGTCTTATGCCTGCGTCTGGACGACTCCCTTGACGAGCTGGGTAGCGAGCTAGTCGCGTTACGCAGTTCGTGTGCAAAGAAAGCCAAGTCTAAGGGGGAACTATTGATTGCCGATTTGGCTGTCAATCGCACACACCTTGGTGCGATGCTGGACCCTGGGTCCACACGATCTTACATGTCTGAACGTGCAATCCGCAAGTTGCACCTCGRCATGAAGATCYAAACGTTAGCTAGACCAATCACGTCTATGCTGGCTGACAAAAGCACGATGACGGTAACGCAGTACGTCGATCGTGTTCGATGTCAGTTCAGTACTAAGGAGGGGAAGAAGATTTGGCATGAGCTTCCCTTCCTAATCGAGAAGAACATGCCATTTGATATCATCTTGGGAATGGATTGGCACGAGGAAGCTGATCCCAAGATTGATTTCAAACAGAAAGAAGTACGAATCAAGGATGAATCATCTGAATTGCAATCAATTAAGTTGTATCATCGGTCAGGGTCTGATTCTGTCTTGTCTTTCTGTTGCATGAGCTACCCTGCATTCCGATCGATGGTTGCAAAGAAGAAGTTAGAGGATGAGGTAGTCATGTTGTTAGTTAARAAAGTAGGTGAGTCTTCAACTACCCATCCTCCTGGCATAGATGCACTCCTAACGGAGTTTGCCGATGTTCTGTCTGAACCAACCGGGGTCACTTCGCGTGCTATTAAGCACACGATCGAGATTGTGCCCGGTAGCATGGTTCCCAAGGGCCCTATGTATCGCATGTCTCCAAGGGAACTTGAGGAACTTAAGAAACAATTGTCTGAGTTGACGGAGAAGGGATGGATTCGCCCTAGCTCCTCTCCTTATGGTGCACCTGTCTTGTTTGTGCCCAAAAAGGAAGGTGAGTTGCGCCTTTGCATCGACTACCGAGGGTTGAATGTCATCACCGTCAAAAACGCCGAACCTTTGCCAAGGATCGACGATCTCTTGGATCAGTTGCAGGGTTGTCGAGTCTTTAGCAAGATCGACCTCAAGTCTGGGTACCACCAGATCGAGGTGGATCCCGCCGATCAGCATAAGACCCCGTTCCGTACGAGATATGGTCATTACGAGTTCATCGTGATGCCATTTGGTCTAACGAACGCGCCTGCGACCTTCCAAAGGGCAATGAATGAGTTGTTTAGGCAATGGCTCGACGACTTTGTAATCGTCTACTTGGATGACATTCTAGTGTATAGTAAGACACTAGAAGATCATCATCGACACCTTCGTCTAGTACTCGGGAAGTTACGCGAAGTTAACTTCAAACTCAACCCAAAGAAATCCGAGTTCGCTAAATCTGAGGTCCTGTACTTGGGTCATATAGTGAACGAGGAGGGATTGAGGCCCGAGGAAAAGAAGATCTTGGCAATCAGAGATTGGCCACAGCCGAAGACTCTGACAGACCTGCGATCTTTCCTTGGATTAGCAAGTTACTATAGGAAGTTCGTTAGGAACTTCTCAGTTATCGCTGCTCCCATGAGAAGATTGCTCAAGAAAGGTACTATCTGGTTGTGGGACAAGGATTGTGAGTCATCCTTTCGAAAGCTGAAACACGCTTTGACCCACTATCCTGTTCTTAAGATTGTCGACCCGTCTCTTCCTTTCATCGTCACAACTGACACAAGTCAGTACGGTGTTGGCGCTGTCTTACAACAAGACGACGGCAAGGGCTACCGCCCTATTGAGTTCATGTCTAAACGTCTGTCGTGTGAAAAGATCGCCAACTCCACCTGCGAAAGGGAGTTGTATGCATTAGTCTGCGCCCTAGAGACATGGAAACACTATCTCCTTGGCAGACATTTTACTGTGTACTCGGACCACTCGACCCTCAAGTGGATCAAGACACAGCCTCGATTGTCTGACAAGTTGGTGCGTTGGTCTGCTTTCATCGATACCTTCGATTTCGAACTCAAAACTATTAAAGGTAAGTCTAATGTTGTAGCAGATGCACTATCTAGGAGGAGTGATTTCTTTGGGGCTATAGTCTCTTACCTGTATGTTGGGAATGATGTGAAAGATGAGATTCGTGCTGGATATGCCACTGACACTGTCTGGAAACCAATCATGGATATCCTAGCCAAGGACCCATCCCAACTTCCTCACTATCGATTGTCTGATGGCTTACTCTTATTGTTGGACCAGACGGAACAGAGATTATGCATTCCTCACAAGGAAGAATTTAAAAGTCTATTCATTGGGAAATGTCATGACACAGAGGGACACTTTGGTTTCAAGAAGACGTATGCTGAGGTGCGTGAGCACTATGAATGGAAGGGTTTGAAAGAGGATGTACTAACGTATGTTCGTACGTGCCAAGTATGTCAGAGAAACAAACCGTCTCATGAGAACCCTTTGGGTTTACTCCGACCACTACCTATTCAGAGTGAGCCAGGTGAGTCTGTGTCCATAGACTTCATGAAACTCACCAAGTCCCGAAATGGCAATAGTCAAGTTATGGTTGTGGTTGACCGTTTCTCTAAATATGCCATGTTCATACCCTTGCCTGCAGAGGCCAAGACTGAGCTTGTGATTGCTAAATTTCAGATGCGATGGGTAACTGAGTATGGGTTTCCCATGTCTATCGTATCTGACCGCGATGTCAGGTTCACAAGCATGCCTTGGCAGAAGCTGATGGAGGCCTACGGTACATGACTCACCATGTCGTCAGGCAGACATCCTGAAACGAATGGCCAGTCTGAGCAAATGAACCGTATGGTCCAACAACTTATGAGAATGTATGTTCGTCCTGACCAAATAGACTGGGATGAGAACTTACCCAAGATTGCCAGTGCATATAACAATAGTGTGCATACCGCAACGGGACGCACACCTAACGCACTGCACAAGGGCTGGAAGCCTAAGCGTCCCATTGGTGTTTTAACCAGGGATCAGTTTCTTAGACTTCCACCAGGGACAAAGGAATATGCCATTATGTTTCAAGAAGACATCAAAAAGGTGAAGGAGAATCTGAGGAAAACCCAAGAGCGCATGATTGAATAAGCTAACAAACTCCGACGCCCGTCTACTTTTCAAGTTGGTGACTTGGTCTGGGTTAAGTCCAAAGAGTTCACTCTAGAAGAAGATGTTTCTCAGAAACTGATGCCTGTCTATCTAGGACCCTGGGAAGTTCTCAAGGTGATAGGGGATGCCGATGGACAATCATACCGGATTGACATTCCCCCTCATCTTCGGACATACCCCGTCTTTCACGCGTCTAAACTGCTTCCATATGTAGAAGGAACATAATTTCCTCACCGACCATCTGCTATACCTCCGTCTATGAATGGCAGCTATGTGGTTGAGAAAATTACTGACCATGGATTCTTTTCTACTGGTGSAAGAGGCAGACCTCAKARGYAGTATAAAGYGAGATTCCAGTTCCAAGATGCCTCTGAAGACCGTTGGTTTAGCAGACGGGAACTGATGGATACTGCTCCTGATATTATTGCTAGCTATGAACGCGGACTGAAGTCTTAAGTATTTCTGCAGTGGAACTCGAATTCGGGCCGGCAGGAATGCAGTAAACCGCGTTCAGCAGCGGCCTGGGCGTTGTAACCCAAGCCCAGGCCCAGCGAGCAGTGCGACCCCGCGTTGCTCGACCTCAGGCCGCTGCGGGTGCTGTGTGACCATGCACAGCAAGAAATTCGAAGGTCGAAGTCAACTGTAGGTCCAGGTACCTTGCCCAGGCCCTTGGTCGTGTGCATTGACTTGTATGAGTGCAGGTACCCAGTCAGAACGGTGGACCAAGGAGGATACAGTTTCAACTCAATCCATGCCGTCGACTACAATCGATCTCGGCCGTGTCTGACTTGAGGACTGGGGCCCAGACCCCGCCGTCAACACTACATATTGGGCTGACTTCCTGGCTTTGACATCTAGACTCTCGTCTGGAGTCTATGGGGACTTGACGCTCTCGCATCAACGCCGGCTCTATGCTGTCTTGCTGGCGAGACGCTGCGGGGAGAATTTGACGACCGGCGCTCGTCGCTGGTTCGTGGCTTGAGTGTGCTGTGCGACCAGCATGCTGGCTGGCGCACTACTGTCTGAGGGGTTGTCGACGTGGCAGATGCCACGTGTCATCTTCGTGACTGCKGCCACRTGGTATTGCTGCTGAGGTGGAAGGCGCTGGGCGCCTGTATTGCTGTTCTGCTTRACAAGTACTCGGAAGGAGGAATCAGGACTGTSGTTGGGGTCGTGATACGTACCTGGTGTCTTCAACTTCGTCGTCACGCTGCTGATTGATGACTGGTCTACTGGTGCCACGTGGCACTGTTTGACTACATTGTCTTGGATGTCCGGATCTCTGATTGAGACACGATTATGCTGCTGGGAGGAGGAAGTGCCCGAAGAGGAAGTGGGCTGTAGGGAGGAGACTCTTCCACCCTCTCAAAGTCTATTMTCCCTCCTCCCTCTCTCRTCTGTGTATGCATTCTCTCTCGTTTTGGGATCATTATTATCATGATTTATCAGCAGCGTTCGTTTACTTGTCTTTGCGAGTGACGACTGATTATCACGACTGGGCACATTGCACCTATTTCCATCCTACCAGCTAGCCCCCACACTAGTAGGATGCTTGATAACCCACCATCTACTTCTTCCACTCTCCTGAAAGACTCAGACACCCCCCAATCCATCCCCTGTACCCCACTCCAGTAAGACTTACTGCAGCAGAGCCACCATCTCTGCTGCCGCTGTACCCTATTCCCGTCCTAGTAGGACGCGTAATATCCCACCTTCTCCTTCTCCCACTCACCTCGGTCTCTCGAGAAAAACACCTGAACAATACAAAAGACATAGAAATAGACCTCGTAGGTCCTACAAATGCTCAAAAACCCTGGAAATCCCTAACCAGCCGTTCCAAGGCATTCCAACACTGTCCTACTCCCTGCTGAGCTCTTCCCTCTACATCGCAGGAGCAGACAAAGCCCCTAACACCCCTGTTATTTGTTGCACCAACCTCCTCCGATTCCCAGCTCTTCAAAGACTCACAGGACCAGACTTCACACCATCCCCTCTCAACCAAACAGAACTACTCAACCAACTAACACAAGAAATTACTTCCTTTTTCCCATTCATTACCCCTGGAACAGAAACACTCCCTTACCTCTTTGCTACACACAAAAAACACAAGAACACATTCCAATGGCTCACCACGCTTCCAATGTCATCTTCTCACCACTTGCCGACCTATGTGCTGCCATCCTCGACAAACTCAAAGAGATGGTCCAACAACACTGTGACTACCTTTCAAACCAAATTCAATCATCCACCGGACATCGCATACCATTCTGGTGGATAATAGACTCCACCTCAGACTATGTGTACAACCTACCTGATAAAATCACCAACTTATTCTCTGCTGACATTACCCGTTGCTACGAAACCATCCCAACGGATGGTTCTGACGGCGGCCTCCCGCACACCATTACCTTCTTCGCTCAAATTGCGTTCAATGCAGCCAGAAAAATCTATGGCCGACACGCCGCCCTGCAAGGTAAACCAGCTGACCCCCACAAAACCAAAAAACATGATCTACAATGGAACAATCAAATAAACCTCACCCTCACAAATTTCACCCCACTCCTGATCATCAAAATGAACACCTGGCTGATCAACAATGCCTACACCACCCTCGGCAAGCAAATCTGGAAACAAATTATCGGAATACCCATGGGAATCAGTTGTGCCCCGGCATGGTGTAATCTCTATTTCTTCAAATATGAATTTAAATTTATGGAAAAACTCTGCCACAAACGCAATCAACACCTCCTCCCCCTCTTCTCACTCACATACAGATACTTCAATGATCTCCACTCAATCAATAATCCCCTCATCCACAAATTCCTAAATCCCGACATCACATCCCCAAGAGGCCTTTACTGCCTCTACCCCCTAAACTATGTCACCATTAATGACCAAACCCAATACGCGGAACCACCCCAACAACCAAACACAGGTGTTCAATGCAACTTCCTTAATGTCACCACCACCATCACAGATACTCACACCGGTACCTACACAACTCACAAATACGACAAAAGAAAGGAACTTGACTTCCACATTAGCAGATCCCTCAAATATATCTCTAACAGACCCATAACACAGTCCATAAAAACACTCATCCCCCAAATTGTAACCATCATGACCATCGAATCGGAACCTTATACAGCTGCTGCTGAAATCAGAGACGCAATTAATAGCATGACCCACAATGGTTTCCCCCGGCACAAATGCCTGCAAACAGCCAAATCTGTTCGAACCAACCCCACCCAATATCAACCCTTTAGATGCTCCCCTGAATCCACCCTCCAATCCCACATGCTTCACTAAAACCCTTCTTCTTCCCCCTCCTTTTTTTTTTTTTTTTAAAAAAAAAACAGAACCTTAGAGTTCTGGCTCCTTTTCCATTCTGGGGAGCATCAGTCCGGTTCCTCTTCCACCGGCAAGTCAATAGTATATACATGTTGGGCACACACACGCTCTTCCCCTTTATGGTAGGAAAGCCCGAGGAACAGCATTGATTACTTGTCTCTGGAAGGATGTACCACTCCTCACCCCTGCCTAAGTTAGCCTGTTTCTTTTACATTGTGTCTGGACCTAGAGAGCTAATCCGACTTGTGGGCCCTATATGCTTGCTTCAGGGCTTCTTTGTCTAACCTGTTCCTCTCAGTTCTCTGACTGTCTGATTCTCTATGCGCACTAGAACCGTAGACTTGAACTTCCTCAAATGGAATAGCTCGGCCCTGGGGCCCTCACCGGACTAGCTGCTGCGTTCTACGGACTGGACTGAGCTCTAACTATTCCTCGTTAACCTTCTCCCTGTACTCTGACAACTGGAGTCTGAAGTCCCCACCCTTGCTTATTTACCTGGTCCCTACTAAGTTCTACGGGCTGGACTGAGCTCTAAATACTCCTTGTTAACCTTCTTCTTCTACTCAGACAACTGGAGTTTGAGGTCCAAACCCTTGCTGATATGGGTGGGTATTGCTGGGAAGTTAATAGATCTAGGATGTGCGCTTGGGTACCAGATTTGTTTGGATGTGATTGAAATGGCCGGGGGATTATGGGCTGGAATCGGGGTGGTTTGTGTGGGGGTAATCGGTCTGGGTGCTTGTGGTCAGGGGGTGGGGGGGTGGAGTAGATGAGCACGATGAGTGCTGCACGATTCCTTATGAAGTCGAAGGGGGTTGTGAGGTTTTGCTGTTGGGCTCGTAATCTAATAGTAGGAAGCCTAATGTGTTGTTGAAAATATCTGAGACGTAGTGTATGGGAAGTTTAGACTAGGTGATGGCGGCCGGGGTACGTTCTTGTTTGTTGTCTGTCTTTGGTGGGGGCCCTTGTGATAGATTAGAGGGCAATGCTCAGGTTGCCTAGTGAGTCTGTTGTGCTAATGGAAGGCCTTAAGTCTGCTGTAGTGTTTTGTGCTATGACGTTCCACATTCTGAAACTTAGACTGTGACCCTTGATGGTTGCTATTTTGCCCTTGCCCAGAAAATTGTCTTCAAATTCGGTTTGGATGTCTTTGGCTTTGGGTTCATTCGCGTTCATTTTCCTCTTGGTTTTCCGCCATAGGACACAATACTCTGTTTCTACTTGAGCCTTGAGGATAGTCCATGCTTCCTGTGAGTGCATTGGTTGTTTTTCTACCGTTTTTGTACATCGTTTTCTCCAGATGGACCATATTGTCGCCTTACGTAGGATTTGGAATGGGTTGATTTGCAGGGGTGTCCAGTCGTCGGGTGTTGTGAAGCCTAATAAGATAAGGGGAATATTTGTTGTAAATGATGCGTTTGTTATTGAGAACCATATCTGTGAAATTAAGTTCCATATGGGTTTGATCTTGGGGCAATGGAAAAAACAATGAAACAGGTTCTCTATTTGTCCTTCTGTACAATTGGCACAAAGTTCCTTTAGGGGGCATCTTTCTTCTTTTCTTCTTCTATTGTCTAGCCATTGGTTCAGTGGGATTGCTAGGTAAAGAATTAGCCATTGCAGACTCCTGAACTTGGGGGGGTGTAGTGTTGCTATTTGGGTCCACGGAATTTCTTTCAAGCTTGCGGGTTCTACTTCGAGGTGCCTCTTCCATCGTTCTGCAATGACTGCTTCTGGTGCTGTTGATCTACGTCTGAGCTTGTATCCTGTACTAGTGGTGTAGTCGAGAAGGTTTATTCTGCGGTTAATTCTTGTGAAGTTTTGTTTTAGGTTCCATGCCCATTCTGCTGGGTCTACTTCTAAGTCTTCTAGGTTAGTATGGGGTTGAAATATAGTTAAGTCTTCATTTTCTATTACTCTGACTTTTCTGAGGTTGTTCTCCCTGACTGTGACTTGCGCTGCTGGTTCTTTGCTGAGCGTGCGGTAATCTAGCCCTGGTTCTTCTAGGGTGTGCATAGAAAAGGTGAACCAATTTCTTCTACCGTCCTCCTTTCTGATAAAGGCTAGTGCATGTTCATGGTGCCTCGTATTTGTCATTACCGCCCAGTCTCCTGTTGACCACTGTTTGTCCTTTTTGAGAGTTGAAGTCCATTCCGCCGGTATTGCCCTTGTCATTCGTTGGAGGTTTTGGATTAGGTTGTGGCAACCCTTGAGTTCTCTTATGAGCTGTCCGGCTGACTTCCAATCCCTTCTAGAGTCGTCCCATATGTGTTTGATTTGCCAAATGCCTCTTTCTAACCATGCTCCCCACCTCGTGTCCCTTACCGTGAGAGTGAAAGGTATGTCGTCGTTGTTGACTATCCAAGAGTTACAGAAGAGAGGTTGTCTGAGGATTTCTTCTTTGCTGACTGGTTTCCTTACTTTCGATGGAAAAATCTCTCTCCACGCCTTCAATAAACTTTTCCAGAAGTTCAGTCTTTGTTCGTTTTGAGTTTTGTTCTTAATGGACCAGGATTTGCTCAGGATCCAGAAG
The DNA here is from genome assembly GCA_003427395.1 of Chara braunii. Taxonomy (NCBI): domain Eukaryota; kingdom Viridiplantae; phylum Streptophyta; class Charophyceae; order Charales; family Characeae; genus Chara; species Chara braunii. Next base: position 1,013,748 of record BFEA01000516.1, on the reverse strand, counting down.
GTGTCTTCCATGTTTTCTGGGGTATTGTAGCTCGGTAGTTGTTGCAATCCTTCCAGGGCAAGCCCTCTCCAGGGTAGTTTGGGATTCATTAAAAGCTTATGATCCACTTGGTTTGTAGGGCTTTTATCTGACTGGATGGGTCTAGGACGCCCAGGCCTCCTTGGCACTTCTTTCTTGTTACGTATTGCCACGCAACCTTTGTAATGAAGTTCAGTCTTGATGCATCTCGAGTCCAGAGGTAAGTTGTAGCTTTCTTTTGTAGGTCCCTTAGGGCTCTTTGATCTGGGGCCCARAAGGCTGCAACGTACCACATCATCGAGTATATGGAGGCGTTTAGGATTAGCGCTCTGCCATGCACGGAAGTGTGGATCTTACCCCAGTCGTTAAGTTTGCTGGTCATTTTGGCTAGTAGGTTGGGTGCCATTTCTGTCGCAGCTCCATTTATTGACATCTGTATTCCTAGCATTCTAATTGGGTCCTTTGGGTTCACCCACGACATGCCTTCTGGAGTGTTTTGGGGAGGAACAACTTCCTCTTTTGTTATCCACCATCCTACTGTCTTGCTCCAATTGATTCGCATTTCTGAGGCTAGTTGGAAAGCGCACATTGCTCTAGTGAGTGCTTCAAATGAAGAGGTTGAAACCCTTATAAGGACGGTTAGGTCATCTGCGAACAAGATTGTGGGGGGGATATGGTATTTATGAGGGTTTTGTTCTGTCTATTCTGTGAGTCTGTGGATGGATGGATCCTTCCTTAAGAAGGAGGCGATGGCTTCCATGATGAAAAGGAAGATTGGTGCCGCTAGGGGATCACCTTGTCTGACAGACCGGGACATTTTGTATTTATTGGATATGTGGCCGTTGATCTGTACTGCCCCCATTGCATCGCTATAGAGGATTCTTACCCATTTCCTGAAGTTAGTACCTACTCCCATTGTTTCCATGCACTGTTGTAAGAAGTCCCAGTTTACTTGGTCATACGCTTTTTCRAAGTCGAAGAAAAGGAYAGCTGCGTTCATTTGTTTATCCTGGATGTATCTTACTGATTCTGCTAGAGACATAACGTTGTCTAGAATGAACCTTCCTGGGATGAAACCTGTCTGGTCTATATGGAAGCAGTTTTTGGTGATCTTTTGAATTCTGTTGGCTAGTAGTTTTGCCAGAAGCTTATATGCTACAGTTAGAAGTGTGATTGGTTTGTAATTCCTAATGTCTGTCGGGTCTCCTTTTTTGTAGAGGAGTGTGACTATACAGTACTAAGTGTTGGACCTAGGCTTTCATTAGACCAGGTTGATCTTAAGAAGTTGCAGTATTCTTCTCCTAAAAGGGGCCAGTAGCTTTGTCAGAACTCTCTTGAGAGGCCATCTATGCCTGGTGTTTTGTCTGGCTTCATGGAATCTAGCGCTTTTTTAATTTCTTTGTTCGTGATTGGTAAATCTAAATCTTCTGCCTTGGTGTGTGGTATAGTTTTATCCAGGTGTTTGGTAAATTTCTCTCGGGCCTGAAGGACTACTCTAGAGGTAGGAGCTTCTGTCTTGGTGGTGTAAAGTTCTTTCTAGAATGATTCGGCTATGGAGAGCATCTTTGTTGGGTTTGATGTTAGCCCCTCTTCTCCTCTTAGTTGACTAATGGATGAATTTCTTTCTCGTGCCTTGATTTTCTGGAAGAAATACTTTGTCATTTTCTCTCCCTTCTCCCATTCTCTTATCCTGGCCCTTAATCTCAGACCATTTGCTTTCCAAGCGTTCCAGGTTGCTAATTCTGATTGAGCTCTAATTAGTATTTCCTCAAAGTCTGTGGATCTAGGGTTATTACATAAATTGGTTTCAACGATGCTGACTGCCGCCTCTAGCTCTTTTATTCTCCAGTTTCTGTTTGCAACTATTCTCCCTGAGGCTGTGGACGCTGCTCTAGAGACGTTTGCTACTAGGGAAGGGAAGTCTGCCTCTGTTCTATCTGAGACCAGGCAGGCTTGTACTATTGCCTCTTTCATTTCCCTGGTGTGCTGGATAAAATTATTGATCTTGAAGAAGCTTGGTCCTTTTTGTAACCCTGGGTCGAATATGAAGTCTATGAAGATTGGGCTGTGGTCTAGGCCATTGTCGTAGGGTAGTTTTCCTATACCCACGTTTAGTATAGGGCCTCTAAGGGATTCTGAGACTAAAAAGAAATCTATGGCTGAGTTAGTAATGTGTTGGGTTCTATTTCTTTTCCTATACGTGAATCTATTTATTTCTGGGTGCATCGTTCTAAGGGGTTCCATTAGGTGCCTTTCTGTTAATAGCATGTGCATTGCTTGGGATTCTGCTTGCAGTTGACTTTCCCTTTCCCCTAGAGAGCATGAAAGTCTGTCTCTAGCAGGGTCGAGGACTGTGTTCCAGTCTCCTGCTAGGAGTAAGTGATTCTGATCCTTACACATTTCTGTTATGCTTTGTATAAAGATTTGTCTTTGTGAGAAGTCGTTCGGGGCGTAGGCGTTTATGAGTTGGAAGGACTCTTCTTTGAATGTGAAGGCCGACTCTATCCACCTACCGTGAACAAGGTCTGTTATGTTGTGCTCTACTTGTATTAAATTGGCGGCTCTTGAGTTATTGTGCCAAAGAATTGCTACTCCTGCTGAACCTGCCCTTGGTGCTGGGGCCCAGCATGCAATTCGTACGTGTTTCAGTCTTTGTAGGATTTTGCTGATTATAGCTTTGTGTTCTGGGAAATCAGTGAGGTGGGTTTCTTGCAGGCAAACAATGTTTGGGGGACTTCTTGAGAACCATCTAAGATAGTTGGTCAAGTTGTCCCACTTGTCTGTGTTTGACAAGATTGTAGCTAGTCCGTTGACATTCCATGACATCACTGAGAGTTCAGGCTCCTTGGGTTTCTAGCTATAGTGCTTGGACCTGTTCTCTGTCCGGTTGAACCCACACGGTTGTGATGCCATGGATCTTCTACGGGGACCGTGCTACTCTTGTGTGTTGTGGTGAATTAGTTGGCAGGGGTCTCGAAAAGGTGTGAGTGTCGGATCTTGACGACACGCGCTTTTTTCTCCAGGATCACTGCCAGGTGATCTTCCCTGCCCTCAAAGAGTGTGAGAGTCTCAGCAATCGACGCTGAGACTGCTGCCCTTTCAGGTGGTATGCCCCCTCCCAAGAGCCCATAGGGTATAGCCTGTAGCACCTTCCATGGCCTCCAGACCAAGTGATCTGTGAGTTGAGCCTCCATCGAGTATCTTATCATGAAAGGTCTCAAGTCACTGAACACTAATTCCTCTGAGTCATCGATCCACTCCTCTCTCCAGTCCACTCCGTCTCCCAAAATGTGAGCAGCAATCGGAGTGTCCTTGGAAATGTTGGCAGCTAGGACTTTTTCTTTGGGGCCTGCTAGAGCTATTATCGACCAAGATTTGCTTACTACAATCTCCCAGTCCTCATGTTGTTGGTTCCAGCGGTAAGGTATGATTACCCTTTTCTTACAACCGCTCTTGGCCTCGAGCTTGGCTGCTGTGAATATTTCTGCATTCTGTCCCAAAGCCATGCTTTGCAAGTTTACTGTTTCCCCCGCTGTTTCCCTGTTGCGGTCCTTGAGGACTGTGATCTGTGCCAGAAGTATTTCTTTCTGTCTGTCCAGATCCTCTCTCTTGCTCAGCTGATTCTCTCCCCCTTTACCTTCCTCCTTCAACTTGTATTATGTTGACTCCTTGTCTTTCCCTTTTGTGCTCTTCGGCCTTTTGTTGGGGTGGCTGTGAGTCCCTTCGTTGTACAGCTTTGGCCACTGGATTAACTGGTGTGAGCCTGCTGTGTGCGTCCCCTGACTGTTCAGGGAGTGACTGTATCTTTCTGCGAAGAAGTCTGACAGCTGCTGTTCTTTTTCCAGTACCTCAAATTGGTTCTGGATGGGAATTTGGCTGTTGATTTCTGATTGTTGGAAGTTGAAGCTTTTGAGGTTGAGGATGTGTCTTTTGTAAGCCACGCAAACCTCAAATTCAACCTCCCTTTCCCTTTCCAGTTTCTTAACATAATCGTTCAGCCACTCTCGTGAGTCTGTCTCCTCTTCCTCTTTCTCTTGTGGTGTTGTGTCTTCTTCCTTTGTGTCTGGTTCTGTTACCCCCTCTGTTTGGATATCCATGAGTTCCTTGTGTTTGGGGGAGTGATTCCCTCCTTCTGGAGCATTCGTCCCATCGTCTTCCATTGGAGTGGGGCTGAGCTCCTTCTCTCCCTTCTTCCCTTTGTCCAAATCATCTTGTTCCTCTTTGGAGGAAGTCTCATCCATTTGATCTGCCATTGAGGCGGTATCTCCCATGCTATTTACCCTGCTGATTTTGCTGGCAGCCTGGCTTTGTGCTGGCTGGGTAGGTGCAGCGGTATCAACTTTCCGTTTTAGCAGTTTGTTAGATGATTTGGAGGTGCTGTCCTCTGTGCTTGGTTGTGCTTTGGTCTTGTGTGAGCAGGCTGCACGCAGCACCTTGTCCCTTGCCCTCAAGTTTTCCAAAAAGGCTTTTTCTGCGGACTCGCCTGTTTTGACCAAGTCTTGCCAAGTTTCCCTTCTCTGTTTGTCCTCAGCAACCACTTCGGGGTCAAGGAGGTTCTTTTTTAGGAAACCTCCGTCCTTGTCGTCGATTTTCTTGGCTCCCTTCATCTGCCATTGGCTACCATGTGGTGGGTAGATGTCTGGCTGGATGTTCGGTTCGCTCTCGAGAGTCCAGATCCACTGGGGGATGTCCATTGTATCATCAAACACCCATCCCCTGTAAGCCGGGTCATTGACGTACCATAATCCGGATTTTGCCTCGCACTCAACCAGATTGGATTGGATCTGACCTGGATTGGTTCTTCTGTCCCTGTTGAGAGGACAATTTCTGTCTGTTCCCAAGTGCCCTTTACTTCTGCATTTAAAACAGTGTGGGTTTGTTTTCGTTGACAGAAAGGTGGTCATTTTCTGGCCATTTTTCTTCACGAAAACCCACGAGTCCGGGAATTGAGGCGGGACCCCCGATGTGACTTGCAAGCAAGCAATTTTGGAGTTGTTGTTAGGTGCCAGGAACTCGGAGCCTGTTTCGAACCATTCCAAAACTGGGTTATTCGGGTAGGACTCCGCTTATCTTCTTCCTATGAAACTGTGAGAGTTCCTCTGCAATGTTATCGAACTGGACCCAGAAGTGCTCTCGTAGCATGATTTGCTTGTGTCTTGAGGTTTCTGGCTGTGGGGCTCTTCGGGGCTTCCATTTTGTGACTGTTACCACCCCTTTTCTGCATTTGAGGCTGTTGAGTGAGGTGATGTATGCTGCGTAGGCTCTGTCCGGGATGACGATCATGATCGTGTTTCTCGATCTCTTGTGATAAATGACCACCGGTTTTGTTCCCGGAATTCCTTCCAGTGAGCGGAGAGTGTCTCTCACCCACGCTCTTTTGTCGTTCGGTGTCATGTCTGAGCACTTGTGCGGGAAATTGAAGAGAACTGCATGATTTTCGAACACTTTCCTACARCTYTCTTCGTCTTCCTCTRGGTATTCCCACATTTCCACAGTTTGGGTGTTTCCATTTTCATCCTTGGTTGATTCCTTAATGATATTGACTTTAGAATTGACTTGGGTGCTCTGTATTAGGAAATCCATTGCTTTTTGACTCAATGACCTGTGGGTTGAATTGGGAGTGTGCTGAGACTGGACTGATGTTGTCGGGGGCGAGCCGGAGAGGCCTTGGCTCTTAGCTTGGTCGTTCGTGCCTATTGGCGCTGTTGGAACTGTTGGAGCAGTTCGGGCGCCAGAGATTGGGCCGGTTGGGACTTTGGGATCTACCCTCCCCGGTGAAGCTACGATCTGACTGTAGGAAGCTGCCATGTTGCTTTGATTGTGCGTGAATTTGTACTTTGTGTGTGCTGTCGGCACGAGAGTAGCTTGACTGCGTTTTCTGAATCCACGGCTGGTGAACGTGACCGCAAGGTGGAAGGGATTCGGTAAGCGTCCCAAAAGGCAGTGATATCTTGCGTAATTTTGCCAGTGTTTACCCTCCCCACCTGGGGAACGATTTTACAGCCCCTCGAAAAGAATATGAAAACTACCACTTGCGGTGAGACTGCCGCTGAAAAAATTGGGCAGCATTTACCCTCCCCGCCTGGGGAACGTTTTAATGCCCGTCAGTTGAAAGAGATCCACTCAGGATTCAAAAAATACCAATATTTGCATAAAAGGGTTGATGTGCGCAAGATAACGACTGGTGCTGGGACAAATGGGTAGCATTTACCCTCCCCTCCTGGGGAAAGATTTATTGCCCGTTTGCAGAACGAGAATCCCTCAAGAGGCTAGAATACTATTCTTTGCATATGTCAGCAGATGTGTGCGAAAATAATGATTGGTGCTGGAAAAAATGGACAACTTTTACCCTCCCCGCCTGGGGAACGTTTTATTGCCGAACTGCCAGTCGAGTACTCCTCCGGAGGCAGAAATTGGTGATATTCGCATAATCACAGCTAAAGTGTGTCAAAAAATTGATAATAAAACTCCCTTTTAGGGAACAGGAGATAAATAACGGTGATTAAGGATGAATATTGTTCGAGGAGGTAATAAGCGTAGTGTAAAAAGAATACCAATAATCTCGATCCCTTCTTAGGGCTCGGGTGATGTATTCAAATGTTGCGTAGGGAAATAATTCCAAAAAAAGGCATTCCCTCTCCCTCCTGGGGTTCGTAGTAAAGCCAGTTGGCTACCTATGTACAGCCCCTCTTGAGTTGGAATGTTGTGTGGTTGTGTGGATGAGGAGCAGAACGAATCAACTGTAATAAAGACAACAAAGAGGACGCTTGGACACCCTTCTTATGGATCTGGCTGGGAGACAGCTTCCTGAATAGGAATGGTTGGTGACTCTCCTTACTCAGGGGGGAAATGGAGAAACAATCGACTGGGATAAGACCACTCACAAAGGACAAGGAAGCAGCGGCAGCGTTTGTTAACGCTTGTTGAGGCCTGGAGAAAATAGTTTTTTTTTACTTTCATTAAGTAGTACTGGACGGCTCGACGGATACAATGCCTAAGTTCATAGTTCTTCGTATCCTTGTGCTGGGGTTCTGGAGAGGGAAGGGCGCTATGCGTGCTTGAGCGGTGTATGGTTTTTGTATGGGTTTGTGAGATGTATCTGATCATGCGGTGATTGGGCTGACGGGGGAGGGGGAAAGGGGGGGGGGATGTGGGGGGATGGGGCTGGTAAGGAGCAGGAGGTGACTTGAATTGATCGTGTGAAAGGGAAGATCAGTTAATGTGGCGATTGATGGGCGCTATCCATGTGACGAGGGGTTTGTTAGTTGGCGAAAATGTGGAGGAATGATGGGGAGTGGGGGCTAGAGTAGGGGGATGTCGGATTGGATAATGGGAAGCTGATTCAGGGTAAGATGGGAGGGGAGAGATCGAAAGGCTAGGGATGAATCTTGAGGTGAGGGGTGTGGGCAAGGTGTGTCAATAGGGGGAGAATGGACGTGTTTCGGCTGGGAGGGAGGGATGTAGGAGTAGGGGCGAGAGTGGGAGGGGCTGGTGCGGCGTGTTAGAATGCTTAGAGTTTAGCGAGTCTGGGTAAAGGTATAGTGGTGATCTAGCATTAGGGGGTGGGGGAGAGTGCTTTGTCTTGGATCTGAGCAAAGGGTTGGGGAATGGAAGTTGGGGGGGGTGTTGAATGGAGAATGAAGATGGGGAGGAACAGGGCTAGCCTATCGAGGTTGCTATGACTGGCTAGGGGGGTGGAAGGAGAGGTGAGATGGGAGTCGAGAAGAGGTGGCAAAGAACGCGAAGACGACTTATAGGGTTGTTAGGTGCCCATATTCTGTTTGAAATAGGCTGGTATCCCGCTATGGTCCGTTGTACTACTCTTTGCCCGCTAGAGTTCAACCAAATGGGATTGAGTAGGTCTCCTCTTTTGGACTGGAGTCGCGAATCATTTACTAATCTTTGTAGTCTTTCCTCACTCGTTGTCGTATCAGGATTGCAACGCCAAAGTCGT
>BFEA01000516.1:989394-1001597 GCA_003427395.1 Chara braunii | reverse complement strand
ACACACACACACACACACACACACACACACACACACACACACACACACACACACACACACACACACACACACACACCAGCCTGACCAATTTTTGCATCTTAATTTTGTTTTAACTCCCAATAACCCTACAAAAACAAGAAAAGCATTTGTCAAAAAAATACAGGACAACTCAGCGACCATATCCCTCTTGATAAAAAATGACAAAAAAAAATTTCTGCTTTTCTTTTTCTTTTTTAATTTTTAATTTGTTTAAATCGAATTTCGTTTTTCAGTTTTTTAAAATCTTAAACGAAGTTGGATTCCAAAATAAAAAATATAGGATTGTAGGGTTTTCCAATTCCTACAACCCTGCAGTTTTTTTTATTTTTTTTTACGTATTTTTACGGGTATAAAAAAAATATTAAAAAAACAGGCCGAGGATTGGGCCTCTTTGGCCGCGACGACTTTTTCGGCCGTGGCGGCCGAATTGCCCGCGGCCTAGGCCGCGGGTGTTACATAGCCCTTAGAGGTTTGGCCATGGCCGTCCAAGAAGCTAGCGGGTCCGATCTAGACCACTCCTCCTCTTGCTCTTCTAAGGACTCAAACACATTCAACGAACAAAGGATCGCTGGGTCCGAATGTGTTTGCGGGACGACAACGGAGTCAGTAGCTTGGGCCATCTCTCGAGATGGTGAAGGTGTGTCCACCACCTCGACCCTAGCAGGAACAACTACTATTCCTACTGACCCGATGTGTTTTCCGGAGCAGTGTAAGAGCTACTCGCGACATTGCTACCTACAGAAGCGGAGGATCCCATCGCCTGCCCCATTGTAGGCAGGATCTTCTTGGTCACCTTCTTGTTCCGGCACTTGAACTGATTATGGCCATATTGGCCACAACGGATACAAGCCTGCCAGGTGTACCGATCTCTCCACACGTCCTCAGTTAGACCCGCTTTCTCCCATGGAGGAACGTTGGGTTCAACTTGACTCCTAGACCGGGAGCCTCCGCGGCGTCTACCGGTCGCGTTGCCTTTTTGGACTGAGGCAGCGATTGCTCCACCCCCTGAAGCCTCTACGCTGCCCGCCTCTGCACCTACTCCCTCATGGAAGTCGTCATCCAACTCAATGGTAGAACCATCGTTGTCAACAAACATGATACGGCCCTTTGCCTTCCAGTTGGGAGGCAGTGCTTTCTTCCTTCCGTCCATCGTGGGTTGGTGCCCGTGCCCTATCTTTGCTTCCAGGTCTAGGGCCTTCTTGCTAAACGAGGGAAAGTTGTGCACATTGATATTTGCCTCACCAGCCAATTGATTCCTGAGTGGCATGGGAAGACACCTCAGGTACGTGGTAAGTAAGACCTGGGGGTCGTAACATACTCTAGGTACACAGATCAGACGCTCTACTGCGTCTAAGTGCAAGTTGACCTTGCCGCACGAGGAAGTGCTTGTGGCTGCCTCCTATTTAGAGGGGAGTGCAGCAAGGTGGCTTAGCGGGTTAGTACAACTTCAAGGATACGGACACGACTTCCGCGCTTGGGCAGTCAACCAAAGATTGGATGACTTCCTCAAGTTGGTGGAAGAAAGATGCCATGATCCGCAGGAGGTTCAAAAGGCCACTGACGCGATCCTGACTTTGAGCTCAAGGTCGTTCAAGTCAGTAAGAGATTCCAACGTAGACCGGCCCTGACCTCAACCACGTGTCAAGGTCCGCCCTCTTATCCCCTGAAAAGGGTTTAGGTGTGGCAATGGCGGTCTTTGGAACCCATTGGCCTTGTCCTGGTACCTGTGGCCCTACAGGTTGTGGACCTTGAGGCACAGACTGTTGCACTTGCTGCTATTGGGGTTGTGTGCCCTGCGGCTGTGCAGGCTGCGAGACAACAGGCTGCCCAGTTACGGAAACCTGCGATGGAGGTTGGGAATACACTGACTGTACAAGAATCTGTACACTAGGACCTGTTGAGAACCCTCCTATCAACGACATACCTAGGGAAGCGGCTTGGACCGATGCTGGAGAGACTACATATGGGGATACTCCAGTCACCGGTGGGACAAAAGGACAAGGCTGTACCACAGGCCAGGCACCAGGCCCTGATGGTGATGGTGCTACCTGAACTCGCCCGACCAACACGGCCAGGCTCCACTGGATGTCTTGCAAGAGAATCGTTTGGTGGTCCTGCATTTCCACTACATCTAGCAGGACTGTCCGTAGGGTCCTCACATCCACATCCATGTTTGTCAGATCCATCTTCTTTCACTCACTAACGTCCGCTTGCCGCTGCTGCATCCTTGAATTTCTCCTGATCATCCTTTCTTTCTCTGCCTTGATCTCTCCTAAAGCCTGCTCTAGCTGTGCCTTGCGCGCAGCTGCTCGCTGTATGGCGACCTTCTCGGGAGTCAACACTAACTGCTGGCTTGCCATGACACCAGCGGACTGACTCAGGGTCTGTGCAATCGTTGGCCCTACAGACCCTGAACTGCTAGCATGAGAGCTTTGCTGCGCAGCTGTGGCCATGGCTGCTGAAGTAGCAGCTTCGCTTGCGAACGCCCTGCTTGCCTCTGCGGCCCTAGCTCTCCGTTGTTGCTGCTGTCTCTCCCTAATCTGGTGGAACACGAGTCTGTCACCCTCGGGTCCTAATGCCACGTGGGCTATAGGGCGCCTTGCTGATCGCAAGATCCTATCGTCCGGGTTAAGAACCTCCCTGTCGCACATAAGCTACATCACTGCAAACAATTTGCACTAGGTCACACTCGATGCCTCCCTCAGCGTAGTGTATAAACCGATTTAAAATAAATATAATAATTAATCGGTGGCTATGTCAGAGTCTACACATTTGGGTCCAACAGGTAAGTTCAGATTCCTACAAACGAAGTTATTTTTACTTGACTAGTCCGCAAACAGAAAGCAGATGAGGAGAAACTGTTCTACCTATGCTGTCTGTCAGATGTCAATGGCTGTAACATTTAACTAATCAAAATAAAAACAGAATCATTTGTTGGGCTGTTGGCAGAATGGAATTTTCCCCGAACTTATCACCTGAAATCTACTCCTCCCTCAGTTCTTCTTGATTGTCGCTTGACATCAGCATCCCTGAGCAATCCAGATAGCATGCGTGTCTAAAGGTGTGCACACGGCCCACCCCTGTGCCCCGAGTCAATGCTGAGCCGGCCAGCCCTGCACCATGTTTACCCTCGCGTGCAGCGAGCCTTACACCGACCAATTGGCTGATCAAGAGGCGTTTAAGGACGGCCCCCGAAGTCCTCGGGAATTATTTAACGTCGCAGACAGGACGACGACCACAGCCAATGGAAGGTAACCCCGACGGTATTTATTTATAAACGTCCAGTTCTCGTCCAGGAAGATGAGCAATAGCGAACTTCGGCAATCAAACAACATCATACACATGAGACCAGATAGTCGTGACCTCGAACCAAAAGCAGAATCGCATCACGAGTTTCACCAAATAAGAGCACACCACAAGCTCATAATTGACAATGTGGAATAGTCTCATCACGAAGAACCAATGTTGATATCCTATCTGGCGCTCGGCGCCCAGAGTACGAATGGCAGACCCTATCTAGCCTAGACTACAATGCTGCTGATGACGTTAACAGCTTCCCAAGTACGAGCAGACCTCGGCCAATGCCGCACGCGTCAAGCACCAAGTATGTCTCTCGTATCACTCACAACCTCATTCCCCAACTCACAGATGCCACTTGCACCCAAGGTCCACCATGCGCCCCATCCAGCATACAATAGCGCAGCTCGGCTATGGTTGTCTGCTCCTTGCAGCTCACCCGTGAGCGCGTGAGCCCGACAGGCGATAGCGCAGCAGCGCTTGCGCACAAAACAGCTAGTGCCCGAATGCCCAATACGTGGGCAGGCCCTTTCCTAAATGGAAGTGGCTTGCCTGCCTTGCATGCAGCCTGGCTGCGCTGGGTCCCTGCCCAGAAGCTTCCGGTAGGCCCAGGGAGGCTGAGCCTCAGTCCAAACGAATCAAGCCCAAGGCCACCGACAGTTACCCGTGCCCAACTGCCCGCAGCCTGAGTTGGGTCCATGCTGCGTATCTCGCCCAGGGCCTCTGACTTAGATACATTTGATAAAGGAGGCCAGGGCCTGGGTGCCTTCAACCAACTGGCACTGCGCAACTGCCTGAATTTTACCGGAGTTGCGAAGTAGTCCAAAATAGGCCTCTTGTCGTCTGTCGAGCCTGCCTTCACGTAGGGCGGCCGACCTGTTGCAAATAGGGGCCCAGTAGGGCTTATTGAGGCCTTGTGCCTCGCACTCGTCTTTCCCATAGGGCTGGCCTGCCCCTCATGACCCCTCTACAGCGCAGCAGGCAGACAAAGAACAAAGCAGCAAAGCATGCGTGCTCTACTCCCGGTGGGTTGGCATGGTGACCGTGACCCAGTGCTTCGTCCAGAGCCCTTCAGATAGCACCGCCCTCTCCTTCCAGATGTTCCACGTGAACAATGCCGACTCTCAAGGTTGAGCGCACTCGACTCCTCACATGAGAGGACTCTCAAGACAGAACACACATCCTCACAGTAAGAAGTGTCGAAGAGGGTAGATAAGGTTCAGAGCAACGTACCTCAAAATAGCTGCCCCCAACCACAGATATTGTCACCAGATGACCTGACGCCGATTGTGATGACCAATCATTGCGTCGGCACAATCAGCATTACACCGCCGTTCCACCTCAGCATCAATCACACATCAGATAGTTCTCATCACACTGCGAACACCCAATAATCACCACGTGGCCTTCCTGGTGATACCCCTCACCTCCTGGGTCGCCTGCTTGCCTTCGCCCTCCTCACTACACACGCCCTACGACCGCTCGCCCAGCAGACCGCATGCATGTACTGCATAGGCAGAAGACAAGCGCCAGATTAGCGCAATGTACCACAGCTCTGATACCAAATTGCAAGGAAAATGAGCAATAGCGAATTCCAGAAACCAAACAGCATCATACACATGAAACCAGATATTCGTGACCTCGAACCAAAAGCAGAATCACATCACGAGTTCCACCAAATAAGAGCACAGCAAAAGCTCACAAGTGACAATGTGTGAATAGTCCCATCATCATCAACAATGAACCAATGTTGATATCCTATCTGGCGCTCGGCGCCCAGACTACTAATGGCAGATCCTATCTAGCCTATCTACAATGCCGCTGGTGACGTCAATAGCTCCCTGAAGTACGAGCAGATCTCGGCCAATGCCGTTCGCCTCAAGCACCAGGTATGTCTCTCGCACACTCACAACCTCGATCCCCCACTCACATATGCCACATGCACCCAAGGACCACCATGTGCCCCATCCAGCATAGCGCAGCGCAGCTCGGCTATGGCTGCCTGCTCATCCTGCTCACCCATGAGCGTGTGGGCCTGGCCAGCGATTAGCGCAGCAGCGCTTGCGCAGCATGCAGCCAGTGCCCGAATGCCGAATGCGTGGGCAGGCACTTTCCTAAATGGAAATTGTCTGCCTGCTGCGTGAAGCCTGGCTGCGCTGGGCCCCTGCCCAGAAGCTTCCGGTAGGCCCAGACAGGCTGAGCCCCAGTCCAAACGTATCAGGCCGTGGGCCTCTGGTGGTTGCCTGTGTCCAACTGCCCATGGCCTGTGTTCGGTCCATGTTGCGTATCTGGCCCAGGGCCTGCCTCAGTTACATGCGTAAAGGCACCCTGGGCCTGGGCGCTCTTAACCAACTGGCGCTGCGCAACTGCCTGAATTTGCCCAGCTGCGCGGTCACCCCAAAATAGGCCTGTAGGCCCTGGGTCGAGCCTGCCTTCACTTAGGGCGGCCGACTGTACTGAAAACAGGGCCCAGTAGGGCGAGGCCTTGAGCCTCACACTAGCTTTTTTAAAGTTTTTTTTGTCTTCCTTTTGCTGCTTTTGTAGGTACAGAAGAGTGCAAAACCTAAGGAACTGATCTTTTTCAAGTACAGTCTTACAAATGTTTCTTTCCGTCCAATCGGGCATGAGAAATAGCATCAAAAGGGTGTCTAGGATATCAGTCTTGACCTTTAGGTAGCGGCATTACCCTCCCGCTAGTTCTTTTTTCTTTCAATCCCACAACAAATCTTTTAAGGGGACACAGGTGACCATTGGCCTAGCCATGTGACCCCTTTTTTTTTTTGAGTGAATATTCCCCCTGTGCGCCGCACCGTACGGGGCCAAACGTGCGGAATTTTCCGCAAGTCGTGCGCCAAACGTGCGGAATTTTCCGCAAGTAGTCTGCTTGCATGTATGTTTTGAACACAGTCATTCAACCTCTTCTAATCTGAGAGGCACCGTTTCGGTCCCTTGTTGCCAACAGATATGAATATCATGAGGAGTAAGCAGAGGCAGCTCGACTCTTTTTTTTTTTTTTTTTGTCTCGTTCTGCTATCCACGAATAGATCGGAGCGTTGCTTAACCATGACAAGACTAACTGTTGGGGGAGAGTTGCTGCAAGGAACTGGCCCTCCAAATAGTATCAAGTTGGAAGACTCTATAAAGGTACCCAGTCACAGCATATGTTCCTCCTTAGGACAGACTACCACCCTTGCCGCTGAATGTTCCCCCGCCTGTTTGAAAATGTTTTGTGACCATCGTATTGCAGTTCCCGTTCACGCTGCGAACCCACCCTTGTTGGACCTTTCCACATTATTAGCTACTGTATCTAAGAGTGGTTTCCCAACCATGCCAGTAATGCCCACCCTTGTTGCAGTCCCCGTTCATTCTGTGAACCCACCCTAAGTTCCCCTTTGTTCCCGACTGAAGGGGGTTTCCACCTGAACATCCGTATGGTACAATCAGCAGTTCTTGCTTCGTGGTACTTTCCCCTTCTGTTTCTGCACTTCGTGATGTGCATACGTTTTCGTTTTTCCAGTCGCTTGGACTCGTTCACCATTTTCGTTTAGTTTTCATGACGCTATATCGTCCACTGCTCATTCTCCTCCCTATTTTAAAATACTGTATAATCTATCCTAGTAGAAGCACAGATTGCACAACTGACAAGTCAAGAGCGCAAAGCAATCTTCTTGGAATTTTGTCGGAGGATCTAGAAAGGAGCAGCCTCTTCTACCCAGAATAAGCAAAGACTGAAATGTGCAAAAGAATATGCAGCAGAATTTTGACTATATGAGCTCAAGAAGATGCGTACTTACCTGAAAAACAGCACAATTTACAAGCAATAGTCCAAGTTCATATCTAATACCCTAAGTGTGTCTCACAGAAATCAAGGCTAACCCCCTGATCAAACTCACTAATCTCCTCCAGTGCTCGAGCGCCACCCACAGACTTCACTGAAACTGAGGCATGGTCGAGCTGTGAAACTGAAGCAGCAGAGAAGTGGACGTCCCAACCCTAGTTTCCACCTCAAAGAAGTTGCATGCATCAAGTCTTACCCCTTGTGGATCTCAATTTGATTGAGCGCTCCATATTCAATCTTACTGTTCTTGTGAATTCTGACATCATCTCACTGTCCTCTGAGTTTTCTCAGAGCACCAAGCGATGATGTGCTCACCCTGAACTGCCAATGAGTTCTTGAGAGGTCCCCTTTTTGAACTTATTGAGCTTTTGTTGTGACAGGTATGTTGAGAGTTTGTAAGCCTTTGGAGGTATCGTGAAATCAAGGGTCTCAACCCTGATAGGCATCATAATCTTGCCATTAATGTCCGCTATGGTAGGACTGACTGAGAAATCAACCTGAGAGCTCTGTTAGGATGTGTATTGAGTGTGTCCTGACCGGCCACAGCAGCAGCCACTTCCACTTGGCCCAGTGCTCCCGGACTGCTACAGGTTATGGACGCACAGCTCGGCCCAGCGAATTACCAGTGTGGACTGGCTGTGGCCACCAATCCTCCTCAGGCCACTGAAAGTGACGGCAATGGGAATAGAACCCAGCACCTACGCGGTGCCACTCTGGCATGAAACCTACTGACCTAGCCAAAGGGACAGAGAGGTCCCTTGCCCCTAAGTTTGAAGTAGCTCCAATTGTAATTGCAACAGTCCGTGTCATGCCATGATGGAAGAAATCACATTCATAAATTTCAGGAGTAGTGAAACATGGAGTTGAAGAAGAATGGCCAGACTGATGAAGGCGGCGAGGAAAGACTTAATCTAAGCACATTCATAGAATTCAGGAGTAGTGCAACATGAAGTTGAAGAAGAATGACCAAACTGATGAGGGAGAAGGGGAAAGACTTAATCTTGCAGCAATGCTAAGTAAATAACAATAATGGTCACCTTGTTACCTCCTTCCTCGTCAACTTTTCTCTTGGCATCTTGCAGCAATGCTAAGTAAATAACAATAATGGTCACCTTGTTACCTCCTTCCTCGTCAACTTTTCTCTTGGCCCCCTTATTCATTTTGCAATAGAAGAATGCTCTCTGGTTATCCCTCCCAGCAAGTACACAGTACGCAGTACTACACACATGAGATCCACAACTCAAAATTCCATTCACCTCGTTCCTATCATCTAGATTTAGCACCTGAACAGAATGACTCCCATCTCCACCCTTCAGGTCAGTGTGACAGCACAAGATGTACCATCACCGAGACGGTGAACGTGGAACATTAATGAAGAAGAAGAAGAACTGGAGGTCTATGTTTCTCTCTCCCAGGACTCCCTCCCTTTGTCCTGCCACTCTCTCCCCTCTCAATCAGTCACTTGCAGCCCACCATGCCTAAACATGGGCATTTCTCTCAAAGGCCTGAGAACTGCCGTACCTCCCAACCCAAGCACATGAATAGCTAAGTTTGCTAGCGCCATAGCCAGGAGGGTCATCCACCATAGACATGAGCCTCGTGGCCTCGTTGTGCTATTCACCTCCAGTGTAAGCACCCGCCAAGCCCAGACCGCGTAACAGCAGCAATTGAAAACAGAATGAGGTGTCGATTGCTGCTTAGCTCTTCCTGATATCTGGCATTTGCCCAGATTGGTACCTGCCATCCTCGTTAAGCTACTGGTCTCCACAAGGCTTACCAGTGTGCCCCCTGGAAAACAATGAGGCCTGCAAGTACCCAGGTCCAGGTATATCATATCGAGTTGTTGCCTCATTATGTCCTGTACCACACGTGAATGCACCAGTGGCCTATCCGCTCAATTCTGAATTGAACTTTTGGAAAATCCCTACCTAGCCCATGTGAAGCTAACCACCATATCTCTACACAGTATGAACTTGTCTGCAAGTTTTATGGCCCTGGTTGAGACACAGAATGTCACATGGGAGCTTAGTATTGGACGTCATATTACCCAAAAAAAAAGATATAAAATCGCAGTAATGGCCACACTCCTGCTCAAAACTAAATTACAAGATCAAACGCTGAAAGTACGAATATACTAAATATAGTAATATACAGCAAAACTCCTTGAAAACTCAATCTTGTCATGCTCTGAACAGGATGGGTCATTGCAACTTTGTTTTTTCCTCATGTGACAGATGATTGCAAAACTGAAAGAAGAACTGGGGACACAACGGAAGGCATGTGCAGAATCTATGCAATCCAAGGTTTGTTCAAATTTGCCTCTCGATGCTCTGGGCTTTTCTTCTCTGTCTTTTTTGTGCGATAATATTAACATTTGCCATGCCCTAACATGAGAATCTTTATTGGACCCCCCCTCATGACAGTGGACCAGATGAAAATGGCTAATGAAAATAATGCAAGTATTCAGTTGGTACCCCCATGAACTGTTGAAATATACAAAGCTGTGTTCTCGGAATGGAACGGGATGAATGAAAATTATGAATTCCCTTGGGCTGATCCGTTGAACAATGATAACTCAAGGCCATGACTCTTCCAAAAAAAAAAAAAAACAATCCAATGGAGGTGTGCAGACTGTAGACGTAGAGCCAATGTCCATTGTCAGGATGTAATAGGCAAAGATTGTAACTCCTAGGGCTCAAAGAACCCGGCATTTCATTGAAGGTTTGAAGCCGGATAGACACCAAAGACCACAAGCCAAAAATCCCTCTGCGGCGCACGACTAGTACCCGCCCACGATTACGGTTTCACGAGGAATGGGATAGATGCTAGGAGGTGGACGTCACTTGGTAGCATATTGAAGGTTGGTAGGAGATGGTGACTCAACGGACAAATGAAACGGCTGTGGTGTGGGTGGCATGCGGAGGACGACTAGTGGAATGGGCCAGCGCCAGCAACCAGCAGCGCTCGACCAGAGACGCCGAAGTGACGTAGGGCCCTGATGGCGAGAAGGTGGGCGACAGTCATATTGTTGATGGTCAGCAATGATGATGCCAGCACGACAGCCTTCCAGTCAACGGTCAACGCCGGCCCGGTGCCACCAACCCGTGGCAACTGTCGAGGACCTCCGACGGAGTGCGGGCAGTGATGTGACTGACACAACGAAGATGGGCAGATGGTGACCGGTACCCGGCTGGTGAGAAGACTGGCGAAGTGATTGGGGCCACCGGGCTCACGGCGGCCGAAGGACTGGCTCCTGATGATCTCCTAGGGAGTGTGAGCGATCTGACTGCTGGTGGCCGTAAGCAGTAAGGGCGGCAGGCCGTCGGACTGGCTCTCGGGGTGCACGTAACGCGGCTGCCGATGACTGATAGTGGTAAGAATGGTACGGCAGGAGCCGATGGTAACTGATAACTGGTTGATGAGAGGCCAGCCGCTGATTGACCGCAAGGAAGGGCAATGAAGTGGATGTAACCAGCTGACGAAGCGACAAAAACGCCAGGACTGGCTGGCTTCCATTGGTCAATGGTGACGAATAGGAGCTGCAAGACGAGGGTGAGGGATGTGACTGTCCTGCGGCCATGAAGGGGAGACCGGCTGGCTTCTACTGGTTGCTGCAGGATGAAACCGAGGCATACGACTGCCCTACGCAGTGCAGGATAACTAAGAATGGATGGCCAATGAAGTTGGCCATTGGAAGCCAGTCGATTGACGGGGAAAACGGGCGGTGCTGGAGTAGAAGGATGGGGGGAGGGCTATGGATCTATGGACAAAACGCAAGGGTAGATGAGAGGGAGGACGTAAACAACCTAGAAAGGGAAGGGGGAATTGGCGCGGGAAGCGGGGGACTTGATGA
The DNA here is from genome assembly GCA_003427395.1 of Chara braunii. Lineage (NCBI taxonomy): Eukaryota > Viridiplantae > Streptophyta > Charophyceae > Charales > Characeae > Chara > Chara braunii. The sequence continues at coordinate 990,570 of BFEA01000516.1, read as the reverse complement.
TACTTACTAATGGGGTAGTAGGTGTGATAGCGGGCCAATTGGTTGGGACCGCGTGTGCAGGTGATTGCCACACGGAGTTGGCTGTCCATCTGGGGTGTGAGTAAGTGACTGCAGGGAATATGGTAAACATAGAAGGAGCCTTCAGGGCCATCTTACCTTAGGAGGGATCCTAAAGAAACACCGGTTTTGATAAGGGTTACCTCCATTTGTGATGGACGGCGCTACGGTCAACCTACAATCACCACGACAAGTCTGACCGAATAAGAAGCTAAGGGAGTTGGGGGTGGAGATACTGGTCATGGCGGCGACAACGGAAGGGTTGTTGAAGGAGAAGAGCGAAGGTGGATGTGTGTGCTCCATCGAGCACACCTACAACGGCTTCAGCTACTGGCACCACCGATTCACTTGGAGCAATCACCTCAAAGAGAAGGTAGGAATCAAATGGAGAAGGCGGTGCGCCGCCTTGAGGTTGAGTATGCTAGAGCGAACATAGTGATCTTCAAGTTGATGGTGTACGGTCCCACCTTGTTAGACTTCCAAGCCTCGTCGACCCTCCCGCTTACGCGAGAGAAGTCCCAGTTGGATCAGGTCGCTCAAACCTACCCACGCACATATCAAGGGCGCGGGGCGTTTCATTGAGGGACACCCCCACGTAGTGCTTTGAGATGGGTGGGAATGGGCCATCGAGCGAGAGAGCTTTGACATTGCGGGATGTAGCTCAGCCCTCTCGTTGGGGTAGTCTCGCTGTTCTAAGCAAAAGCGGGAATTGTGATTCCCTGTTATGTTCTCAGGTAATTGCTCCTTCCAATACTCAAGCAGTCCAAGGAGTTCGTTGAGAGTTCTCTTTTTTTCTCGCTTCGACCAAGCGGCCTTCTTGCAGGCAACCATCCTTTTTTTTTGTGTGAGGCCCAAAGAGTGTCGTTAAGGCTATGTTGCCGCGCGTTCAATGGACGTGCATTTCACGTTCATGTTTTGAATGCGTTGAACGCGCCTAAACACACTGAACGTGTTTGCGCAGGGCACGGGGTTGTGGGCAGGGGGTCTTGTGTGTGTGTGTGTGTGCGTGTGTGTATGTGTGTGTGCGCGCGCGCGCGTGTGTGTGTGTGTGTGTGTGTGTGTGTGTGTGTGTGTGTGTGTGTGTGTGTGTGTGTGTGTGTGTGTGAGAGAGAGAGAGAG
>BFEA01000516.1:889766-926677 GCA_003427395.1 Chara braunii | reverse complement strand
TGTGTTGTGTATGAACATTGAGTGTTGCGTGTGGGACATCCAGGGTGATCTCGAGTGTGAACAGTGAGTTGTATGGGCGCACAGTCGCCATAGCCAGTTGGAAGAGAACTCATATCTGGTTACAATATCTTTGAGTACTGTGTGGGCTCATGTCGCCAGTTCGCTGTATCGCTGTTTGCAAGCATGATGAAGTGTGAATAAGTCGAGTATGATTGCACTTTTCCTGATTGGGTAAAAAATGGTAAGAATATTTTGAGATCGTCAAGGTTACGATCAAGCTCATTACTTAGGAAGCAAATCGTGGATGCCTTCGATTCTTTCTCTTCACTGCCTCAATTAAATCCGGATTCAGAGATTTTCTTAGAATTAGTCTCTTGTTTCATTTCCACGTCTGGGGTCAGCCACGAGATCCACTGTGACGTTGATGGGTTGATGAAGGTGCAACGTCAGTTACAAGGTTTGGTGTGTAGCCCCCTAGATCATACCATGGGAGATACTTATGCATGTTGTCCTATAGTATAGCAGAAAGGACTGAGGAAGTTACTTTTGGAGAACCCTGCATTTGTTATGATCGATGACTTGAATATGGACTACGTTTGTAAGAAGATGGCTGACGATTATCAACTGATGGGTTTGGGTAAGGTTGGGAAATGGAAGTACGATGGTAAGTTCGGCAATGGGTACTGTTTACCGAAACATAAGGACACGTGCAATCAGACTCGTCTTATTCACACTTTTCATGTATGTAAACAGCAGCACAGCACACTGGCGACATGCGCCCACTCAGAACTCAGAGATATGGCTTCCAGGTACGAGTTCACTTTCAACTGGCTATGGCGACTTAGCGCCCTAACAACTCACTGTTCACACACTGGATCACCCGTGATATCCCACACACGTCACTCTGAACACTCACGCATGCACACACACTCTTCCCACTAACTACAGCTATGGCAGCTATTGCTGCCTCTAACCTGTCGCTATGCTAATTCCTCCTCTCTCGCCCACTGCGTCCTCCGGGCTCCCTGCAGACCTCCTTGCACAAGTCGCTGTGGCAGCGCTTCCGCATGGTTGCCATAGCTGTAGTTAGTGGGAAGAGTGTGTGTGCATGCGTGAGTGTTCAGAGTGACGTTTGTGGGATATCACGGGTGATCCAGTGTGTGAACAGTGAGTTGTTTGGGTGCTAAGTCGCCATAGCCAGTTGAAAGTGAACTCGTACCTGGAAGCCATATCTCTGAGTTCTGAGTGGGCGCATGTCGCCAGTGTGCTGTGCTGCTGTTTACATACATGAAAACTGTGAATAAGACGAGTCTGATTGCACACGAGCAGATGGCGACCGATTTGTCCCTCATACTCGGAGTGCTCGGCGATTGGTGGAAAGGTCGCGTCGAAGGTGGTCAACTGCATGTTGTGGAGTCTGCCTAAACGGTCTAATTTCAATTTAAGATGTGTTGAGGATTTGGTTGGTGAGGTCGTTCGGATTAACAATCAAGTCAAGAGGGACGAACTGTTGGTTGGAGTGTCATATGACGTACAGGAAATGTTTTCCGATCTTCCGCATTGCTCGATTCTCGCTGCGGTGGACTGGGCGATTGATTATTGGAAGGAGAAAGGCATGGCTGGGGTGTCTGTCAAAAGCAGAGGTAAAGGAGCGAAAATGGTCAAAGGAAAAAGCGAGGAGGGTTGGCGTACTGTAGACTTCAGTCTAATTGCTGCTTTTGTTCATTTTGAGATGGAGCATACCTTTGTGAGGGTGGCCGGGCGAGTGTTGCAGCAGAAAGTCGGTATCCCAATGGGCAAATCTTTGAGCCCGGCACTTGCGTGTCTACTGTGTGCTTACAGCGAGTTTTTGTTTTTGTCATCCCTCGGCACAGACCAGTCTCTGGTACATGGCTTTCGGCTTGTGGACGATGTGTCCATTTTTTTTGTAAAGAAGAAAGGCGAGTCGTCCGGCAAGGTGAATAGAATTCTGCGGTTGTTTGAGAGCTGTTATGATGAGAATCTGACGCTGGAAAAGACTAGTGAGGGCAGCTGTTGGGATTACCTGGGGTGAGTGCTGAAGATCTTCAATGAATCAGTTGGGCTGGCATGCATGCCTTGTCATAAAAATCAGACAGGGGACGTCAATGGGAGGATGATTTTTCAGAGCATTCAGGACTATTGTTCCTACTCATGCAAACAGCAGAAGATTGCAGTCATTAGTTCTTTTCTCCATCGCGCAAAACGTTTTTCAACCGTACCTGGGACGTAATTTCCATTTTGTTTACATTGAAAACTGAGCTGTGGCGGCAGTCGTATCCGGATGGTTTTTTTGATAATGCGTTGAGGAATTTCTCGAGGAAATTCGGGGGGATATGGGATCACTGGGTTTCAGTGCTGACTGGTTGGAGAAAGGGGTCGTAGTGTGGTTGTTGTTGGTCCTGGGGAGTTCCCCAGTTTTAGTGTTGACAGAAGGCTGAACTATTTTAGTATTTTCTATTTTGTTTTCTATTTTTTGTTCTCTGTTTTTCTGGTTTCCTTACTTTTCTGGTTCCTTGTTTTCTGTTTTTGTTTTTGTTTTGGTTCTGAGAAGTGGCAGTGTGGGCTCAAACCTGTGAACGGTGTAGTAGGATCTTGATGGACGTAGTGGCGGGTTCGAACCCTGGTCGGAGTTGTTTCTTTTTCGAAGTGGCAGTATGGACTCGAGCCTGTGAATGGTGTAGTAGCTTTACGATGAATGTAGTAGCTGGTTCGAATCCTGGCCGGGAGTCACCTTTTTTGCTGTGAAGTGGTAATAAGGACTCGAGCCTGTGTGTGGTGCAGTAGAATTAAGACAATACAGTAGCGGGTTCGAATCTTGGTCGGAAGCCTTTTTTTCGGTCTGGCCGGTTGAGTGAATATGAACGGACTCTAGGATGTTCCTTCGATGCTTTTGCTATTTTTTGTAGTATAGGCTAGTATGGTTTTTCTATAAATGGAAGTCTATCGTCTAGTTCGGTACCGACATACTTGACCCCTGATGAGTGCTGGTCTGGCAGCCAGCCGAAACCGGTCGGGTCGTTTGCCAACCAGATGCTTGCGTCTGGTAGTTTCTTTGCTTCATGATTACATTTTTTGAAACGTCGTATTTGGGATTTTCGACTACTTGACTTCTTGTGGCCTTCTCCATGTCCGTCTTCTTTTCCTCCTTCCTCGGTTGTGCCGTCAGTCTCGCATGTTTCTGGACGTCACTCTTGACTTGGTGCAGTTGTTTGCTGTCCTCACTTGATGAAACTGGGAAGCTCTATCGTCTACGATAACACCTCCCGTTTTTGCCAATTATGAACCGGTAGGCCGCGGAATGCATAGTTGACTTTTTCTTGCAGTTTCGAACTGCTCACGGCCCAATCTTGCTGTGGACTGTTATTTCTGGTAATTCTGAACTGTGCAGTGGTCACAGGCGCAGTTGTCTCTTTTTTTTTTTTCCCGCGCATGGCTTAGACGTCTCGGCCGTGGCCCAGCCACGTGACAAGACCCCTTTTTGCCGTGGCAGAGCCATGGGCGTGGCCTAGGCATCTTGGCCGTTGCCCAGCCACAGGTGTGGCCTAGACATCCCGACCGTGGCCCAGCCATGGCCTAGACATCTCGGTCATGGCCCAGCCACGGGCGAGGCCCAGACATCTCGGCCATGGCCCAACCACGGGCATGGCCTAGACATCTCAGCCGTGACCCAGCCATGGGTGTGTCCTAGACATCTCGGCCGTGGCCCAGCCACGGGTGTGGCCTCCTCAGAAATGAACAACAACAAAAAAGACAAAACGATGGAAAAAAAAGCAACAACCAGTGGCTGCCCGATTTTGCCACTTCCAAACTTCCAACGCAGTAGAAGTCCACAAAGCTGTGTCCTTTTGCAGTTTCTAGCTGCCCTCGGCCCGGACCTGCAGTGCCCTGTTATTCCTGCAAATTCAAAACTGAACACCGCACTCCCGTGTAGTTATTTCATAATAAAAAATACTAACCCACGACTATGAGCCCAGCGAAAGGCTAAGAGTGAAGATGTATGCATGTTGCAGTAATCAGGGTTCGGGGCTGACGAATCAAAGAAGAAAATTAATTCATGTTGCGAGGATGTGAGCCCTCGCAGGGACCCTTTTTGCCTAGCCCAGGAGGCCCAGCATTACCGGGCAGGCCTGAGTGCCGCGGGGGAAGGATTTCCTTGAGCCTACAGGGCCCTACCGGGGTCTTAAACGGTGGAGTGCTGTGTGACCGGGCACTGGACTCGAAGGCCGCATGCTGCTTTGTCACGCAGGGCCAAGCGCGAAGCCTTGAAAGCCCCGCCCAGGCTCAAGCATTATGTCTACTTTACCTACCAACCGCTACTCTGGCATGTTTATTCCTTTTATTTTTCGACAGAAATCCTACTTCTTCAGGTTCTTCCTCCCAGCTCTGTAGTTTCTTGGACTCCTGAGCTAACTATCTTGAGTAACTCCGGGCTCCCTGGGTAATTATCCCCCGTGCTCCTGGGTAACTATCCGCACATCCATTGTTACTTGAGCCCGTGGGTAACTTTTCACACATCCATAGTTACTTGAACCCCTGGGTAATCGCTACCTGTGCCAAACTTCCGCGGACTCCTGAGATTCTGTCCCCCTCCAGAATTCGTAGGGCTCTTGGGATGATGATCATCCCTATCGTCCCTCTAGGGTCCCTTGTTGCATCGGTCCCATTTTATTTTGCGTATGGCTGAGCACAAGTTTCCTTGCCGCCATGATAGTTACTCAGTTTTGCTGCCTTCTTTTTAATCTTCACCGCTTCGTGTACTAAAGTCCCCATCGGTTCCTTGAGCTTTTCCAAGAAGTTGCCCTTCGATTTAGGTTCGACTCCCACATTCCTCGACAGAGGTCAGTATGTGCAATTAGCCCAGGGCCTATCGTCCTCACCCCTGTATCTTCTTGTTCTTCTTCTTCTTGTTCTTGTTCCTCTTCTTCTTCTTCTTCTTCTTCTTCTTCTTCTTCTTCTTCTTCTTCTTCTTCGTTGATTCATTTTCTCATTCGTTACATCTTCTTCTTTTTCTTGATTAAAGATGGGTGGCACAGGTTCGAAGTTGAGTTTTGCAACAAGAATGTTGCAGAATCATAACAGCTACATTTCTCAATGGGCGGAAATGGTCAGAGAGATGGCAGAGGAGGATGAGGAGGACAAAAGGTATTGACTGCGGTGGTTTCTTCTGAGAGAATATGTCCCTGTTTTTGGAGTTGAAGGCTGTTGACTGCAGGATTCCGTGTGGGCAGAGGACAGACACTTCAATGGTGTAATACGTTGGCAATCTGGGATCATCGAGTACTGCTGGAGGGTGTAGGCTGGCAAGAAGGGCATTGTGCAGTATTTTTGTGCTGTGAGACCCCAACCACGTGATGCAATGCTTGTGTACAAATGTTAGCCACTACAAGCATGAGCATGTATGAGACTCTCTGACAGTGATAATTGAAGGTCAAATTCCTTTTTCTCAATATGAAGGGATATTGTTTGATTTTCAATTAACTGCAGGTTTCTGGAGGAATATCGGCGGATGAAGCGTGAACTCGATTCTCTACACACTGAGCATGAGTCCCTGAGAGCAAAGTGTGCTGAGCTGAGGGAGGGGCTTGCTATGGAGCAAAGGTATTTCGGAGCCATACTGTGTTACTTCTAAACTGCTGCTTGTTGATTTGTTTCTCAGATTTCAGTCAAACCATTTATGCTGCATCAACCAAGACATTTGAAGTGCTTCACAGACCACAGGCAAAGAAGCAAACTATTTATACCAGGTACCTGTATAGCAGAGTATACTGACACTTCGACTGCTGTGATGCTCCTGTTTCCTTAGAAGCTGCCGTTGGTCGTGAAAGCAGCACCACGAAAAACGCTGGACTGCATCCAGGAAGTAGGTGTAGTGTCCTGTCTTGGTGCATGTGTATCCCTCTTGTGAGTGACCTAGAATGGCAGGTTGGTTTGAAACCAGGGTAAGGAAAGAACATAACACACCAGAAACGTAAGTTTGCTGAATTCACCTGGCTATGGATGGTTGGATGGATAGCTAGAAAGGTGGGGGAGGGAGGGAGAGTATCCAACCTCTTAATATAACACAGGGCCGTCTCGCCAAGTCTGGATTGGACTCTCCATGAAGGCTGCCGAAACGGACACATTGACTACCACAGGCGCATCACAGGTGGTTTCTTCGGAAAGGTTCACTATGGGCTAGCAAACCTGGGGGAAGCATTTGCTGCATAGCGAAAAGTGGGTTGGACTACAGGCGTTGATCGGGACAACGGTCACTTAATTTGAAGCACTGGAGGACAAAAAAAGCTGTGCTGCAAGCACGCTCTCTTTCTTTGTCGTTTTAGGTTTTCCACGTTTCCTTTCCCTTGTCAATGTCCATTTTTTTCAGTCTGCTTTCAAATCCAGTTTTACTACCTTTTTTTTTCAGTAGAAGAATGCTCCGAAAAGCGTTCGTTAGGCTGTGCTGCGCCGGTAGCACTAACTGCCGCAGGGCGCAACTGCGGGGTACCAGCGCAGCCCGCTGGACCACGTCGGGCCGATTGCGCAGGAGGAACAAGCGTCGGCAGGGAACGTGGTACCGCGCCATCACCGAGGTGGGACGGGTGTGCAGGGAGTGGCGTCACCGCTAGACTCCATCACCAAGGAGAGGTGCACGCGCGTGGCGCCAAGTTGCGGCGCTGGATGCGAGACTGTGGACTCCGGAATAGGCGGATTACACGTGGGTGGGCTCGGAAGAGGAGCGCATATCACACACGTGTGCAGGAGATCTGCGTGCTGACTTGGGCGTGATGGCAAGCTACAAGGACGACAGTATCAAAAAGACATTAAAAGACTTCAACGGGAGAACGACAACGACGTGACGACAGTTACTGTACTCGGAGAGACGATAATGACGGGAGGCTATCTGGGGCAAGGGCAGCCGCCGAGTAATCAGGAAGGAGGAGGATATTCGGGGAAGGTACTCAGGCAGGGACGGGGAGAGAAAGTAGACGGAAAAGATAGAGGCGAGAAGAAGGTGAGGAGATAAGAGCGGTGGGAAAGCAGCTGTGGCTCGGGGTGGGAGAGCAGGTGTGGCGTGGAGCAGAGGAAAGGGGGAAGCTACAACAGCCCGGGACGACGTACTTCAGAATAGATTGCGCGACAGAACAATGTCCGAAAATCAGGTAAGAGGAGGGGAAATGGGGAGGAGGAGGGCGGTGCGGGGTAGAGGAAAGGGGGAGGCTACGACAGCCCGGGACGGCACACTTCGGAACGGGTTGAGGGAACGTGCCAGGACAACGTCGAAATTCAGGTAACAGGAGGGGTATTGGGGAGGGTAACGGGTGGAAAGGGCAGAAAGAAACTCAGATCGAGGGTAGGCGAAAGAATAGAAGGTAAGAAGGTGGGTTTTGTTGGGATTGCAGAAAGGGGATTAACAAAGGAAGGGCGATCAGCAGTGAGATACAGAGGCAAACACAGCGGCAGAGGGCGGAGGGAGACTGGGGGGACGAAAATGTACTAAGGGAAGGGGGAGGTGAGGAGAGTTTTCCGCGATCGAAAACAGGGTGTTGGAGGTGCCCCCCACAGAAGAGGTGACGAGAGGTGGAGGTACAGCTCCCTGGCAGATCCCAACCAGCCCCCGGAATCGCTAAACCATTGACTTAAGTAACAACTTAAGGAACGAATATGCGGATTACTGATAAACCCGGGCGTTTACAGGGGGAAGCGGAGTAAAGAAAATCTAAATATATAAAAATATAAACCAAAAAGCAAACAACGCACCAAAAAACAACAAAAACAAAAATCGGGTAGAGTGACCACCACATCATCATGAGGACGACTAATAGGCTGCAGCATGCACATAAACGATTGGATTCGATGCTGTTCTACAGCGGAGCCATGAGACAACTGGCAGACGAACAGCTCCGGCATAAACGCTGGTCACATCAGAACAATGCCCCGAAGACACCCGTCCCCCAGCCGCCCCCACAAGGGGAGAAAGGTCTAAGTAGGGAAATGCAGCAGATAGAGGACACAGGGGTATTGGCGGAGGAAGAGAAGGAGATGGAGTCACGGGGGAAAACACCCCACAAGGGGAAGGACCCCTCCCCCGTCCAGGGATTGAGTAATGGTCAGCCGCAGCGGACAAACTCCGAAACCCACACCAGGGCCAAACCCTGACCATTCAGCGGGGCCAGGGCAGCCCGCGGACCGGAAATCTCGACATTCCCCTGGACGGGTTGCCACCAGCTCGGCTGTGTAACCGTATGAATGCCGTGAACGCGTGTTCACGTTCAAACGCGCGCGTTCAAACCCCCTGCCCCAGCGTTCATTCTCGTTCAAACACACTACGCGCGCTCACGCGCAAAAAAATTGAACGCAACCCCGCGGGGCGCACGCGCGCGTCGGGGGCTACGGGGTGGTGGTCCGAGTTCAACGAACCACCGAAGTGCCAAAACTGCCCCCCGGGACCACCCCATATGTAAAAGGTCCTTTTTTTTTTGAGGGGGAGAGTGCAAATACCCCTAACACTGCTCAGACCGCCCATGCAGGCTATCTGGAGGGTCCTCGCAGCACTAGACTGCAGACCCTCCATCAAAATCGTGGCAGGCAGTAAGTATGAAGAGGAGGACGAGCTGGCCGAATATATCCTCAGGATTCAAGTTGAGGTCTGTGTTTCAGCAGTTATGGGTTGCTCACGTAGCTAGGCCGTGTTGGTCTCTGCACGTGATTCCCAGGGCTTGGCTGCACTACTCACCAATGTGCAAAACAAGAATGAATCTTCTGCAGAACTTGGAATAATACACCGCCATATGTTTTGTCTTTTGTGCATGTGGTTAGTAGAGGCCCTTAGGGCCACTCCACATATTCCTAAGAAAAGAAAAGAGAGAAAATGGAAAAACAAGAAAAAAAAGAAAACGAGAAAAAAAGAAAAACAAGAAACATTTCTCGAAGAATGCAGATCCTATATGCACGACTTAGGGCCTCGTTGCACTGCTCTCGAAGTGTGCAAAAAGAGAGTGAATCTTCTGCTAGAATATGGAAAGATGCACCGTCATGATTTTTGTCTTTTGTGCATGTCGAGAGCAGTGCAGCGAGGCCCTTAGTCTTTGCCTCTGAAACGTAGCGTGGTTTTTTTTTTTTTTTTTTTTTTGCAGGCTTGAGGTGGTTTGTGGCAGCGCGTGGTGGACACGCGCGGAGATGGTGAGAGAGAGGAGAGAGAGGGAGAGGAGATGGACACACACATGAAGCAACAGCTGAGTGGAGGTCCAGTCCGGCTCAATGAACGAACGAATGAACCACTGAATGAATGAACCTGCCGCCCTGGACCTAGGCCGAGGTGATATACCGGACTGGGTCCAGTAGCGGAATAACCTGGTACCGGACCAGGGTCAGGCCGGCGGCCTGAAACTGGTCCGGCCTCCCTGCCGGGCCGGAGGGATACCGCTCCATGGTTTAACAATTTTTTTTTTTTTTCAAAAGAAAACCACATTATGTATTCATCCAAAAACCAAAGAGGCCGGCCACCTCACATACAGACCGGAGCTGGGAGCCTTACCCAGAGTTCGCTTATGACTGCACTTAAAACACCTGAGTAGTATCAACAGGCTTAAAACCTGTACTAGCCGCTGTGTGCCCGAGAAACCCAGACCCCTCATTGGAATATTCAACTCAATACCTACAGCCCTTTCCTCTTGCCCTTATTTTAACCCAACTTACCCCCCCAGCCCCAGATTGTCCCCCCTACCCCCCTCCCCTACTGTAGAAGGTCAAGGGGGTCGCATCGCAAATACGGTGCATGCACACGGGTTAGTAGAAGGTCAAGGGAAAAAAGAAAAAAAAAGGGGTCGCATCTCAATGGCGATTGGCCCTACTGCGGACTAACTCCCTTGAGTAATGGGGGATAACAATGGCAATGGCTAATTGCCCCAATGCCTTTGAGAACTTCAGGGAATCAGAAAGTAACAGGCTCTACTATTACGTGGTTAGAATGCCTTCAGAATTGTGAATGCTTGCTCCAGGCTGTGGTTTACCCGGGCCCATGCCCCACACTACTACGTAGAGGGGGCTCAGTTTTTTTCCCAAGTACTTTTCAAAATGGTCACAGATCAGATGGGGGGATCCGGTGGTTCTGTGTAAGAAAAGAAAAAAAAAAAAAAAAGTGAGAAAAAAGAGAAACGAGAAAAAAAAACGAGAAAAAAGAAAAAAAAGAAAAATTTCTCGTTTTTCTTTTCTTAGGAAAACGTACAGTGGCCCTAAGGGCCTCTACTCACCACATGCACATAGACAAAACATATGGCGGCGTATTATTCCATGTTCTGCGGAAGATTCATTCTAGTTTTGCACATTTGGTGAGTAGTGCAGCCAAGCCCTAAGAATCACGTGCAGAGACCAACACGGCCTAGCTACGTGAGCAACCCATAACTGCTGAAACACAGACCTGAACTTGAATCCTGAGGATATATTCGGCCAGCTCGTGCACCGCTTCATACTCAGTGCCTGCCACTATTTTGATGGAGGGTCTGCAATCTAGTGCTGCGAGGACCCTCAAGATTGCCTGCATGGGCCATTTGAGCCATGTTAGGGGGATTTCTACACCCCCCCCCAAAAAAAATGAAGAAAAAAGGATCTTTCACACATGCACACACACACGTACACACACACACAAACACACAAATTCACACAAACTTCTTTTTTTTTTTTTTTTTTTTTTTTTTTTGCCTGGGGCGTTTGGCCACAGCCCCCCCCAAACACCACCGTCGCTCCCCACACTGCCCACAGCCCCCCCAAGCACTGCCGTCGCTCCCCAGCGCCACCGGCGGGCCTCCCGGGGGCGGGTGACGCTCTGCGCGTTCGCATTCAGAGCGTTCACCCGCGTTCTTTGAACGCGTATTCAACACATTCAAAAAATGAACGCGGAACCCGCGTTCAACGAACGCGCGGTAACACAGCAGCACGGGCCTTTTTCATGACGAAATTTCTGCTTCCATCAGAAACACAAGTGGTAATGGATGGAGGAAAGCAGGTCATGGTGAAGACATACCCCAAAAATGGTATAGCCTGCCGGGATGAGATCTACACGAAACACGCTAATAATTGGGTGTTCCATGACGACGCCGCCTTCAAATCGGTCAATGATAAAGTCAAGTGGATCGGTCGTTGGCTGGAAATACTGAAAAAAGTGCCGACTTGGCCCGCGACCAGTTTCTGATCCAACCGATCTCCAACACCCTGTTCACAGTCTTGTGCTTGCACGAATCAGATAAAATCGCGATTGCTGGGTGGAATAGCCTTCGCTGTGCGCGGTCGGAGGTTCGGATTTACCCGTGGGTGCCACAACGTAGAATAGGGCCGGAAGAGAGGAGGGCACAGCTGATGCATGATTTCCATAGGGTGGAGTTCCGCCATATCCCAGTCGAAATCCAAGCTGCATTTGTATATGATTTTGGATTGATGTATGACATTGCCGCGTTTATAGACCCCCTCCCCCTCCTTCGTGGCCAAGAGGGATGCCTACTTAATGTTGGCTCTGGATTTCCCCCAGGGCCAACCATTCTCCCTCGATGACGTAATTTCGTATCAGGTTGGGGGGAAGGAGTACATGATTCACACAGCGCACAAACTAAGGCCGTGGTGCCATAAGTGTAGAGCATACGGCCACCTGAGTACGAAGTACGTCTATCCACTTCATCCACAAAAACGGACTCGGGCAACGGGGAGACTGTTGAGGGACCCAGTCAAAGCGACCCATTGGAGAGCGGTGGACCCGAGACATGAAGGGTGGGTCTATATTGAGGACTGGAAGGCACCTCAATTGGGTGGAAATGGGGAAGAACTGGGGAACCAGACTGGAGGACACGCCCCCCGAACACCCCCCGTCTCCGGTGGAGGAGAAGATACAAGAGACACAGGTGAGCACGGAAAACGCAGTCTGGAAGACGGTTGGGAAGAAAGGAGGGAAAGAAATCTGGGTTCAAAAACAGCCGGCGGAAACCGGACCATCGCAGGACAATAATGTTCCCGTGGTGTTCCAGGCCCCGCTGCTGGGCAGTATATTTGGGAAGAGGAAGATGCAGATGGCACCGGGGTCTAAAGGAAGCAACTCACCTCCTCAGAGCAGATACAACAGAGTGGGACTGAGGTTGCAGGGGGACAGAGCATAAAGGAAGCAAAGGGGCAGCAGGAGGGACAAATGGAGGGACATATGGAGGTGGGGGGTATGGAGGTGGAGCGGGGGCCGCTGGGGGTGGAGAATTCGGAGCAATTTAGGGGGACAACAGAGGGAAACCTCCCGGTGGACCAGACGGAAGACATTGACCCCTTCCAGGCGGCTTTTGATTCAGAACCGATGGATGTTGACCCTCAACATGTCACAAGAGGGTCTGGTCCCGGAAAGAGACCCAGAAGGTGAGGAGGAAGGGGTGCCGCCACTACACCTGCCCACGGAATAGAAACTGGTTGCTATTGCAGATTGGTTGATGGTGAATTTGAAAGCAAAATACGGCCCCCTCACTGACAATTTCTGGGATAAGACATACCTGGAATTGTTCCCCATGCTCGACACTAGTGCCTCGCTAAAAAACGTGTTGGAAAATGGATTGCAATCCAGGGTGAGGTGGACAGAAGTATGGCACAGATTGACGACAATCGTGTTCGCACGATTTCAACTACCACACGCTGCAGCAACAAAAGAAGCAGAGCAGGACGGAGCCCAAGCCGCGACAGTGGATGAACAGGCCCAAGGGACCTAGGACCTCCCGGTGCTGCAGCAACCAGCCCCGCCGCCGGGCCCAGACCCTCCGTACCTGGATGAGAACATGCCACTGGACCTGGTGCGGAAAAGAAAGCTCAGACACCTAGTTGAGATGGACCGCGATTCTGGCCCCCTGTCGCAGAAGGCCATGCTGCTCATCCCAGTTCAGAAGAAAAATGAGAAATGAGAGGTGGGCTTGTTTCCGGAAGGGAACGGCAAACAAGGGAGTGTCATGTTACAGGGTTGGGCGTCGTTCTGGGCGGAGCCACAAAACAGCCAGTCTGAGGCAACGACATAAATTCTGCAAATGCAACTAGAATCCCACATTGCAGCATCTCTACCGCCAGGGGCACAGGCTATGGCTTCGATCACAACATGCCCTAACAAAATAGCGCAAAGGGATATCTACATACGTTTCGATCCAACTAAGGAGGCAGGCCTGAGATGGCACACCCGCGCCCAATTGCTGAACCTGCAAATGGTCAAGATCGGGCACAGTGACATATGGACTGAACAGGATGTCCAGAGATGTTTATGTGGTCTTCTCAGATTGGGCCAAGACTGCGACTGGGATCAACTGCCATGGACCCGACTGTAGAATTGCAACCTAAGGCACTCTGATGTAATATGAACAACTCGAGTAAGACCCGGTCAGAGAAGTGTACACGAAGGACCGTATTGGGAACCAATGTAGGAGAGCAACAGACCTGGACTTGCGGTCCTTGAATGTGAATGGCCTGGCCTCGTGCAAACCGGAGAAACAAAACGCAATCTGGGATTTAATGAAAGGAGTGGGGGGTAGGAACTGGCCAGATATAGTGTGCGTCCAGGAAACACACCTGATGGACACTCCGAAGCACAACCACACCCACAAAATGATCTGGTCGTATAAGGCCTTCAGGGCCCATGCCCCGAAACCAGGAAGCGCAGGGGTGGCCATTTGGATTCCTCCCGAGTCCCGGGCAGACTACACTGGGTGGTGGACCAAGAGGAAGGTTGATGGGTGTCTATCCTGGTTACGTTGGAACTCGACATTGTATGTATAATGTGCATCTATACCCCCAATACCGTGAGCGAGAGAAGAACTTTCTTTGAGAACATTAAAACGCAAATTCCCGATGGGGTTCCGATCATTATAGCAAGGGACTGCAACGAGGCCCCGGACCGATGGATGGACAGATGGCGGATGCCCTCCCCAGCCTCGGTGTATGTGGAGGAGGATGAGCGGATAATCAACAATCTATGTCTTTCATTAAAAGTCTTCGACTCCTTCCGGAAGCTAAACCTAGATACAATGTTCTATTCATGCTTATGAAAGACTGGGACCGAGAACCAGTTGAGATCCCGGATCGACCTAATCTTAATCTCGGAAGACATGGGGGGATCTCTACTTTTAGCAGCGATCCTGCCTGCTAGCCCTACCCAGGCCCGAATGTGCATGGTCATTTTGTCTTTCCGAAAGAAATCCGATTGTGGACCTGGCTTTTACAAACTCAATACCTTTATCTTGCAGCAGAAAACCTTTCAGAGTTACATTACGGACCGTTGGATGTACTGGCACATGCAAAAGCAGCACTTTCAGTAGGAAATAGACTGGTTTAATAACGGACTGTTCTATCTAGGTAAAAAATGCCAAGAATATTCTAAACTTCTAGCAGCCAGGAAGCATCAGCGGGAGATGGAAATACACCAACAACTACAGCAACTTGAGCACCAGTATCAGTCTAACGAGGTCCAACATGCACAACCAGCAGACTATTCAGAGATACAAATGTTGCGACAACGACTCCAGACATTTGTCACACAACGCTGGGTGGGCACACAGATAAGTGAACGACTGACAAGCCATCAAACAAAAGGAACAATGGATAAAAAAATCTTTAGCATGACCTGTGTATGTTCACGCAGAACAACCATCGAAGCGCTATACGATTCACAGACTGGACACCAGATATCATCACCTCCTCTTTTGCACGCAGATAGCAAGATCCTTCTTCCAGGACCTGTTCACTTCAAGGTGCGCCCGGCAAGAGAGGAACGTCAGGGAGAAAGAAATTGGGGACTCCTTGAAACCATTGGAGAAGACCCTGACAAGACAAGAAAAACCAAATATGGATCGTCCCCTATCCAAGGAGGAAATCTGGACTGCGATGATGCAGATGGAGGAAGAGAAGACGCCGGGCATTGATGGGTTTCCAAATGAATTCTGGGAGACCTTCTGGACTCAGATGGGCCCGGACCTCATGGAGTTCTATCAATAGGTGTGGGAAACAGGGCAGATAGGGGAGTTGGTGGGGCAGGGCGTTCTCACCTTGTTGCACAAAAAGGGAGACAATATGGATATGCGGAACTACCGGCCAATAACTTTGCTTATAGTCGTTTATAAAACACTAGCGAAAGCCCAAGCAAACCGATTGATCCCGGTCTTGGACGATATTATCCATCTGTCGCAAACCGGGTTTGTCAAAGGGCGCAGGATCCAGGAATGAACTTCTTAAACTAACAAGGCAGGAGAAGTAGAATGCGGCCGTGGTCTTCATTGATTTCGAAAAAGCTTACGACCACATGGACTGACTATTTCTAGACAAATGTATGGAAAAAATGAGCATGGGGTCAGTTTTCCGACGCTGGACCGAAATATTACATCACAATGCCACCACGTGTGTCCAAGTCAATGGAAGGATAGCACCGGCCTTCTCGTTGGGACGGTTGGTTCGCCAAGGGGACCCTTTGTTGCCCTTCCTGTTCATAATTGTGATGGAGATGCTGGCAGCGAACCTCCGCACTAATAAAGACTTGAGGAAGCTGCAGATCTCGGCCATCCCAGAAGACGCGATCCCTATCTGTTCGATGTTTGCGGACGACCTGACACTTATGGTAGATGCAACCGCAACAAACATGGAAGAGATCATGCGATTATTTGACCGGTTCACAACAGTCTCAAACATGACCGTCAACTGGGGAAACAAAACCTTGGGGTGGTGGATCCACCATCAAGGGGCGGGCCCCCCGAGCTTCCGCGGGTCAAGTGGCTCCCGGAAACGGCCCCGGTCAGGGTGCTGGGAATCATGTGAACGACATTAGGCAAGCCTGCATCGAATGATGAATGGATCCTGAAGCCCGCTTTAGAGAAGCCGGCTCACTGGAAAGACCGACACACCTCCCTCATTGGCAGGGCGCTGGCAATCAACAACGTAGTACTGGCGGCCCTCTGGTACAAATCTGCAATTTGGGCCCTCAGCAAGGAGGTCGTCCGCTCGCTTAAGCGGCAGTTAACGACCCTGCTATGGAGAAACAACGCTAAGCTCCCGAATTTTATTAGAAGGGTGGCCTGGTCATCGGTGATCCAACCCAAAGACAAAGGGGGCTTGGGGATCCTAGACCCAGATACCTAAATCAAAACATTAACGGTCCAATGGGTTAGGAAGGATGCTCTTCACTCAGCGTCTCCCATGATGGTATGCCCTTGTACTGGAACAGATAGCTAGACTCGCCCCACAGACACCGCAGGGAGTTAACCCATTAACCTGGTTGGAAGACCTTTTCTGGACGGTGCCACGGTCCCCTCGAAATAGTCGAGCTTCGTGTCGAGACACAACCCGCTTGGATTTGGTCAGGGACGACTTCTGGGCCCGTGTTTTGAAAGCTTGGCGTCAACTTTCGTTGCCTGACAAACCCCCACCGACTAGGTGGGAGGAGGTGATGCGTCAACTCCTTTTTGGGAACAGGAGGATTACGAACTGGTACAGCATGGTGTATTGCAACTCAAGCACCCCATGGAACAACTGGGTCAAAAAAGGTATAACCAAAATAGAGGATATATGGGATACAGGGCAGGGAGACAGGAAAACTGCACAGCAACTAAAGACTATACTAAAGTATTGTCACAATGTTGAGGAGCACACCAAATCGTTGATCTTTGCTATCCTCCTTGATTGGGTGCGCATCCTGCACAAAGAGCCGCGACTGGTAGGAGACTGGGTAGCGGTCCCGGGTGATCCGGAAAGTGTGGGCGATGTGGTGGAGGTACGACCTGACGAAACGCTGGTTAACCTCTTCCACATAGGCAAGGATAATGCACTCACTCTGTACATCCTAGAGGCAATGAGATGGTGGAGAAATGCGGACCTGCACAGGATCCGAGTGTTGCGGGACAAAGATGTGTGGATCTGAAGTTGCATACTTTAACAATGAAGGCTACCTACCGTCTGCTGCGACCAAAGGTGAACATAAAAGAAACGGTGAAGGCTCGATGGAGGTCTCATTTAAGTGTAGGAACTGAGGCCATATGCCCCAACCGATGGTTCACCACCACAAAGTCTAGGCCAGCAAAGATGGCCTCACTGCAGTGGCAGATAGAACATCGCTGCCTGCCCACCAACGACTGATTGATAGATCGTACATGTCTAGAGCAGACGGGGCAGGTGCTACCGTGGTGTAAATCGTGCTACACCGTCTTCCCCTCCCGCAGAAATCTGGAAACCATAGAGCATATATTTATGCAGTGTCCGGTGGCTGTTCTCACATGGCGATGGTGGGATAGGATCTGAACACTGTTGGGCACTGGGTCCAAATGGCCATGGGATTGGAGGCCCATATTATGCGAGGCATGGACCTCCCCCACTGACAACACTTTTGAAAACAACATGTTCAAGTTAGGGAGGAGAGCGGTCATGTGGACCCTCTGGAGAAACCGCTGTATCCATGCTATCAAGGGGGTCCGCATAGCTGGGGAAGAGGTAACCGACATGATAAAACAATATATTCAACAAGAACTCATGGTACAGTGGCAAAAAGCTAAAAACCAACTTGAGTTGTTTCATTCATCAAAGGACTTTTTTTTTTTTTTTTTTTTTTTTTAATAGAAAAACACAGTCCCAGCAGTGCTAGTGATGCTGATATGAGCAGACAACACTAGCACCCGGGGAAAGGCTCCGTCTATTGGTGGGGAGCAACTCCTGCTGGAAAACGGGTCCAGCGTCCCTTATGCATTAAAACACAATATAAGTCGTAGACGAGTAACAGGATGATGTCTGGAAGGCGCCTGCCAGCATTGATTACTCTGGAGTCCAGAGGATTGATTGAGCAGGTGGGAATAACTTGACCGTTGGGACTGAAAGGAGGTGGTTCTTCGTGTGGGGAAGGGGGGGGGGGGATCCTCTTCACCCTGATATCGGCGCCAGATTCCTGCTGCTACATGCTGGCTTCCCCCTCCCCAAACCGCCCCAGTCTCTATCTTGACAATGCACAGACAATGCACAGACGAAAAACCTGAGGACAAACAAGCAGGTGAGGGGACGGCCCGACCAATGGGTCTGGGAAGCAGGTGGTCGCCACCTCCTTCATCGATCCTTTGACTTGGACAGGGTTCCTAGAGGAGCCACAAGGGGGCACCAGTGGGACCTCCTTTCGTCACCCTGCCCATCCCTTAAAACTCCCTTTACTTCGACCTTGCTACCCACCCCTTCTGCTTCATAATGCTGGTTGCGGCAAGACAAAAATAGACAAAAGAACTGAAGATGGAAGTTGATCGAATGAGACGGCTTAAAACAGCCGGGTGGGTTCTAAAAAACAGTGGGTTTCAGAGACCTCGGGTGTGGAGGGAAGGGGTCTAGAAACTCCTCTGCTGGTCTCATGGGGATGCTCGACTCTATCAACAAACCACTCCTTGAATCTCAGGTGGTAGTCCCTTGGGACTTCCTCTCCATGTCGGTCCTCCCTTCCTTCATCTCCATCCCAGTCCCCTGTCCAGCAGACCTCCGCTACCCACCCCTCCCGGTCCCCACCCAGCCAATCCCTAGAAAACTGTAATAACCGTTCTCGGATGTCTCTGAATCTATGGAGGTTGCAAGTGATTGTTTAGCGGACTTCCACCTATGTGAGAGCTCCAGTTGGAAATGCATTTTGAATTGCTCCAACCTCTCTTCTCCCTCAATCCGCACACTGTCTAAAGTTAGGACACAACATTGCCACCACAGGACCCACACGATTGTTCTTCGTGACAGATGAAACATGTTTGTCACAAAGGTGTTATCTTGAAAGGGTGGGTAGTGGCCCATGAGGATGGCCCGTCATTCCCACGGCCATGGATGCCTTGGAACCATTTGTTGCCACACCCTATCCCACCACCGCCAGATCAAAATTGTTATGGGGCATTGCAGGAATATGTGTTCTATTGTCTCTACTCTATTTCTAGTCGGGAATCCCAAAAGGCATCGGGAGCACCAGGGGAGCGCACGACCTTGTTGCTCCAAACGCGAATGATCGATCAGCCAGTCGTTGGTAGGTAGGCACCGATGCAAGATCTGCCACTGTAAGGATGTAATTTTCGCAGGTCTACACTTGGTGTCGCCGAACCATCGTATCGGTGTGAGAAGGTGTCTCTCCACATTGAGGTGCTTGTGCCATCTGTCGATCACTGTGTCTTTGAGGCAACGCTTAGTTCTGAGCATTTTGTATGTCGCCTTCACCGTGAGACCTGACAACGTTTTCGGTCTTGGGTGTCTGGGGTTATGCTGTGTGTCGGGATTCCAGATCCATTCCCATGGGTCTATTGGGAGGTTTTCTATGGCAATTCCATGAAGAAAGGCCCGTCGGTGGTCTCCATCCTCGATTACCCTGGTTCAGTGTAGATCCTCCTTCAGAGTCCATTGGAAGGGGTCCCGGCTCCCTTCCAGTGTTCCGTCTCCTTTTATGTTGTACCACTCGATCAACCCTTCATCCAGCGGGACTAGATGAACCAGCCCTACCTTATCGTCCCTCCCTTTCTTGGACACCCAATCACCCTCCTTCACCACCGGGCCCCTGCGAAGAATGGGCCACCATCCTATCGGGAGGGCCTCCATTATTGCCTCTAGTGCTGATTCAACATTGTGACACTACCTCAATTCCTCCCTCATCTTTTCTGGACTCTTCCAGTCCTTCCTCTCCCCATCCCAAAGGTCGCCCACTCGAGTCACCCCATTTTTCACCCAGCCTCTCCACGGAGCGTCCGTGCTGCAAAAAATATGGCTTCGTTCATTAGTGATCCATCGGTTTCTGAAGAGGGGTTGCTTTGCCACTTCCTCCCACCTGTCTGGGGGCGGGCGATTCGGAGGGGGGAGTCTTCTCCAGATCTTTAACAGGCAAGGCCAGAAGTCATCTCTCCGTCCCTCCCCTCCCCGGGGGCACCGTGGCACTCTCCAATAGCGGTCGTCTAACCATTGGAGCGGGTGAACGGACTGGGGGGCCACAAGGGCCAGGCAGGCGATTTGCTCCAGCGCCAGCGGTCTCCATACGAGTGGATTCTCGAATATCAAACGTACGACCCATTGTAAACTAAGGGCTTGGGATTGGGTGAGGGGGTCTAAAACGTCGAGGCCTCGCTTGGCCTTGGGTTGAATGACAGAGTCCCATGCCACCCGACTGATGGCGTGGGGGTTCTCACTATGCCCTCTCTATAAATAAACTGTCACCTTCCTCTTTAAGATCTTCAGGGCCCCTGGGCTTAGTGGCCAAAGTACCAATTTGTACCAAAGGAGGCTAAGACTACATTGTTTATGACCAAGGCCCGATCGAAAAGTGATGTGTGCTGATGGTTCCATTGGGAGAGTTTGGCACATGCCGGGGCTGATTACCAACCGTCATTTTCCGGGGATTGACCTAGGACTGTCATCTTTACTTCCAGAATCCGGATTGGGGATTCTGGAGCCACCAAGGTGATGTGGTGACCTTCCGGGGGGTGGCCCCCTTGGTGGTGGAGCCACCATCCTATCGTTTTGTGCCCCCTGTTGACGACCATATCCGAGAGGGTGCAAAAAAGGTTCATCAACCTGTCTATCTCCTCCATGTTCTGCTGTGTGGCGTCGGCCATAATTCTGAGATCGTCTGCAAATAGTGAGCAGACCGGGACAACATCCTCAGGAATGCCGGCTATCTAAATTCTCTTTAAGTTCTTGCTTTGCCGGAGGTTGGCTGCTAACGCTTCCATTATGATGATGAATAAGAAGGGGACAATGGGGTCCCCCTGTCTAACTGAACGTTGCAGCCTTGTCTCTTGGGCCATAGACCCGTTTATTTGAACGCTCGTGGTTGCATTATGGTGATGAATACGGACCCACCTCCGAAAATTGTTGCCAAAATTCAGCCGCCCCAGGCACATGTCTAAGAATGTCCAGTCTAGATGGTCATACGCTTTTTCGAAGTTAATGAAGATGAGCGCGGCGTTATTTCTAGACTGATGGGCCAAGCTAACCATCTCGTTGACTAGGAGTATATTCTCTTGGATGTTCCGATTGCGCATGAAGCCGGTCTGGGATGGATGGATGATGTCTTCCATTACCCTAATCATGAGGTTGGCCAACGCTTTGGGCAACATTTTGTAAACCACCGTCACGAGAGTGATGGGTCGGTAATTTCGGATGTTCATTTTGTCCCTTTTTTTATGAAGTAACGATAAAACCCCTTGTCCTACTAATTCTCCCAGCTATCCGGAACCCCACACTGCCCTGTAGAAATTCATCAGGTCATCACTTAGGAAAGGCCACATGGCCTCCCAAAATTCTTTGGGGAAGCCGTCTAAGCCCGGGGTTTTCTCTTCCTCCATTTGCATGAGGGCCGCCCAAATCTCTTCTTTGGTGATCTGGCGGTCCAAATGGTCTTTCTGTATCGAGGAGAGGTGGCCCTCCATCGGGCGTAAGAAGTCTTCCAGTTCTCTAAGGCGGTTTGTATCCTGCTATTGGGGGATGTGGGAAAAAAGGTCTTTGTAAAAGGATTTGGCGATCCTCACGCAATGGGCTGTGGTGGTGGCTAATTCATCGGGTCCAAAAAGGCCTCAATAATCGTGCGGTGTGCTCTCATAGAATCCCGACTAAAAAATTGGGAGTCCATAGTGCCTTCGGTGGTCCATTTCACTAATTTTCCTCGGATCCTAATTCCTTGCCATCTGTGTTGCGCTAGGTGAAGAAGCTGGTCCTGCAAATTTTGAATGTCCAGATGTGATCGTTAGAGTTGTCCTGGTTAACCAGGTTGTGAAGTCTTCTGTGAACATCCATTTCATATGCATGTCGTCGGCCTGCTAACAACTTCGAATATTCTTTACATTTTCTGGCTAGGAAGAAGAGTCCCTTAGTGAACCATCGGACTTCCGAGTCGAAGGAGTGTCTCTAGTCTCTCTAGAAATTCCAAACATCTCAAATGTATGTGTGAAACGATTTGTCCTTGAGCAGGGATGCATTAAGCTTGTAATATCCAGGTCCTTGATCCGGTTGTTTGCGGAAGGAAAAGATGGCTCCGCATAAGCGGTGGTCCAGGCCTGGGAGGGGGCTTTGTGGGAAGATGGTGGTTAGTTGTAGGGCATTCAGAATCTCCTGGGAGAGTAAGATTAAGTCTATGCGTGACTTGGAGTGTCCGGAGTGGTCGTTGGTGCAGAAGCACGTATAGGTCTTCTCAGTCGGGTGCAAGTGTCTGTACGCCTCCACCAGATTTAGGGTTTCACAAAAGTCTGCCAGTATCCTTTTGTCCTCTTCTATGTAGCTCGGGCAGTGGTCACGAGAGCCCCATCTATCCATCCATCTATCAGGCGCAGCATTGAAGTCACCGACAATAATCAACGAGACTCCTTGTGGCCCGAGAGCCTGCAGGTGGGTGAAAAACAGAGCCCTCTTTGTTGCTGTGTTGGGGGCATAAACACAAAAGATGCTAATTAGTTCGATCTCAAGCATCCCCATAATTGATACCCACCTCCCTTGTTCCTCGTTCGCTACCCAATTTACCACCTCTAACCGGGACTCTGGGGGGATCCATATGGCCACCCCAACTGAACCTGGTGATTTCACATGTGCACTGTAGGCCTGAATAGGCCATACTGTTTTGTGGGCCCGATGATGTTCTGGTTTGTCCATTAGATGGGTTTCCTGGATGCAAAGGACATCGGGCCATGTTTTGCCACCCACACCCTTCAGCTGGTCCCAGATCGCCTGCCTTTTCGAGGGGTTGAAGGAGGCCAAACCGTTCACATTGAGGGTCCTTATGTCAAGATCTGCGTAACGGAGGCAATGTTTCCGGTGCGGGTTCCTGCATTCATCAAAGGACATAACACAAGCAATTCATAAATTCTCTGGGGACTGGTTTGGGCAGTGAGGATGGGGGTTGGATTGCATCTGTCCGATGGGATGGCAGGCCCGCCCAGGAGTGTAACCAGGAGGAATTCAGGAGAGACTACCGTATTTGCTTCAGAGACTGAACTACGGTGGGCCAGGAGATCCCGCTGCAATTATCCATAGAATTCCCCGACCCCTTCCCACCCCACCAGCGGGCAATGGTCGATATGCAATGGTACGGAGCAGAGTGAGCAAGACCACAGGCAAGACCATAGGCTGACGGGACCAAGTAAGGAAGCAGCGGGTCAACAAACAGGACGCAGGAGGTATCGGCGGGTATTCATCAGAAGTTGGAAGTAGCCGCTCGGGACACATGCGGGATCTGTCGGTCTGGCGCAGACTGAAGAGGCGGCGCCCTGAAGTGTACTGTTGTCCAACATACTTATCATTAACCTTGCACAGTTAATCCCCTGGAAACAGGGCAATCAATGCTGGCAGGCTGTCGGATGTACAATGGGATGCTGGACCGGCTTTCTAGCAGGTGCTGCTCCCCACCAATAGACCAGAGCACCCAGGTCTCTTGCTAGGAGGGGATGCTCTTATCACCTCTCCTAGCAAAGGCACTGGGGTAAATTTCAAAAAAAAAAAAAAAAGTAGAACAACGCTCCTTCGAGGATCTGGGTCCTCGGCAGGCCTGAGGGGCCCCTACTGCAAATGTGCCCGCCCTAAGTGAAGGCGGGCCTAACAAATTACAAGAGGCCCTAAGTTGTCAAAATCGTATTTGGGGTCCAGGCAGTTTCGTCGTGCCAGTTGGTTGCGGAAATACAGGCCAAGCAGCAAGGAAATTCCACGGCCTTCTAGGCAATTCCGAAAGTGCAGGCCCTAGACGAGATTCACAGCCTCATACACAGACAGTTGGGAGGCCCAACTGAACGAGGCCTAGTAGCTGCACCAGAGGCGCAACATCTTGGGGCCTATCGGAAGCTTCTGGGCCCAGGCCCGGGCCAGCCAGGCTGCGAAGACAGGCACGCTCTTTCCATATAGGAAAGAGCTCGTGGCCTGGAAGCTCATTCGAGCACTCGCATGCTGGCGGCAACGCTGCTGGAGCTGAAGCTCGTGGGCTGCTGCTAGCGCTAAGAGGTGAGGTGCAAGCACGTGCGGTCGTGCAAGGAGGAGGGCGCTGTTGAGGGCAGCGCCATACATAGCCCAGCCTCCACAGCTGCTGGGCTTGGATGTACAGTGAGGCGCAGGGGTGGTCTTCGGGTGTACAAGAGGGAAGACGTGGGAGTAAGACGAGGGAGAGAGAGAAGGATGATGATGATGATGATGTGAGGGCACATACTTGGTATTGGCGATGGTTTGCATGGGCGACATCTTCAAGTACTTCGGAGGCTGCTGACGTCAACAGTTGCATTGTCAATTAGTAGGCTAGTAGTAGCTGTGTAGGAAGTAGGCTGGGCGCCGAGCGCCAAGTAGGGAGATAGTAATTGGATAAATATGTTGGCGGTGGCGAGAGCAAGCTCTCATTGACATTGGTTTTCAATACTACGATTCTCCATTGGTGTCATATTGGTGCAATGCTGCTTTCTGAACATTGTGATACGATCTGGCTTTCGATGTGATTGTGCAATCTGTATATTGTCATCTCGCTATTGCTCATTTTCCTTGCAATTTGGTATCGGAGCTGGTTCGAACTGCGCTCACTGGTTCTTCGCAATAGCTGTTCGGTGCTTCGCATGAGGTGTGGGGCAGTGATAAGACTTGGGCATTGAACGTAAGGCGGCCCAGGGTCATGTGGGCGCGCCAGGAAGCTATGTGGTGACATTAGGGCTGTACGCTAGATGATGAGAGCTCGCTGATCTGGCATTTAAGCCGAGGAGGAACTGCATTCTGGTGTTGGTTGTGCCGAGGCAAAGACCGGTCATCATAAATGCACATTAGGTTGCCGGTGAGAAATCTGTGGTTGGGGGCAGCATTATGAGGTACATTGCTTCCTTCCTTATCTACCCTCTTCATTGCTTGTTACCGTGAGGAAGTGAGTTTTGTCTTGAGAGTCCTCTCAATGTGAGGTGTCGCGAGCGCTTGAGAGTCGACATTCTTCCTGGGCAGCAAGTTGGTGGGAGACAGGCATTGCCTCTGAAGGGCCCTGAACGAAGCACTCGGCTCACAGTCACCATGCCAACCCGCTGGGACTAGTACACGCATGCTTTGCTACAAGTCCTTGGTTCTGCTGCTGCGCAATAGAGGTCATGCAGGGCATGCCAACCCTTTGAACAAACGCTTTCCAGACCGTCTCTAAATATTTTTGGCGGGGACTCGGTGTTGATTCTGGCTGTGATCGTCGTCCTATCTGCGACGTTAAATAATTCCTGAGGAGTTACGGGGGATCTCCTAAATGCCTCTCGATCAGCCAGATCAAACCGGGTGTAAGGCTCGTTGCATGCGAGGATAAATAATGTGCAGGGGCTGGCAGGTTCGGTGTTGACTTGGGGCACAGGGGTGGGCCGGATTGCACACCTTCAAACACGCTGCTCAACCAGATGCTCAGGGCATTGACACAAAGCGACAACTCAATAAGGATACAGGGAGAGGGGGGATTCCAGTAATTGTTTGCGGTGGCACTAATTAGACAAATCTGCCATCCAGCATGCATCTCAACAAGTAGGTTATCTTATTTTTTATTTAGTTGTTACGGACTTGTTAACAACTGGCAGACAACTGCAGATAGGTTAGTCCTTTTCCTTGCGGCATTGCAATCTTTGTAAGAGTAATCTAAAAATAGAATTTAAACTTACCTGCAGGACCTGACACTGATTGTTGGTTACTAGACTACTTCTCTCCAGGTTGACCGGAAATAGGTGTTCGATCATACCGGGTTGTGTGTCATGCTGAGGTAGGGTTCAATGTGGACTCTAGTTTAGATCACACACACTGTAACTCATGAGTGATGCAGGCGGTAGTGAGTAGGAAGAACGAGTAGTAGAACCTCTTAGAGTGACTCGTAGAACTGCACTCAGTCAACCGATTACCTTCTTGGAGTTAGGCCAGGGAAAGGAAAGCCGGCTGCGAAGGGAAGCCAGGGAAAGGACGATATTAGAAAGGGCTAGGACAGCGGCAACCAACGCTGAACTGACACTTGCAGCAGCAAGACTAGCGGATGCTAGAGTTCAAGTTGAGGTTGCGATGGCTACCTCCTCTATAGTGTCACAGGCCTTGCCCCAGGCCTCTTCGTCAGGTGTCAGTCAGGGTATCTTTCAGAGTTCTGTTAGTCAATCTGTTGGCTCACAAGTCAGCCAACAGATGCCACTCACACCAGAGGATTATGAGATCCTCCAGGCAGAGGAACTTCATGATGAGTTGGAACGGCAATTGAGAGAGGCAGCAGTGAGGAGAGAGTGAGCTATTTTGAGAAAAAAACAGACTAGGGAGTAGGAGACAGGAGCTAGGCATATTAGAAGCATTAGATGAGTCAACACTTGACCCTGCGATGAGAGCGCTACGTAACTCTCTCCTCTGCGTGGCTGAAGCGCAGGTTGTTCAGCAGGAAGTGTTGGCCGAACTAGTGGCAGGCCAGAAGCAGATTCTGGCTGCACTGCAGGCTCCTCGTCCCATGTTGAGGCAGCCTCGGTATGCTGTAGCTCCCCCTTCCGGTGCGGGCCCCTCAGGGACGCTATTGCTAGGAGGGCCATCCTTCTCTCCTATGTTTGGCATCCGCCCTTCGGGTAGTCAACTAGTTGTTAGTGGTCCGGTTCTTAGAACTTCTGTCGTACCATCCACGACAGTGGTTACTAGAGTCCCACTGTCAAGTCAGGCTCAGGTTCGTATGCAGCAACCTGTCTCGGTGGCTATGCAGCCACTGCCGCAATCTCCTTGGCCAATGCAGCCCATGCAGTGGATGCCCAAAATACCCTTGCTGAGTCCTAAGCCCTTTTCTGGCGACAGGAAGAAGGATGAGGAATTGGATACCTGGGTAAGGACGGTGCCTACCTATGTGAGGCACAAGCTTACCAGGCGGGAGCAAGAAGTTGTAGTGGCTGCCTCCTTTCTAGAGGGGTCAGCAGCCCGCTGGTTGAATGGCCTCGTGCAGCAGTAGGGCTACGGTCAGAACTTCGATGCCTGGGCCCAGGCCCAAACATTGGAAGAGTTTGTACGGTCCGTGTACAATAGGTGGCATGACCCTCAAGGGGCTCAAAAGGCCACAAACGCAATCAACAGTCTTTGTGCCAGAAGGTACAAGAATGTTCGAGAGCTCACAGATACCGTAGAACGTCTGCTCGTGGTACCTGGTGTGCGCTATGACCAGCAGGTTCTCCTCACGGATTACCTAAGATGTCTGCCTTCAGAGGTTACGACAAAGATGGTGGATGAGGCTTATGTCGAGCAGCACAACTTCGCCTCCTTCAGCAAGAAGACTTTAGATATAGAGGCAAAACTGGGGTCCGCGCATCAAAGTCAAGGAGATGGTAGGAAGAAGAGGCTTCCCCAAAACTGGAAGAAGAAGGGTCGGTTAATGTTCGTTGACCACGATGGTCAAACAACGGAGATTGACGAGTTCTCAGATCTAGGGGATGAGACAGAGCATGATGGGGCCAGTGAGATTTCGGATGGGGGAGTCGTGGCCCCTATGAAGGAAAAGGCTAGGGGGACCAGGAAAAAGAAGGTAGCACGGGCCACGGGTCAGGGCGACCAAGGAACACCCGCATGGGTAAAACTTGGTTTAGATTACGAGGTATGGAGGTACCGAGCTGCCAGGGGCACGTGTATGAACCGTGGCAATTATGGCCACACATCTAGAACGTTTTGAGGTAAGAAGGTCACTACGAAGGTAGCCTCTCCAATGGTGGTGGGCTTATCTTCGAACCCTGGCAGTGCTTCTGCGAGCACATCGCAGGGAAACACCTCAGGCCAGTAGGAGTTTTAGCCGCGCTTACTCGCGCTGAAGTGGTAATGTTGCCTTCCCCACTTCAGTCGTTGGCCAGGGCTAGTGACCCATGTATCGCCCCGCAAACACATTCAGACCCACCGACGCTCTGTTCGAGAGATGTGTCTGAGGCCCTAGAAGAGTTAGAGACTGAGTGGTCAGGGAAGGACCCCAGAGACTCTTGGGCGATGATCAGTAGAGGTCCAAAGGGTGAACATTTTGTGGTAGAGGTTGATGTAGGTGGCCGCAAAGTTGGCGTCTTCGCAGACATAGGCTCTACATGAAACTTCATCAGTCGTGCTTGTGTGGATAGACTGCACTTAGGGGACCAAGTGCAGTGGCTTAGCAGAATTGTAGCTTCTACGCTAGCCAACAAGCACCAGATGGTAGTAAAGGACTATGTCAAGAACGTAGTCTGTTCCTTTTCTTATAGAGGAGGGGAAGTGAGACATAAGATCTCATTCCTCGTCAGCGACGAATTGCCCTTCGATATGCTACTAGGCATGTACTACCTCGAGGTCGCGCAACCTTAGTTTGATTGGGATAGGAAGGTGTTGATACACAAGTTGCCAAATGGTAGGACCGTTAGACTGCAGAAGTATAAGGCTAACAGTCTAGTGGAGAACTACGGCTGCATGTGTGCTTCCTCTTTCTATAACTACTACAAGCAGAATCGCGAGGAGGGCATGTATCTAGTCTTTGTCTCTGAAAAAGAGGAGGCCGTTAAAACACCCCCAGAGATAGAATCAGTCGTCGTGCAACATTCAGACCTTTTTTAGGATCCCACAGGCGTGGTAGAAAGGGAGGTGGTCCATGCAGTCGAGGTTGTCCCAGGTAGCAAGGTGCCTAGAGGACGAACCTATAGGATGGCTCCTGCAGAGTTGGATGAGCTCCGCCACCAGCTCAAGGAGCTAACAGAAAAGGGATGGATTCGGCCTAGTACCTCCCCTTACGGTGCTCCGGTCTTATTTGTCCCAAAGAAGGGAGGTACCCTGAGGATGTGCATTGACTATAGGGGCCTCAATGCCATCACCGTTAAGAACGTGGAGCCCCTACCTCTCATCAACGACCTCCTGAATAGAGTGCAGGGATGCTGATACTTCACCAAGATAGATCTGAAGTTCGGATACCATCAAATTGCCATTAGACCTGAGGACCGGCACAAAACCGCATTTCAGACTAGGTACGGTCTGTACAAGTTTGTGGTGATGCCCTTTGGCCTATGCAATGCACCTGGTGCATTCCAACACACGATGAATATAATGTTTCATGAGTACTTAGACAAGTTTATCGTCATGTACCTCGACAATATTCTTATCTTTAGTAGGACTGTAGAGGAGCACGCTGAGCACTTGAAAATAGTGCTAGGTCTCCTAAGATAGCACCAATACAAAGTTAACTTGGAGAAATGCGAGTTCGGTCGCACCAAGATCTTGTACTTGGGTCATGAAATCTTAGCAGATGGATTGAGGCCGGATGATGCTAAGGTGGCCAGCATGCATGACTGGCCCAGACCTCAGACTGTTACTGAGGCCATATCGTTTTTGGGGATGACTGACTACTATCGTCCATTTGTTAAGAACTATAGTACTATAGCTTCCCCATTAACAGATCTAACTCGACGTGACACCCCTTGGGAGTGGACTGAAGAGTGTGAGGCGACCTTCAGGAAACCGAAGTATGCTCTTACCCACTATGAAGTCCTCAAACTTCCTGATCCTGATAAACCCTTTGTTGTGACCACAGACGCCAGCCAACATGGCATAGGCGCGGTCCTTGCGCAAAAGGAGGGGCCAAAGTTGAGACCAATCGAGTATATGAGTAAGAAAATGCCGTCTCAAAAGCTAGCAAAGTCCACGTATGAGCGTGAGCTCTATGCCCTATATAGAGCGCTGGTTCATTGGAGACATTATCTCCTAGGCATCTTCTTCTACGTGAGATCTGACCATGAGACCTTGCGCTGGATCAAGACACAACCTGTGCTCTCTAATGCACTCAAGCGATGGATACAAGTGATAGACATGTATGACTATCAATTTGATCCAATCAAGGGGGAGTACAACAAAGTGGTTGATGCATTATCTCGTCGGGCAGATTATCTGGGCGCGTTAGTAACTGAATTTGGCATATCTAACGATCTAACTCGATCATTGGTGGAAGCCTATCAACAAGATTCAGTTATGTCTAAGATCATTCGTAAATTCCAAGCAAAGGACAAAGTGACTTTGGATGAATTTACGATGGTAGACGGCTTGCTGTTTCTTGAAAAGGCAGGGAATAAAAGACTGTGTGTGCCTAACAGAGAGTCTTTGCGTAGTTTGTTTCTAGGTGCGTGTCACAATGCAACTGGACATTTTGGTTATAAACAGATTTCAGCTAACCTAGTGCAAAAATTTTGTGGCCCACTATGATGAAAGATGCGAAAACGTACGTTAAAACTTGCCAGGTTTGCCAAAGGGACAAACCTAGGACTCAGGCTCCGCTTGGGCTCATCAAGCCCTTGCCGATTCCTGAAGGTCCTGGTCAGAGTGTGTCCATGGACTTCATGGATACTCTTGTGACCAGTAAGTCTGGAAAAAGGCACATCTTCGTAATAGTGGACCGCTTTACTAAGTATGCAAGACATATCGCTATGCCAGAAAATGCTAAAACTGACTATGTCATCAAACTATTTCTGGATAACTGGGTCAGGGATTTTGGATTACCTACGTCGATAGTAAGTGATAGCGATGTAAGGTTTACCAGCGAACTGTGGCAGACGACAGCTGAGCAAATGGGTACCAAGCTGCAAATGGCATAAGGGAACCACCCTGAGTCAAATGGCCAGGCAGAACAAATGAACCGGGTAGTACATCACCTGCTTCGGCATTATATTAAGCCAAGTCAGGATGACTGGGATGAGAAGTTACCTCTCGTCGCCAGCCTGTACAACAATGTTGTGCACAGTACTACTGGTATGACCCCCAACCAGCTACACCTTGGTTGGAAGCCCATAACTGCCCTCAACTTTCTGCTTCCAGGAAGGCAACCCACTGCAGCACCTGGCAGCAGAGAGTTTGCTGTTAATTATGAACAGATGCTGCAGCAGGCCGTCGAACATATCAGAAAGTCTCAGGATGCTATGATCGCATATGAGAATAAACATAGACGGCCCTCTAACTTTTAGGTAGGTGATAGAGTCTGGGTAAAGTCATCTGAACTAGGTCAAGAGTTTTGGATTTCACGTAAACTGATGCCACAGTACTTCGGGCCCTGGGAGATTTTAAACATTGTAGGGGACCGACCGGATGGGCCTTCATACGTGATTCACATTCCTGCACACTTGCGTACTTACCCTGTTTTCCATGCATCCAAGTTGGCACCTTTCGCTGCTACAGATCAGTTTCCCTCCAGAAGAGCAATGCTGCCCCCAACCATGGACGGACACATCGACATTGATGATATCATCGAGCACAAGCTGATGCCTGTGCCCAAACCTCCAGGAAGAGGCCGACCGCCAAAGCCATAGATGCAATACCGAGTGCGGTTCAGACATCACATTGATCCTCAAGAAGATCGGTGGTTCACAAGAGAGGAATTAATGAAGACTGCTTCCCAAATTATCTCAAGTTACGAGAGAAAGCTAAAAGGGAAGCAGCCTGTTACATCAGGACTTCTCAGAGGACTATCGAAGAAAAGGAGGAGGGAATGCGAGGATCTGGGTCCTCGGCAGGCCTGAGGGCCCCCTGCTGCAAATGTGCCCGCCCTAAGTGAAGGCGGGCCTAACAAATTACGAGAGGCCCTAAGTTGTCAAAATCGTATTTGGGGTCCAGGCAGTTTCGTCACGCCAGTTGGTTGAGGAAACACAGGCCGGGAAGCAAGGAATTTCCACGGCCTTCTAGGCAATTCCCAAAGTGCAGGCCCTGGACGAGATTCGCAGCCTCATACACAGACAGTTGGGAGGCCCAACTGAATGAGGCCCAGTAGCCGCACCAGAGGCGCAGCATCCTGGGGCCTACCGGAAGCTTCTGGGCCCAGGCCCAGGCCAGCCAGGCTCTTTCCATATAGGAAAGAGCTTGTGGCCTGGAAGCTCATTTGGGCACTCGCATGCTGGCGGCAGCGCTGCTGGAGCTGAAGCTCGTGGGCTGCTGCTAGCGCTGAGAGGCGACGTGCAAGCACGTGCGGTCGTGCAAGGAGGAGGGCGCTGCTGAGGGCAGCACCATAGCCCAGCCTCCATAGCTGGCGGGCTGGGATGTACAGTGAGGCACAGGGGTGGTCTTCGGGTGTACAAGATGGGAAGACGTGGGAGTAAGACGAGGGAGAGAGAGAAGGATGATGATGATGATGATGTGAGGGCACATACATGTTATTCGCGATGGTCTGCATGGGCGACATCTTCAAGTCCTTTGGAGGCTGCTGACGTCAACAGTTGCATTGTCAATTAGTAGGCTAGTAGTAGCTGTGTCTGGGCGCCGAGCGCCAAGTAGGGAGATAGTAACTGCATACATATGTTGATGGTGGTGAGAGCAAGCTCTCATTGACATTGGTTTTCAGTACTACGATTCTCCATTGGTGTCATATTGGTGTGATGCTGCTTTCTGAACACTGTGATACGATCTGGCTTTCGATGTGATTGTGCAATCTGTATATTGTCATGCAATCTGTATATTGTCATCTCGCTATTGCTCATTTTCGTTGCATTCCAAACTAGTCTTGGGAGCAGCGCATGCTGGGAACCGGACCCAGCATCCTGTATGGAAATATACAGAACCATTTGAGATACCTGGGCCATTACCTGGCTTCGGTTGAGAACAACGTAAAAGACTGCTGAACTTTCTGCTTCTGAACGATCATGGAGTTCTACAGAGGATTTTTTCTTCTTTTTTCTTTTTTTTTTTTCCAACAAATCCAGAAGTTCCATTTTATGATGACTCCACCACAGCGACCTCCCGTACCTACCCTTGCAGCCCCCAATTGTACTAGAGAAGGCAAAACCTGTCCTTACCTGGCCTCCATCAAGAGGAGACAGACCACGAACTCCACCTTTGCTCCCTCAAGGGCTTGCAGCTCCCTCCAAAAGTAGACCCCCGCATGACAGCAGCTCACATAACCTTTATGTCCCGACCCTCCGTGGAGTAGGGCAGATGCTTCACCTCCCCCTCCTTCAGAGAATACCACTTGCCACTACCTGCCTCCGCTGGAGTTGAGTACCACCCCAACTACCCACCTTGGCCCCAGATAGGGCAAACCCACTTATCCGCCCCTAGCCCCTTAGGAACATGCACTTCCCACCAATGTGATGCCCCGGCAGGGCAGTGCTCCACTTTTTAAACAACAACCCCCCTCTCAGACAAAACACCCTGCCAGCTTTGGTGATGAGATATGCTCCAATTTTGAGAACTCCAGAGAAAGCTATGGAGAGTCATGATAGAAACCGTCCACTGAGGAATAACCACCCACCATCCTCCCTCCAGCAAAACTGATTACGAAGTAGCCATCTCCTCAGCAGCTTGCCTTCTGACTATCCTGATGGCATGACTATTAGAGTCAGTAGGGATCACTGTCCCTTCTCTAGACACTCCCCCAGGCCTCAAGCTCCCATCTGCTACGGGTTACAGAGGGGGTGTCCCCACCAGCACCTGTCAGCATCGTTCTAGCCGCAGTCAGCGACCGGCCATTGAAAGAGACAGCTATAACCGCAAGCCACTTTCCCATGGCCTAGCTATAACTGAAATTGACCCTCCCCTTCATCTCCCTCGACCTCTAGTTTGTCCTCCCTTCTTCATAGCCTAGCTTGCGGTACTTCTCCCTCTTAACTCCATGGCCTAGGCCTGCACCCCTCAACTACCACATCTCCATAGCCAAGTAGGTCTTCCTCTTCACCCTCCAGCTCCAGTGCTTCCCAGAGATCCATCTTACTCACCCTCTGCATTGAGCAGCTGCATGGCTGCTGGACAAAATGTTCCTGCCTTCTCGTTGATGTATTCTTGACTTTCGGACTCCAGCCCTTCCCTGGCCAGGTACTACTGCCTCTACTGGTGCAGTGGACCTACCCAAAGTTTCTGCCTTTTGGCAGGAACATCATTGCAGTCTGCATCCTCGTTCCTGAACCTAATCTGAAATCTAATGGCACATGGGTGATGAACCATCATGGCCTCTTTTGGAAGGTATTGGACCTTTCTAAGCCTACTGGACTCAATTGGGCATACCCGAGTCGTTGGAAAATCCTTACTGGGTACTTGAAAATCTCAAATTCCATCCTTGTTCGTCCTGGCCTTCCAAAGAAGTCCGTCTGGTGTCCGATTTCAGTCCTACTCCTACCGAGACACAGAAAACACAGCACGAGGACAGAGGTAGTTCACGACATGGCAATCATCAGATCGAGATTTAGAGACACACAGGCAAACAGCAATCACACTCAAAACATGGAAATCTCAGCAAATCAGGCTGGCAAGCAGCAATGCACAGAAACTTCAGAAAACTCGGACTGATTCTGTGCGGGTCATTTCAGGTGGCAGTAAAGGGGATAACTTGGACATTGATTCTTGTTCATTCATTTGTTTTTTGTTGTATTCAACTGCTTATAAGATGAGGAGGCGATTGTGTGAGGCAGATTATGATGGCAAGAGGAAAACCCAGATGACATTGATTCAATCTTATGTTCTTCTTCTTCTCCTTCCATTCTTCATTCTTCTTTTCTGGTCTAAATCCACTCCTTCTGGCGTTGCGAAGTATTTCGTAGTCTCAAAGTTCTCTTCTGTTGCGAATTGAGCAGGATCGTAGCAACCTAATCTGCTAAAAGAAGAATCGAGTGGGTAAAAACAAGATGGTTCTGAACTTCTGACAGTCATTGTTTGGATCATCATGCCCAGGTCAAGGTCGATTCACGTGAAGAGACTGACTGCTGAGCTACAAAAGAGCAAAAGGAATAATGAAGGTGAGAGTTAATTGTGCCTTTATCTTTCACACATCTTCATCTGTTTCCACTTCCTTGCAATAGTTCCCTGTCATTGGATGTACCCAACCCACCCCATTTTGTACATTTTTCATCTCCCCTCCATAGCATCCCTCTCCCTAGTGGAATCCCTTCCTTCCTCGACGTGAGTTCTGTTGGCCTCAATGTAGTGGTCAAACTCTGAGGGCTGCCACTTTCTGGCGCTGTTGCAGTCTTTTGGCTTAGATTAGTGGACAGTTCTCCTTCTTGTCGACCTTAATTTGCTTCAGAAGGCCAGTAGACGCTCCCCACCAATAGATGGAGTCTCCACCCTGGTGTTAGTGGTGTTTGCTCTTACCAGCAACACTAACACTGGTAGGGTTTTGATTTAAAAAAAAAAAAAAAAAAAAAAAAAAGATCGACCCTCTCATGTGGCCATGTGTGGCTATGATGCAGTATGTGCCTCTTGTTTTAGTGCAGTAGGCTCCAGCCTCAGTCCTCAAATTGGCCGCCGGTGAAGACAAGGCCAGGCTTCCCTAAGTGAAGGTGGACCTGAAAAATTGACGCCAGTCTGAAGTGAAGGCTGCCAGGAGGGGGGAAAGGGAAGGGGATCCCATCGGCTACCTTAGTAGGTTTCATGTCTGAATGGCACCGCGTAGGTGCTGGGTTCTAATCGCGTTGCCATCACTTTCGGTGGCCTGCTGAGGATGGCCAGGGCCAGTCAACGCTAGTAGCTCGCTAGGGGTGAGTGGTGCCACTATGTAACCCATGGCAATGCGGGAGCGGCAGGCCAGGTGGAAGTGGCTGCTCAGGTCCTGCTGCGGCTGGTCTAGACACACCCAATAGAAGAATTCCCAGGTTGAATTCTCAGTCAGAATCATCATAGCTGACAGTCAAGGCTTGATTACTGTGCCTATCAGGGTTGAGACCCTCAATTTCACAATACTTCAAGAGGCTTAAACTCTCAACGTACCAGTCATAACAGAAGCTCAAGATGTTTTCTTCGCACGGTACAAAGTACTACAACTTAAGCACCCCTTCCACCCCAATCGCCAATATTTTGGCATATGTTACGGACTTCTATTTGTACTTATTCACTGACGAGCAGCAATCGACGGCGAGGGACATGGCACATGAGCCGAAGGAAGCTGTGTGGAATGATATTTGGTCCGTCCTATTACAAGCTCAGAAGGAAGAGTTAGACCGGCCAATTACATCTGAGGAGGTGTGGCGGGCGATTATGGACCTGCCGAGAGGGAAGTTACCGTGCCTTGACGACATCCCCTTGGAAATGTTCAAGGGCTCCCTAGTATGTTTGTCGATTATGTGGCTGATGCCTATACCGATGCCCTGACAGGGAAATGCTTTCCGGAAGGCTTTGGGGAGGCATATGTTACTCTTGTCATCAAAAATGGGGATAAGGCGGAAATCAAGAATTGGAGGCCGTTAGCCATCTTGAATACAGATTACAAAATCCTATCTGAGGTGCTGGCAACCCGGATCTCGGTTGTCACTCCAACGGTTATCCACCGGTCGCAGACCGGTTTTGTTCCGGATAGATCGATAACCTCTTCCCTGCTGCTGACCAAACAGGTGCTTGAAGTGGCAAATGCCACTGACCAGAGGGTTGCCCTTGTATCCATCTACTTCGAGAAAGCCTACAATAGGGTCCGGTGGAGCTTTCTACTGCAGGCATTAAGGGCACGAGGGGTGTGAGAAGAGTTTGTAGGGTGGGTGGGGAAACTCTTGACAAAAAAACAGCCATGGTAGCGATCCGCATCAATGGCCATATCTCGCTTCCACTCCATGCAACCGGGTAAGTAAGGCAAGGATGCCTATGTCACCTGCCCTGTATGTGCTATACGTCGAGGTGCTGCCCGATATGCTGAGAGCTGATACTACCATACAAGGCCTTCAGGTGGGGGATCAGGATATTCGATCCTCAGCCTTTGCAGAAGATACGGGGGTGGTGCTCAGGGTCTCAACGGAATAGATCATAGGCCTAAGGAGGGTTATGTGAAATGAGCCAAGTACTCGCAAAGTTCAACGTCGCATACATCAGTGAACCTTCACATGAGGGTTCACACGCGAGAGGCCAAATCGAGATACAATCAACACGTGAAGATGTTGTCTCCAATATTATTATCGATATTCAAGAATGTTTGTCTTCAGCGGCTCTGCCGCACACACACGCAACGGGTCTCAACCAGATAGCGGCTATGGCTTCTCCCCTCTTCTCTCTCTCTCTCACTTGACTCGCTCTGCCTC
>BFEA01000516.1:865737-884096 GCA_003427395.1 Chara braunii | reverse complement strand
ATCATCGTCCTTCACCTCCTCTTCTTCGTCAATGTCAACGTCCTCCTCTTCTTCCTCCGCTTCTCCGTTTGGCTCCCCCCACCCAGCGCGTGCATTTCCCCGCCATTTTCCCCCACCCATCGTGCACATTTTCCTGCCATTTTCCCCCCACTCCAGCTCTGATCTCCATCTCCCTCCCTTCGATCACCACCCAATCCCGACCTCCGCACTCCCAATTCCCCTCAATTTCTCCGTTCCCGTTTCCGCTGCCTGATTTCCCGTCTCCCCTCCGCTCCCCTCCGTTCGCTTGCTTCCCTTGCTGGCCCCGTCCCGCTGCTTGATCGAATTCCCACCCGCCCGCCCGCCCACCATTGCCTTTCTATTCCCGCTCTTCATCCCCCCCCAACCAGTTTTTCCCCACCTAGATCCGCTCTTCCCCACCAATCATGATCCCTCTTCCCCGATCGCGATAGCTCTTAGAGCGTATACAACTGCGAGAACATGGTCTATCGATCCTTCAGCGTTTGGGACTTGAAGCTAGTCCCGTGAAGACAGCTACCAGCGGGATAACCGGAGTGTGGTAAATCAGGCGTTCATAGCAACATTGCTTTTTGATCCTTCGATGACGCTCTTCCTATCACTGTCGACAACGTCGAGCAGAATTCCCCAAGTGTTGATCAACATCCTATCAATCAATCAATCAATCAATCAATCAATCAACCAATCAATACAATCAATCAATCAGTCGGGATCCCGTTGAACCGATTGGTTCGATAGGATCTTGATCAAGATCCTATCGAACCAATCGGTTTGACTATCAATCAATCAATCAATCAGTCAGGATCCCGTCAAACCGATTGCCTACCTATCCGTCTATCTATCTGTCTACCCACCCGTCAATCAATCAATCAATCCACCCCCCCCAACACCCCACCATCACACCTTGCACACCGTATCTGATTTTTTTTTTCGTTTTTGCTCAGAACAGCCTTAAATTTTTTTTGGGGGGTCCCCTGGTGGTGCGCAGACCCCCCCCGTTTTTTTGTTTTTTTTTCGTTTTTTTTCTGACAAAAAAGGCGTTGTCCGATTTTCTGGACAACTCCCCCCTGACCGTCTCCCGGAGACGTCCGGGGGAGACGTCTCCTAATCGGACAGCTGGCAGCCTAGCTCTCTACTACTTTCCACATCTGCTAAAATTAGTTGCCCTTTACTCTTCTTCTTCATTTCGGCCCAAGCTTGGCGACGAGTGATCAGCTCATCAACAATGCCTGCGAGGAAACCACCCAGAGAGACCCTAGCACAAGCGGTCTCTGGACAACTGACTGGGTGGGGGCCTACATTAGTCTTTGCCATAGGGGCCTTCAGACAGGAGAGTGTCTGTTCAGCGCGCGCTTCTGTCTGTCTGTCTGTCTGTGTCTGAAGGCCCAGCAGAAGCGACCGCGACTCCTACTGGCTGCTCCCTTTTGGGTAGCGGTAGTCAGGGCAAAAACAGACAATGTGGTTGGGATCACCACATTTCAAGCAATGGTCGACCTTAAGCCTTTGCTCCCACAATGTTTTCTGGATGCCCATCTCTTTCCATGGCTCTCCGCCAACAATCCCTGGATGTGCTGGCCATGGTCTGCGCCCTCTACCTCTTCTATCTGTGGAGGAGGAACCGTGTGCACCTTGCGGGGAACCATAACCCCTACCTCTCATGTAATAGCTTCCTTCGCTACTACTCCCCTGGGTGCCACGTCCTCTTCCTCCACCTCTTCCTCGACCTCCGCTTCCTTGACCTCCTCTTCCTCGACCTCCTCTTCCTTCTTGTCGCCCTCCCCAGCGGGTTGCATAAGCTAAATAGTCCCCTCCCTGGGCTACTTGGTTGTTGGTAAGCTCTTCCAGTTTGTAATCTATGTTTTCATAGGGCAGTTCCTCAACTCCTCTGCCCTCGAATGTGACTAGAAGACTATCCTTTCCTTCTATGCTACCAAATATCGTCATGTTCTTCCAGCGACCTCCTTTCTCTAAGTCCTTCCAATAATGGCAATAGTTTGCCTCTTGGAGGAAACCGGCGTGGTCTACAACCATCTTACTAAATTTTTCGTATGTATGCCCTCTTCCTTGGTTTGGGCATACAATTGGGATCGATGGGGTTCGGGAAGTGCTCGTGCAAAGTTGTTCAAGATCTGCGTTGGAGTGAGACCATGGCCGGGGTACTACAGAGCTCATCCATAGTGGCCTCTAGTGCCGACACGCTCTTCCATTTTTGATCTGCTATGTTGAGGATTAGATGCTCAGTATGTCTGACCAGGTTCTTGTCCTCAAACCATTTTTTTAAGGCCAGGAAGAAATCTTCAATGCAGGTCCGTTGGGAGTATTCTACCATTGATGTGCACCCTGCCTCTTTCATTAGGGAGAGAGCAAAATTCGCAGCATCTCCCCGAGGCACAAACTTACCATCAAGACACGGTACCAGTATGGTATCAACTGTCCGTACAAGTAGGTGCTCATGTGCACCTCCCACTGACAGAAGTTTCTTCCCTTTTTCCAGGGGATCTTTACCTTCATCTTTCCTCTCCTCTCTCCGCCTTCAGATGGTCTTTCTTGCCCCTTTGGATCTCCTTCCTTTTTAGGGTCTTTGCCTCCCTTCCCATCATCGCCACCATCATCTCCACCTCCAGCACTGCCACCCTTCTTAACTGCAGCGACGGTATCCACTAACTTTGAGGTGAAGATGCCTTCCAATTGTTGTGCATAACCCCCAACATGCTCATCTATTCGGTGGGCAGCGACACTTAGATAGTTGTTCCAAGTGCCTTTGAACTCGTGATTGTGTTGTTCAAGTCGGGCGACATACTTGTTTATGGTGGCGAGTTTCTGGTTAGTATGTAGCAGGGCACTAATAATGAGGGTACGGTCATTTTTCCACTCACCCTCACGGCCTTTCTGTTCCTTCAACTGGCGTTCAATATCTTCCGCCTCAGCTTTCAATCTCCTCTTCTCATCCAGTCCCCCCCTTTTCTTTATCAGGACTCACTGATGCAATTCATGTTCCCTTTCCTGCATCAACAATTCTCTCTCAACATCGTCCTCTGCTGCTTCCAATTTTGTTGTTAGTTGAGCCCTCTCTGCCCCTAACTCTTCTCCCCACTCATCCTTCCTGAACCCAAACTTCTCCATCCATGTCTGGGTGTTAACTTGGTAGAAATGCCACTGACTGGACTCTCCCCTTTCGGTTCACATACCCCCTTCAACCCTATGCTTGGGGTCTTCCAACCTTTCCTTCTTCTTCTTCCTCTTCTTCTTCTATTACCTCAACTTGTTGTTTCTGTTTCTCCAGTGTTTTGAGCTTCTCCTCCAATTCCCTTCTTTCCTTTTCCAATCTCTCTTTTTCTTCCTCTTTCTTGTTCCTCTTCTCCTCCTTTTTCTCCTCCTTCTCCTTCTTCTTCTCCGCCAGCCTTCTATCGATCTCGGCCTGCTGTTCAACGGAGTATGGTTGTGTGGATGCTCTGGACCGACTCACCACACGCATGTCAAAGGTCCGGCCGAATCCCATGGGAAAGAGGAAACGGATGAGGGGGGCCCATATAGCGGACAGGGCCACGAAGCCAAACATCGTGTAGTCATCCATGGCGAGGGTCAGTGCAGGTAAGTTGACTCTGCCTCCTTACCACTTAGATCTACTCCTCCACACTTAACTGTCCTCAATACTTATACTAATGCTAACCTAAATCAGGGTCTGACATCTAATTCCCTTCCCACGTCTGTCACTACAACTCTCCTAGCATCTGGTGGGCAACCGGCAGTTCAAGGTCAGCCAACACAGACCTCAGGAATTATTTAACGACGCAAACAGGACGTTGTGCCCACCGATATGAAGGATCACTCTGAAGACTTAGACTGGTTCCTCACTGATTGCAGTGGTTTTCGGGTATAACTACCACCAGCGACTAGCCAGCCAGTCAGCATCGGTCCTTGGGGGATCTCCCTGGCGTCCTCCACTGGTGGACCTTACGTCTCACCCCTACTTTGCCCGTGCATTGTGTAGTTGGCGAACCCTACTGTCCTCTACAACTCCTCACTGCGTCCCATAGAGTCTTTCGTCACACACCGGTTAGTACCGGTCATTGGGCATAGCCGGGTTGTTTTACGAGCGCCCGCCACTCATTGCCCATGCTCCCTACTAGCTCCGGGAATACATCTAGCTGCCAAGTTGCTACCCTAGACCGACCTACATCACACACAAAACTTTCACTCTCACGGGATTAGGTTCCTACTGGGTACCTATGCCCCCAGGTAGGCCGGCAACCCTAACCACCTTCCCCACAAGGGGGAGGAACCTTTCCTCCAGGAGAGATCTGTCTCTGACTCACCAAGCAACAGGCAGACCAAGTGCGACCGCTGACTCGAATGACAAGATGACATCAACAAAAAATGATTTGCAGCAAAGGTCACCAGGAAAGTACGTGGGAAGGTACCATTCACAACAAAATTCAAATTGCATAAACGACAGGGCCAGGGCAAAGAAGCAGTTTACTCCTTGAACCTTCTCTTGATGAAGCTCCTCGATTGCAGGCACATGCTCCCCTTGCTCCTTGCTATGCCCCTTCTTCTTCGGCCCTCAACATGCAGTTAACCCTTTTTTTTTTTTTTTTTTTTTTGCGCCCGCCAGCTTTCTTTCTTGCCAGTGTCTCAACTCCGAGCGGATGCAGAGGGAACCAGCTCTGATACCATTGAAATGAGCCAAGTACTCATCAAGTTCAACTTCACATACATCAATGAACCTTCACATGTGAGAAGCCAAATCGAGATCCAATCAACACTTGAAGATGTCGTCTCTAATATTATTATCAATGTTCAAGAATGTTTGTCTCCAGCGGCTCTGCCGCACACACACGCAACGGGTCTCAACCAAATAGCAGCTATGGCTTCTCCCCTCTTCTCTCTCTCCCTGACTTGACTCGCTCTGCCTCACTCTCTCTCGTCTCTCTCTCTCTCTACCCTGGATTGTTACCCAGGATACACCCACTCAGGTTGCTTACACCCCGGCGGCTATGACCGCCGTCCTCCTGCTCTACGTCTAGCCTAGCTATGGAGTATCTCTCAAGCGCCCTCTTCTTCTTCAGGCGCACAGTGCCCAAGTTGCCTTAACACACAAGCAGCAGCAGCGCTTCCACATCTCGCAACTAAACAAGTGATGAGCCGCTGCATTGTAGCAGCTAAATATAGGACTTGGCTTCACTGGGCCTGGCTTGGCTTGGCCTGCTTCAGATCGGTACCGGTCGGCCGCGGCCTGTCTGCTGCAAACATTTTGTTGGTCCGGTAGCTTCCGAACTTTCCTGGGACATGCTGCAAAATTGGAGTTGGGACTGTCGGACTGGACTGGACACTTCTGGACTTTTCTTGTCGGGCAGTGGACGGACTTTTACCGACCTAAGATGCTTCGGTACCGACACCTACTGACCTACGACGCTTTGGCCTCTAGCCCCTACAGCCTACCCTACTGGACGGCCCTGGGACTTGGGACTTGTCGGGACCCTGGGACCGGGACTGGGTGTCTGCAGCGTGAATCCTTTCATATGGACTCTTTCATGCTATATGCAGGGTTTCAGGTGAACTGGGACAAGTCATATGTTATCCTGCCACGAGAGGTGGAGCTGTTGGATACACAGGGGATTGAGCTGTTACTGCAACTACACAAGTGGTTAACAGGGATCCCCACTTTTAAGCCCTGGTTAACCCCCCCTGCACTGGAAAGTGCATTTGGCCCTGGCTATGTGACGTTGTTATAATGACCCTAAAAAAGCCCCGCAAATTCAGGGCTTTGTTAACCACTTCTCAAGTAGTGGCAATCAGGTACCTAGGAATAATGATGGCGGCTGAAGGGACAGGGGAGCGCCAGGTAGATGGTTTGGTGGAAGCTGTACTAGGCCGTGCAAGGGGGTGGCCAGGGAAAGCAGCACCAGGCCTGTTTGGTCGTGGAATACTGATTAATAACTCATTACTGGCCATCATGTGGTATGGCGTCGCCATTTATAGGTCCAATAGGAGTCAATGTAGGGCGTTAAGGGGGGCTGTTGCAGTCAGGCGACGTGAAAGCAGACGCCACAATCAAGCGCGCGGCGTGGATCAACCTGATACAACCTCGACGAATGGCGGGCATTGGGATCATAGACCCGCAGTATCAGGCCCGGGCAGCGACATGCCATTATCTTGGGACATTATTGCTGCCTTTTCCTTCCAGCACTGAGGCAATTGCCTCCAGGACTTTAGGACTGTATCATGCTATATTCCATTTTCTGGTGTTAGTTAGGATGTGTATATCAGACATTTGCTTTTCTTTTGACATTATGTAGCTTAGCCTGCATCGCATGGACTCCACATGGAGCTTGCTCCGCATCCTAGATTTTTCCCAGTTCTTTATTGTTGCAGATTCCGCTGCTTTTGCGGATATGGTGTTTATGGTTCTCACAATCCACTACAGGTCTGTGGATCGTGCAGCGGGCCTCTAGGCCAGGGCTATTTGGCTATTTTGCCAGTTCGGCCTGTGGGACCAGGCCATGGCCTGACCGCACAGGCCATGTGCTCATTCAGTTCAGTCC
Organism: Chara braunii; assembly: GCA_003427395.1. Lineage (NCBI taxonomy): Eukaryota > Viridiplantae > Streptophyta > Charophyceae > Charales > Characeae > Chara > Chara braunii. The sequence continues at coordinate 877,533 of BFEA01000516.1, read as the reverse complement.
AGTCCTTCCCGGTACCACTGTTGGTACCAGGCCAGTGCAGTCCAGTCCTGCCCGGTACCATTGTTGGTACTAGGCCAGTCTAGTCCAGTTCAGTCCTTCCATGGGGTGTATACCTTAGCTCTTGTCGGTATTGTGGCATTCCTCATTTGCACATTTTGGAGTACGTGCGTGTTGAGTCCTTGGTGGTGTTGTCTCTCTCCCTTCCAGCTCCATCTCCATCTCCACCTTCTTCCTCCTCCCTTCCTTCTCCACAGACAGGGGACCTGTCACCCAGGCAGTGCCCGTTACACTTTGTGTGTGGTGAAGCATGATATGGATCCAAGTCCGACGTGGGGGGGCTGGAGCCCCCCCCCCCAACGTCATGCCAGTGTCAATGCCAGCGTCTAGTCAAAGTTGAACCAGCGTCCAAGCAGCATAGCAAAACTGAATGTCGACCTTCTGAAGACCAGCCCTTATGTAGCATTTGTCGAGGCTGTCTGGTCTCGGGACCCTCCCCCACAGTCGTCCAGATTGACCCACAGCCGAGGGCTTGGATTGTGTACAGTTGCAGACTTCCCTTTTGACCTGATGCTATCTGGGTACCTGCATACAAACAAGTGTGTGTGCCTTATCGGCGGCCTGGGCTGGGTAACTTTGGACTTTGATTGTTGGTGTTACGACAGTTGACTAAAGTCAATTGTCACACATCCAGGCCCTGAATCCCCGTGTGGGGTTCTTTTCCCCCTTTTTGGCCTGGGCTGAGGGCGGCCAGGTAGGCCCTCAGATATTCCACGAGACATATGGCATGGGTTATTGCATTCCTGCCGGCCCAATTTTCGAGTTCCATCGCAAAAAATACATCAATTATTACTTAACCCACGTTCATATGCAGCAACAATGTCAGGAGTAGTAGGTAGACGTTCTTTCCTACCAAACCATCTGGCTTCATATGGAGGTTGGGACTTGAACTATACCTTATACTACTTCTGAGGTCTTCCTCTACCACCTGTACAAAAATAGCCATGTTCCAGTATCTTTTCAACTTCATAACCTCCATTCATAGAGGGTGAAAACATAGATGGCCTATTTGGAAAGTTGTTACCTTCTACATAGGGTAACAGCTTATACGCATGGAAGATAGGGTATGCCCTTAGGTGTGGAGGTACAACTATACGGTACGAAGGTCCATCTGCATCTCCAATCACCTTGAGAACTTCCCAGGGGCCATAGTAGACAGGTAGCAGTTTTTGAGATACATTTTCTTCTAAGGAAAACTCTTTAGACTTAACCCAGACAAGATCTCCTTTTTGAAATTGTGAAGGTCGACGATGTTTATTGGCTTGTTAGTTGGGCTTTCTGTATGTTTTCCTTAACCTTCTTGATGTCTTCTTCATATAAAACTGCGAATTCACGCGTACCTGGGGGTAACCTCTGAATTTGATCCCTTGTTAACGCATCAATGGGACGCCTAGGCTTCCATTCTTTATGCAGTGCATTAGGATTCTTCCTGTAACAACATGTATGTTGTTATTATAGGCACTAACAATTTCAGGCAAGTTATCATCCCAATCTATCTGATCAGGTCAGACATGCATTTGCAAAAGTTGTTCGCAAAGACGATTCATTTGCTCAGTTTGACCATTTGTTTCAGGATGTCTGCCTGACGACATGGTCAACCTGGTCCCATAAACTTCCTTCAACTTCTGCCATTGTAGGCTAGTGAACCGAACATCTCTGTCAGAGACCATGGTTTTCGGGAATCCATACTTAGAGACCCATCGCATCTGAAACTTCTGGATGACCAGTTCGGTTCTAGCTTCAGCAGGCAAAGGAATGAACATAGCATACTTTGAGAATCTATCTACGATGACCATTACTTGACTGTTGCTATTTCGACTCTTAGTGAGACTCATAAAATCGATGGAAATAGACTCACCTGACTCACTTGGAATAGGCAGCGGTCTCAGTAGTCCCATCGGATTCTCATGTGAGGGCTTGTTTCTCTGACAGACAAGACAAGTCCGCACATACGTTAGTACATTTTCCTTCTTTCCTTTCCATTCAAATCGTTCTCGGACATCGATATATGTCTTCTTAAAACCAAAGTGACCTTCCGCATCATGGCATTCCTGAATGATTAAGCTTTTGATTTGTTCTTGGTGAGGAATACACAATCTTTCTTTGGTTTTATCCAGAAAGAAGGGTAAGTCATCCATCATTCGAAATTCTGGGAATAACTCAGGGTTCTTTCGTAGAGTCTCAATGATGGGACTCCAAATAGGATCACTCCCATAACCCTTGCGGATCTGTTCTTTTAGTTCATTCCCGATATCGAGGTAGAAGACAATGGTTCCAAAGAAATTTGCATGCCTGGACAAAGCAACCACGTTAGACTTACCTTTGATGGTTTTCACCTCAAAGTCAAACATATCAAGGAAAGTGGACCATCTTACCGACTTGTCAGAGAGTGTAGGCTGAGTCTTGGTCCTTTCAAAGTAGAGTGGTCGGAATAGACAGTGCCTCCCTAACAAGTAATGTTTCCAGGTAGCAACTAAGGCATACAATTCCCTTTCATAGGTGGAGTTGGCCACTTTCTCAAACGAAAGTCTTCTGGACATAAACTCAATAGGCCTATATCCCTTACCGCCGTCCTGTTGTAGAACAACCCCAATCCGATACTGATTTGCGTCACTCGTGACGATGAAAGGAAGAGAAGGGTCAACAATTTTTAAGACAGGGTAGTGAGTCAGAACATGCTTTAGCTTTCTAAATGATGACTCACAATCTTTGTCCCACAACCAAGGCTTTTCCTTGTTCAGCAGTCTTCTCATAGGAGCAGCTATCAAGTAGCAGTTTCTGACGAACTTCTTATAGTAGCTAGCAAGTCCTAGAAAAGATCTTAACTCAGTTATAGTCTTAGGTTGTGGCCAATCTCGGATTGATGTAATCTTCTTTTCTTCATGCCTTAGTCCTTCCTCGTTCACTATATGCCCTAAGTACAAAACTTTAGGCTTAGCAAACTCAGACTTCTTCGGATTCAGTTTGAAGTTGCCCTCGCGCAACTTCTGCAAAACCATTCGTAGGTATTTTTCGTGATCTTCTAGTGTCTTACTATACACTAAAATGTCATCGAGATAGACTACTACGAACTGATCAAGCCATTGACGAAATAACTCGTTCATTGACCTGTGGAAGCTCGCAGGTGCATTGGTCAAATTGAAAGGAGGTGCATTGGTCAAACTGAAAGGCATAACCACGAACTCGTAGTGACCATACCTGGTTCGGAAAACCGTCTTATGTTGATCTTCAGGAGCCACCTCGATCTGGTGTACCCTGACTTCATATCAATCTTACTGAAGTACCGACAGCCTTACAATTGGTCCAACAAGTCGTCAATGCGCGGAAGTGGTTTCGCGTTTTTCACAGTGACGGAGTTCAGCCCTCGATAATCTATACATAGACAAAGTTTACCTTCCTTTTTGGGCACGAATAAGACAGGTGTACCATAAGGAGATGAGCTAGGGTGAATCCATCCTTTGTCAGTAAGTTCTTGTAGCTGCTTACACAGTTCCTCAAGTTCCTTAGGAGACATTCGGTAAATGGGACCCTTGGGAATCTTGCTTCCGGGAATAATCTCAATCGTGTGCTTAATAGCACGCTCAGTGATTCCCGTCGGCTCTGTTTGCAAGTCCTTATATTCATCGAAAAGGTTTTCTATAGAAGGTGGATAGGATGAAGAACACTCGCCCACTCGCTTGACAACCACCATCATCACTTCCCGATCCAACTTCTTCTTAACTACCATCGAACGAAAGGCTGGGTAACTCATACAACAAAAAGACAGGGCGGAGTCAGAGCCAAACCTATGGTACAACTTTATAGCGCGTAGTTCGGACTTCTCGTCCTCGAGTTTGACAATTTTATCTTTGAACCTTACCTCTGGGTCGGCTTCCTCGTGTCAATCCATTCCTAGAATCATGTCAAATGACAGGTTCTTTTCTATTAGGAAGGATATCTCGTGTAAGATTTTTTTTCCTTCCTTAGTCCTGAAATGACACTTAACACGATCGACGTATTGAGAGACAGTGATCGTGCTCTTGTCAGCCAACATAGACGTGATAGGTCGAGGTAAATCCTTTACCTTCATTCCCAGATGCAATTTTCGAATTGCCTTCTTTGAGATGTAAGACCGCGTCGATCCTGGATCTAACAGGACACCTACTCGCGTGTGCGCAATCTCAATATCCGTGATTATTAACTCACCCTTAGACTTAGCTTTCTTCGCCCACGAACTCCGAAGTGCTATGAGTTCATTGTCGAGCTCGTCAAGGGAATCGTCCAGTGAGACAAAACAAAGCATAGTGTCATGGTGTTCTGGACGACGGGCGGAAGAAGAGCCATCCTCTGTCTTGAGAGTCGAAGGGTTAGAAGGGGTTGTAGGCGCCTTACCCTTTTTTTGGTCTAAACCCCTCGACTTAGTAGGAGCAGATGCTAATCCTACTGATTGCTCGCTTTTGGGTTCCTAATCAAAGGACACCAGTCAATCACATGCCCTACGGTGCCACACTTGAGGCACTGGCGACTGTCATTCCTCTCGCGTCATTCCCATCTTTTCTAATGGCTTCCCGAACGCAATGCCGGGATGCTCGGGAAACGAGCGTGGCCTCCTCTTCTTTTTCCACTGACTCTGGCGTCCCTTGTTGGCCATCACGGCAGTGACATCACCCTTCCCAAATTCATTGCCGCCATTACCTCCTCCCTCAGACTCGTCAAGGGGTAATTTTTCCACGGTATCATCATAAAAAACAACTAACATGTGGTCCTGGCGTTTTTGTCGCCAGAGGACCCGCTTACCGTACCCACCAACCGGTCTTGACTTTACCACCGAAGTGTACATACCTTTCACTTGAGCGGTCATCTGCTCTCGTTGGAAAGCGAGATTGCGAAACTGCCGATAATTATACTTCCCAGACTTGGCTTCTGCCACGAGCTGTTCACGAATGGGCTGGGGCAGTGCATGTGAGTATATGTACAAGACCTGGTTGTCCTGTAAGTTCAACCTGGGTACCTGCAAAAGACGGTCAACCTCACGTGACAACGCATCCACAAAAGTCCAACGTTTTTGGCTTATCGTGGTGAGTTCATCAAAAACTTTGTCGGTCGTGGTCTTATCGAGGAATCTCTCCTTAATTTTATGGAGAAACTGCCTCAACTCCTCCTAGACACAACATGGGGAAGGCTACCTGGCTCTCAGGCTCAACTGGAGCGGTGCTACAATACGTCTGGATTTCGGGAATCCACAACAACAAGTTTTCATCCTTTTTGTTGTTGTATGTGAATGGCAGTTTCATCTTAACCTTTTCTTTCTTCTTCGGTTTTTCAGCCTCCTTGGCCGGTTCTTCCTTCTTGGCAGGTTCTTCTTTCTTCTCGGTCGGTCTCTCGGGTTCTTTCTTAGAACTTTCAAACTTTTCCGACGTGACTCTCTTCATTGCATCCTTCATTAGATTCTCCTGGGGTTCCTTCTTGACTACCTCCCCCCTGGTCTTCTCCTCAATTCCTACCTTGTCTTTCCCTTTCAGGGGTCTTGTCACTGTCTACAATGAGGTAGTATTGCGGTCAATCTTCTTCTCAAGAGAAACAAGGTAGATCATGATAGACTGAAGGATGGATGCAAACTCGCTGCCTGCTTCTTCATAGTGAAATCTTTGCCTTAATTCATCCATAATTCTTTCTTCTTCTTTTTGCGCTTCTTGTAGTCTCGGGAATTCTTCAATCTTTCTTCTTTTTTCTTTCAGTGTATTTTCTAGTTGCCTAACATTCTCCTCCATTATCTCCACAAACAATTGCGGTTCTACTTTTTTCCCCTTCTCCTCTTCTTTCCTTTTCTTCCTTTCCTGTTCCGTTTTGTCAAAACCGTCGGCAACATACCGGTCAAGGGCCATTCGCCCTTGCTTTATGAGATCCTAAACTCTCTTATCGGTTTCCATCATCTGAATGACAGTTTCAGCAGCCTGCAACTCTTTTTCTGCATCACACAGATTGATCTGTTCGTGAAAGTGTCGTTCCGCTTCTGGCCCGGCAGCATGTATCTCACCGAGCAACTGGCGAAGAAAACCAATCAGAGTCTGTCTTCTTGCATCAATTTGACCACGGGTCTTCAGTTCCCCTTCTTCTTCATCACCGTAGACAGTAAGAGGAATGGGGAAGAAGAAGAGAGGTATGAACCGAGTGAGAATAGAGGCACGCAGGCATTTCCAGAGATAAGTCATTTTTCCCAGCGTGTAGATGCCGTACAATAAATAAAATTAAAAGACAAAAATAAATTCCACGACACACACAACTCCTACAACAAGAATTAATCAAGGCAGATACAAAGAAACAGGTTCTCAATTAATTTCTAAGTTCTAACTTTGCTGTCTGTTCTTTATGATGATGTCCTACAACTACAGGTACCGCAGCCACGGTCAGTGTGATGAAGACAACAACACACTTGTAAGTATACACAGCAACCACAGACAATCAACAGGTGAGTAAAGCCAACACAACAACACAATGAATGGTTAGCTTCTTTCTTCTCTCGGCTGTACCATCTGCAGAACCAATGCAACCATCACAAAGCCAGCACTCGACACTACAACAAGTCGTGAAGCCGTACCGTCTGCCAGCAACAAGTGCACATTCGACAGTTCCACTACAACAGCATATTTTGCATGCCACGTGTCACCCCTGGCATGCCAATGCAGCATGTCTGCCACGTCAGCGTCAAGGACCGAAAGGTCTACGAGGGGGGGATGCCAAGTCAACAGTGCATGTCTGCAACACACTCAACACCGGTAAGCATGCAGCGCTTCAACAACAGGCAATCGCGACACAAGTATGTGCCACGTCAGACCATGCCCTGCCAGAATACCACATTACTATGCCACGTAGACAATGCGCCACATCAGCAGTCCCAATCTCTCTCTTAACCAGCGCCACGTCAGCCTGTTGCCAACGAAGCTCTCGCCGGTATCTCGACGTCTTTAGCGCAGCCACGTCATCATCTTCAAGGGAGGCTGCACGCATGTGCAGGACTCGATGTCTAGACTTGCGATATAGACCGCGCGCGTTAATAAACGTGTTTTGTTATGCACATGCGGCACCTCCCACTTACCTGGGTGGCACGTCAGCACTTGACAGCAAATTGCGATGAAGGAGTTAGCTCCCATACCAAATTGTAATGAACCCAGTCAGGAAGACTGTTACATGCTGCGCCTGCACACGGGCCCTACTTTGGAAGGGCCCGACGGTTGCTAAGGGGCCCCCAGGCCACGCGCCATCCAGCGCGCACCCTGGAGGCCCACAACGGCCTCTTTGGCCACAGGTACCGGTAGGGTCCGTCCGAACGTCATTTCGGACTGCAGGTCCAGACGACGTTTCGGACTGCAGGTCCCAAGGCAACGCCTTGGACCAGGTATGCAGGGACCAGGCCTTTTTCAAGGCCAGGCGCGTTTTGGCGCCTCGCTGCATCAGCAGCACAGTCTGGGCACCTGGTAGGGACCCAGACTCAGTAGGCCGTTTTGAGGCCGTACCTGAGTCCGCCCAGCAGCCCAGCGCTAGATATAGCTGGGCTGAGGCCGGACTCTGAACAGTTCGGTTGCTCACTTCTTGAGACAAGGTGCTGGTTGGAGGTTGCGCGATGCTGCGCTATTCTAGCGCTGCGCTGCTGAGCTATTGAGGAGCGGCGCACGGGGTAGAGAGAGAGGCGGAGGCCTACCTGCAGCGGCGGACTTACCTGGCGCCATAGCTGGGACTAGGCTAAGGACTAGACCCACGGTGATCGCTGGCAGCGACAGCCGATGGTTGTCCTGACAGGATAGGCCACCTTCCCTACCCTTCCCCACGTTAATACTCCCAGCGCACCCCCTATCCCTACTATCCTACCTCAGTGTGACCAGCACTGAGGACCATCACCCTACCAGTATTGAGGGCAACTTGGACCAGACAGCAGTGACAAGCACCAAGGCTGGGCAACCCCCCAGCCCCGGTGGAAGCGGAAGCGAACGAACCTTGTTGTACGGGAACTTTGGACATCAGGCTCATGCAATCTTCCACAGGCCCAATATCAGAGCGTCTACCCAGCAGGAGTACCTAGGCAAGGCAAGCTGGCGCCCATGGACACATCCTACCGTCCTTCCCCTAACTTACCCAAGGCTAGGCAGAACTCAGACTAGCTGGGGTGACTTGTATCCCTACCCTACCCTAGAGTTTAAGCCATGCATGAGCAGACCCCGTCATGTACCTAATAGAACCCCCCAGCCCGGTATTATAGTTGTAAGTATATGTGTGCCCAGAGGCCCTGTATGTACGAGCCCACAGGCTGTGTATGTTCACAAGCCATGTTTTTTGTGTATGCCCGGAGGCTATGTATGCTCTGTGTAGCTGTATAGCAGGATGTATGTGCCTGAAGGCCAGATATGTGTGGTACTATGTAGAGGGAACTGTCTGTTCTTGAAGAGATGACAGGCCATGCTGGACAAGAACCCCCCCAAAGCCCCAAGCCAGACTCGAACCCGTAATCTATGACATGTAACTGGAAGACTCTACCATATGAGCAACAATCACAAACGACACCTATGTGTGATATGCCAGACTGGGGAGATCAACAGAACAACCACGACCAACAGCGACAAGCAACCCACGCAGCATCGAGACCCGACATACAACACCGTGGACAACCCTGGGTAGTGCGCAAGCAGTGTCTGTAACAACTTTGCAATAACCCATGCCATATGTCTCGTGGAATATCTGAGGGCCTACCTGGCCGCCCTCAGCCCAGGCCAAAACGGGGGAAAAGAACCCCACATGGGGATTCAGGGCTTGGACGTGTGACAATTGACTTTAGTCAACTGTCGTAACACCAACAGTCAAAGTCCAAAGGTACCCAGCCCAGGCCGCCGGTCAGGCACACACACTTGTTTGTATGCAGGTACCCAGACAGCATCAGATCAAAAGGGAAGTCTGCAACTGTACACAATCCAGGCCCTCGGCTGTGAGTCAATCTGGACGACTGTGGGGGAGGGACCTGAGACCAGACAGCCTCGACAAATGCTACTTAAGGGCTGGTCTTCAGGATGTCGACATTCAGTCTTGCTATGCTGCTTGGACACTGGCTCGACTTTGACTAGACGCTGGCATTGACACTGGCACGACGCTGGCGAGACACTGGCTGTGCGCAGGCACTGTGGACGACGACGTGAGGCTGTGGTAGCATGCTGGCGCTTTCTGTTCTGTGAGCCAGGCATTGCTGATGTGGCGCTGCCACCTGCTTACATTGCTGATGTGGCGCATGCAACTGGTCTACATTGCTGATATGGCGCATGCCACTTGTCTACATTGCTCATGTGGCGCTGCCACCTGTCTACATTGCCATGATTGCCTTGCTGATGTGGCGCTGCCACCCGTCTTCATTGGTGATGTGGCACATGCCACCTGTTTCTGCTGATGTGGCATTGGCCGCGCTGTCTACATGAGGTGACTGGTTGCGACAAGGAGGAAGATCGGGATCTGTGGATGATTGGGATACGGGATACTTACCTCAGGCTGAGGTTGATGTTGCACGCTGCTGGCTATCTTCATTGTCTCCATGGGAGAGTAGTGCCACGTGGCACTTTTGTGTGATCAGGACTTTTCAGACTTGTTACTGTTATTTGATTGCTGACGTGGAGGGAGCCCGGAGGAGAAGTGGGATTGGTTGGGTTACTATTGTGTGATCTTGACTACTTCTTCCACCTTCTCCCTTGTCTTTCATCCCTCCACTCTCTTCGTCTATTGGTAACGAGATACTGTTGCAGATATCATTTTCACGTTAACTGGAGACTTTGTACAGTTCTGGGACTACTGGAACTTCGACGTCTGATGAGTATCTTTGATACATGCCCAGTTGGGCAATGTATGTAGAGCCAAGGATCCGCAATGTGATGAAAAGGACTGAGTGGACAATGCAATGTCAGTGGAACATCAACAGGCAATGTACATCCTGGTACATACGAAATGGCACAATAGCGCAGTGGAAGACTTGAAGATAAGTCCTGATCTGACCGGGACTGACACGGCATCCATCATACATCACACATGTGAGAGGAGGAGGAGGGACCGCACACCAAGAAGAAAGGTCCCTCCTTGTACACGTACATGGGGAGATACCATAGACGAGGGATGGAGGGAGAGGAAGGACGAAGATGGAGGCGAGGGAGAAGTCCAAGATCGCAATAGCGAAGCCCAAAATAGTCCCTTGACGATGTCCGATCAATGTCTGCCTCAGAAATGTCGTATCAGACCCTGGGCAATATGCCCACCGTAACTTCTGCCGATATCCTCTGCCGATAGCCTCTCTCACTCTCGTATCTGAAGAAGAAGATGAAGAAGAAGGAGGAGGAAGGAGGAAGGAGGGAGAGAGAGAGATGAGATGGAGGACGAGGAGGAAGAAGAAGATGTCGTCCTCCTCGCTGTCTCACCTGCAGGTAGCTGCCACCGTGCTGACTATCTCGTTGTCCTGTGCAGTCTGATCGGGTCTTCTCAGGGTCCTCTTTTCTCTCGGGGATGAATGGAGCCCAAATGAGCCCGACAAATTCCTTGAACACTCCATCCCACCCCTTAACGCAGGGTATCTTAGAGAGATTTATGTGCCAAGGAAGGTTTTCCCTGATTGTGCCTGGCACCCAGTCCACTTACCCCAGTCCTTGAACACTCCATCCCAGTCCTTGAGCACTCCATCCCACCCCAAATGCGCCTTTTCATGACTTGAACACTCATCCACTTCAAATTCTGCCATGCCCTGAGGTATCTTAGAGAGACTTATGTGCCAAGGAAGGTTTTCCTGATTGCGTCTGCCACCCAGTCCCCCTGCTGACACAGTATACTATACCCTTTGACCACTCCATCTCACCCCAAATGAGCCTTTTCATGACTTGAACACTCATCCACTTCAAATTTTGTTATGCCCTGAGGTATCTTAGAGAGATTTATGTGCCAAGGACCTGTTTTCCTGATTTTGTCTGGCACCCAGTCCCCTTGCTGACACAGTATACTATACCCCCTTGAGAAGCTTTCTCCAGGCCAGTGCGATGCTGTCCAATTACACCGTTTACGTTCTTTTTTTCTTTTCTTTTCTTTTCTTTTTGCAAGAATAGCCCTTGCATAAGACCTCTATCCCGGCTGTGGTAAGAGAACCGTCAGAATTGAGGACTTATGCCGCATACCGTAATGGTACAAACCAGAACAAGAACCGACCTCTCTCACATAGTACAGGATAGCGCAGCGGAAGGCTAAAATACCAATGATCAGCCCAATCAAGGTTGCAATGCAGACCAAACACACATCATCATCATTCCATGGTGTGAAGGGGCCTGGTGCTCACACAGAAAGAATGGCCCAGTCCCCAACCATACACAGACGAAGAAGAGGGGAAGATGGGAATGTCGTCAACACCAAGTTTTCGGTACAGGTCCCAAATAATCCCTCGTCAAATGTCTGAATCCCAATGTCGAGTCTGGATCCAAATGTCGTCAAGTCCCAAAGTCACCAATCTCTCTCTCGTAGTCTGTAGATACTGAGAAGTCAGGTAGCGAGAGGGGGAGGAAGAGATGGTGGACTTAGAAGAGGAAGAAGAAGAACTCTCTCTCTCTCTCTCTCAGTCTGGTACTAACCTGTGAAGGTGGCGCCTTGTTGCAGGTACATCGAAGACGAAGCTGGAGCCATGGTGCCACAGGTAAGTCTCCCTGGCCTCCGCCAACCATCTCTCTCTCTCTCTCTCTCTCTCTCTCTCTCTCTCTCTCT
>BFEA01000516.1:820091-841253 GCA_003427395.1 Chara braunii | reverse complement strand
CCTTCCACTCCTCCCTTCCCATTCTCTCTCCCCATCCCCATCTTCCTCCTTCCCCTTAGCCCTCATCCTTTCCCCCTTGCTTCTCCTCTTTCCATTAACCGCTTCTCCTCTTCCACCTCTTCTCCCTCCTCCTCCTCCTCCTCCACACCCCCTCCTCCTCTCCCACTCCATCTCTTCCCCCGCCCTCCTTGTCTTCCTCTCTGTTTCGTCCCTCCAAACCACATCGTCAACAGTATGCCAGAATTACGTCTGACGGGAAGGAAGGGATGGAGTTGGCACTCAGCATCCTGCAATCCCACCCAGCAGTACAAGTGCTCGACTTGGATGCCCACTTTTGCTTTGAATTGTTTTTCTTTCTTTCCCCTTTATCCAAAGACCAGTCACAGCTGGCAGTGGTTGATGACTCTTCATCGGCCATTTAGACACCAGCTTGCTATGGCATCTACAGTTTGGTGTTTGGATCATCTTGAGCTTGAAGCAATGTTCATGACATCTTATATGTTAGGGAGAGTATCAGCATGCTAACTCGTCATATTACAAGAAAGCACAACGAAACTAGAACCAGTCTTATGGCTGCAGCTCCATACATTTTTGGGGAACACCCACCAAGAGGTAATCAAATGACAATGAGAATGAGCCTCAGCCCAAATCCCAGCCCTGATGGCTGCAAGATGGCCTACTGTCCCCAGCCCATAACCAGATATTATTGTTCTACAACTTCTACTGGCATTTCCTGAAAACTGACGAACTCATGTCTGCAAAGGAAAGGTAAACATGGCGGAGGATAGCTGATGATATTGCTGAGCTTTGAACAAAGGGGAAAAAGGCAAAATGAAACGGAATTACGGAACAGAAAACAGTTCACAGCGCAACAGAAGAGGAAGAAACAGGAACAGAACAGAACAGAACAGAACAGAACAGAACAGGGCAGGGCAGGGCAGGGCAGGGCAGGGCAGGGCAGGGCAGGGCAGGGCAGGGCCGGGCCGCCCCGGGCCGCCCCGGGCCGCCCCGGGCCGCCCCGCCCCCCCCCCCCCCCGCCCCGACCCGACCCGAACCGAACAGAACATGGTACGCAGGGACAATCTGGACCCCACCAGCACAGACAGCCTCTCTACTGAGAAGAAGAGCGGCAGCATACCTTTGGACATCCAATGCAACCAAACCACACTTCATTTCCAAAGTAGCGAGGAAGCACGACGCCTGATCGAAAGAACAGGGAGGCCTGGGTATTCTGGATCCGGACCAGCATCTCAAGGCGCTCCAAATAAAATGGGTTGTCAAATTAATCTCCCATCAAAAGCTACCCTGGACACCGTTGGCGCTACATAGGATCAGGCAAACAGCCAAATACAAAACACCACCGAATATGTCGGGCCAGTTCTGGATCATGTGTAGCACTTGGGCCAAGGTGGGCCGAAGGGAGGGCGACAGAGCTGGTACAGAGGAAGGACCTAGGGTGGCGTGGTATTGGAGTCAAATGCTGAAGCTGTGGAAGGATATCTTCCCGGCTAAGGTAAGGGAGCCACACACGAGAGAAGAGGTTCTCTGACAGCCGTTATTCTGCAATTCAAGTATCAACGCGAGATTGAATAGGGCGCTAGCTCTAGCCACGTCACAGGCTGACATGGCTGTTTGAGCTGATCCGGGACGGCCTCGTCAACAGGTGGTTCTGGATTCCGTGACCTGTCTCCTTGGTCACAGCAACGATAGTGCTGTGTGCGACCATTGGAGTGTTGACGCAGGTCAACACCAAAGGAGAACAGCGAAGTCAGCCTTAAGGATATCGAAGTGTGGATGGTGGATGACGACACGATCATCAAGAATTTCAACTGATCATATCCAATCTACAGAGTGGGAGTCGCTTAACGCACGCACGATTGAATAGGGCGCTAACTCTAGCCACGTCACAGGCTGACGTGGCTGTTTGAGCTGACCCGGGACGCGTCAACAGGTGGTACTGGATTTCGCGAAGCATCTCGTGACCTTTATGTTGTATGTTTTACACAAGTAATACATTTGACAAACATATAGGGAAACGCACCACCAGAGGTGACACAAGTTAGGGCTTCTAGAACATTATACTCTTCAGTCATCGTCTGGTTTCTGACATGTACACTTGTCAAGCTGAGGACCCAGAAAACAGATTCCACGCCCTTGCTTGCAGTCTTGAATCACTTCAGATATACTTCTGCAAGAGGTCCCTCCTCTCCTCTAGTCGAAAGTCTCTCTGACCTGAGCCATGCCTTGTACGAAATTCGCTAGACTGCTGCCTAGTCACTAAATATTGTGACCAGGGTCCGTTCCTGTCGGAGGCCGACGCACCGCGTGAACGGAATCTGACTCGACGCGGTCAGCCTCCGCGCCGTGTCAAGTCTGCGCCGAGGGCGGTTCGCAGTCATAGTCAACCAGACCCTAATGCATCGGTTGAAATTCCCGAGGGCCAAAGCCACGGGAAAGACGGTGTGGCGGTACAGTCCTCGGAAGACCTGATCATCCCCTTTGGACTGGACCGTCGCAATTGCAAGGCGCGAATTAGTGAGGTCCGGCCCAAACAACACTTAAAACGGACCAAGGGATAGTGAGATAATTAGGTTTGACCGGTTGGGACTGGACCAACGCGACCGCATAACCCGGTTGGAAAAGGAACAGCCCCAAACGGTCATGTAAATGAATAACTAGGCCCTAGTAATAATTAAAATGGGATCATGTGTTAGTTTAAGCGCGGGACTGACTCTTCGTCTCCCAAAGTCAGGCCTGTCCTAGTCCCGTGCTAAAATTAGCACAGTCCCACACTATTTTTAGGATGGGACTGACTTATCGTCTACCGGGGACTCGGCCTGTCCCAGTCCCGTGCTAAAATTATCACAACCTCATGCTATTTTTAGCGTGGGACTGACTGTTCGTCTACCGGGGACTGGGCCTGTCCCAGTCCCGTGCTAAATTAGCATAGTCCCATGCTATTTTTAGTGTGGCGCTGACTGCTCGTCTACCGGGGACTGGGCCTACGCCAGTCCTGTGTTAAAATTAGCACAGTCCCATGCTATTTTTAGCGTGGGACTGACTGTTCGGGACTAGGCCTACCCCAGTTCCGTGCTAAAATTAGCACAATCCCATGCTATTTTTTAGCATGGGACTGACTGTTCGTATCCCAAGGTCGGGACCGGTGCTAATTATAGCTCAGACCTAGTCTAATGTTAGCCCCGACCCAGATCGTGGGGCTGCTGCACTTGAGCCCGATCACCTGGCCTCTCCACTATAAAAGAGAGGCCGTGTCACCCAAGAGTAGGGGCAACGCTTGAGTGAAACACCGAAACGCTGGTGAACAACAAGAAGCAGCAGGAGCCAAAGCCAAGGCACTAGGACGAGCAGGAGAGGGAGCAAGCTTAACGAGACCGAGGCAAGCAAGGGGGAGAGGTAAGGGAGAGGTCGGGCAGCTTCTGGCGGGTGTAGTAGCCAGGGTGTCTCATTTTGAGCTGCTGCACTTTTGCTGCTTGCTCACACTCACCTTCTTTTCCTCATCTTCCCTCCCTCTGGCTCCTCCTTTCTCCCCTTCTCTCTCTCTCTCTCTCTTTCACTCTCTCCCCAGCTAGTGTGTTCACTCTCGCCCTGCTTCAGACCCCAGATCCATACGCTCTTATCTATCCCATGCGCCCGCAGTTGCTGATCTGGATCGGTATTCCCATATTGGCTTAATTGGCGCACACGCGCGCGCATCATTGTTGGTCGGATTTTGCTGATCTGGATCGGTATTCTCATATTGGCTTAATTGGCGCGTCCACGCGCGTGTCACAGTTGGTCAGAATTTTGCTGATCTGGGTCGGTATTCTCATATTGGCATAAGTGGCGCGTCCACGCGCGTGTCACAGTTGGTCGCGATTTTGCTGATCTGGATCGGTATTCTCATATTGGCTTAAATTGTGCATCCACGCGCGTGTCACAGTTGGTTGGGATTTTTCTGATCTGGATCGGTCTTGTCATATTGGCTTAATTGGCGTGCACATGAGCGCATCATTATTGGTTGGGATTTGCCTGCACTGGCTGATTGATAGGCACTTTCATATTGGCTTTATTGGTGCGCCCACGAGCGCATCACTGTTGGACGGGATCTGCCCGTATTTGCTGATTGATCGGTACATTTATTGGTGCGCGCTCACACATCTGAGGGACCTTGCTGATCCTGGAAACTGTGCGCTCGCACGCACTGCAGGGACCTTGCTGATCCTGCAAACTGTGCGCTCACAGGCACTGTCTGTGAGGGACATTGCTGATCCTGAAACTGTGCGCTCACGCACGCTTCATTTGAGGGACATTGCTAATCCTGAACCTGTGCACTCACGCACGGTTTATCTGTGGGACTGTCGATCCTGAGCCGGTACGCCCATGCGTACTCCAAGTGTGGGCCTTGCTGATCTTGAGCCCGTGCAACCATGCGCACATCACCTGAGGACCTTTTTCTGATATTGAGCCTGTGCGCCCATGCGCACTCCATGTGTGGTTATTTCAGATCTTGAGTCTGTGCGCCCATGCGCACTCCATGTGTGGTCATTTCAGATCTTGAGCCTGTGCGCCCATGCGCACTCCATGTGTGGTCATTTCAGATCTTGAGCCTGTGCGCCCATGCGCACTTCATGTGTGGTCATTCCAGATCTTGAGCCTGTTCGCCCATGCGCACTTCATGTGTGGTCATTCCAGATCTTGAGCCTGTGCCCCCATGTGCTCTCTACTGTGGACATTGTCGGATTTGACACTGTGCGCCAATGTGCACTCTACTGTCAATTTTGGATCTGAGCGCCCATGCGCTCTCTGCTGTGCACAATGTCGGATTTGACACTGTGCGCCAATGTGCACTCTGCTGTTGATATTACGGTTATTATTACCAATTTTGGATCTGAGCGCCCATGTGCTCTCTTCTGTGGACATTGTCGGATTTGACATTGTGCGCCAATGCGCACTCTGCTGTTGATATTACCAATTTAAGATCTAAGCGCCCATGCGCTCTCTGCTGTGGACATTGTCAGATTTGACACTGTGCGCCAATGCGCACTTTGCTGCTGAGATTTCCATTTTCTGATCAGTGCGCTGATACACATTTCGTCTGTGAACATTACCCTGGGCATATTGCTGATTTTGGAGCCTGAGCGCCCATGCGCACTTCGTTGAAGGTATTGCTGGTTTCAAAGTTTGTGCATTCACTGAGGACATTGCCCCGTGGGCATGATGATTTGAGTTTGTGCACACTTCATCCAAGGACATTTTTTTTAACCTGAGTTAAAGCGCCCACGCGCACATTACCTGTGGATACTTCTGATCCTAAATTTGTGCACGCTGCAGCTGTGGGGTACTGCCGATCTCTTTTGTTTGTGTGATTATTTGGGGGCGCGCCCATGCCTGGTGTCGGTGGTTCAGTGTGCGCCCAGGCACGGGCGAGCTATTTGAGTGTACGCCCGCACGCGCCCATGCTCGACATTGACATTTGAGTGCGCGCCCATGCGCGCCCACGCTTGGTATCACTAGTTGAGGGCGCACCCATGCGCGCCCACGCTTGGTATCACTAGTTGAGGGCGCACCCATGCGGGCCCACGCTTGGTATCACTAGTTGAGTGAGTGCCCACTCTCGGTGTTGATATTTGAGCATGCGCCCATGAGTGCCCGTGCTCAGTATTTCTATCTGGGTGCACGCCCATGGCCGGAATTCCTATTTGAGTGTGCGCCGATGCTCGGAATTGATATTTGAGTGCGCGCCCGAGCTGGGTGCTGCTGATTCGGTGCGCGCCCATGCGCCCCCATGCTTGGTCCTGCCGATTCAATGTGCGCCCATGCTTGGTGCTGCCGATCCAATGCGCGCCCATGATCAGTGCTGCTGATTCAGTGCACGCCCATGCTTAGAGTTGTTGATTTAGTGCGTGCCTAGGCCCGACATTGATGTTCTGGTGCATGACCATGCTAGGCGTTGTTGTTTGAGTGCGTGCCCAGGCCCTAAAGTGATGATTTAGTGTGCGCCTAAGCTTGAACTCGATGTTTTAGTGTGTGCCCCTGCTTGGACTTGCTGGTACATTGCGATGACGCACTTCCAGCCGTTTTTCGAGTATGCGCCGTGACGTTCTGATGATTCTAGAACACGTGCCTCGCCGGTATGACGGTTGGAAATGCACGCCCTGCTGGTCTGATTAGTTTTGAGGTCATATGCCTTATTGGAGTGATGACTGAGTGTCGCTGCCGGTATGATTAGGCCCCACTCCCATTGATTTGACTCCTTGCCGATCAGTCTCTGTACAGGCGATACTTTTTCAGTCCTCGTGCAGACGGTATTTTCCCGCACATATGGTGTCTGCGCAGTCCAGCCCCAGTACAAGTGGTATTTTATGACCGGTCCCAAAGTCGGGCGTTAGTCAAGAAGTCAAGCGAGTAGACGGAAGCTCTGATGTCGACTAATGAGCTTTTGGGACATGGGTCTGCACTCATCGGAGTGAGGGCCTCATGAAGGGGTGTGCGGCTCCCCGTGAGCTGTTTTGAGCAAAGGCTCGGGGGATGGTCGGACCGCCATGACTGGGAATCAGGACTGACTTTGCTCTGCTTGCCGGTTTGGGTCAGCGGAGGAGCCCACCAGGGTAAGCGGGGCACTCTCAGAAGGCCGAAAGGTAAGACTCTGAGGGTGAATGAGGGAGGGGTGTTGGCAAGGGTCTTTAGGGGAGGCCCTTTTCTCGTCTTTTTTTTTGGCATGACTTGACATCTGTTTTGCAGGTACCCTACAGCCAAGGTAAGCTAGAGCACGTCCCCGAGTTTTTGGGAGCTACTAATTTGGACGGGCGACTATTGCTACTAACTCCACGCTATGGCTGGGCTACCGATCTGCTGAAAGAGGTTGGGGCGATGCTAGCTGTGAAGCGGGGAGGTCATTGTTGTAAGGTTGATCTGCTGCAGTGCCAGGCCGCTGCGGTCATTGATAAATTGTTGCCGCTACCTAAAGCAGCAAGATTGTTGCTGCCTTGAAGAGTCGTCGCTGAGTGTTGGAGGAGTTGCTCATCTTTGCAGCAAGAAAGAGAAATGTTGGAAGTGTTGCTATTTTGTTGAGGTTTCCATTGTGGCTGCTGCTACTTCCGGGCCCTGAATAGCAGTTGCTTCTGCTATGTCGGAATGTATCATTAGTTGTTTTTCACTTTTGAAGTTGCTGCTGCTACCATGGGGGTTATTCGCTTGCAAGAAGTTGCTGTTTTTCAAAGGTTAAAAGTCACGTTCGTTCAGAAAGGCGTTGCTGTTCTTCAACAGGTTACTGATGTTTCAAGGCGGAAACTGTCGTCCCTTAGCAAGTCGGGTGCTGCCGCTTGGGTCAATGAGTGTAGTTCGGTGCATGGTTATGTTGTCGACTTTCGGTCGCCTAGGTGTTGGTGAAGGAGGTTGGTGACCACTCCCTTGCTGCATAAACTGCAACCCAAGTTTGGTGTTGTTTTGGAGGGGCAGCTTCGGCTGCTGGCTCTTCGGACGGGCTGTCATGCTACAATCGCACAGGACTCGTCAGATGTAGTCAATCGAACTGGTGAGTTCTCTGTTGTTGGCATCGCTGCTACTGGTTGGGATTACCTGTTTTCATCAGACAAAGGTTGCTGGTGGTGGTTGGGGTTGTGTTACCTCTGCCAGAAGGGAATGTTGAGTCAAGATTTTCCTTTGACTAAGAGGAAGTATGACTGTTGATGCGACTGTAGTTATGAGGTGTCCAAACGCAGAGAAGATGGTTGTTGCAGCAGAGTTAAATTTAATGGGAAGAGCCAAGCTGGGGATGTGAGAAAGTGTCAACGGAGATACATTTGGCAACAGCCACGGGCGATTTCTTCAACTACGGTTATACGAGTTGTGGGAGGGACTTGTCAACGGCTGCGATTTCAATTGGTGACTTTCTCCATATTGACCACTGCCGCAGTTTGTTGTCGTACGAATGGGTGGCGCCCATCTCACCTGGCCTGCTGCACTTATCGCGGTTTGGGCATATTGTTGATTGAGCAATAGGAGGTTGTGCTGCTGCGACCGGTGCAGCCAATATGGTTGTTGTGATCTTGCTGCAACTATCTTCAGCCTGTGTGTCAAGGCTTTTGGTGTCTTGGTTGACATTGGACTGCTATAACCCAATGCCACTGCTGAGCTCCGTATTTTTGGCAGCAACAGTTGTGATCTCAAGGGGCTACCAATGTCATAGTGGGTTAGGGGATGTTGTTGTTGCTGACATTCTGCTGCGACGTCTGCGACTCACAGACTTTTGAGATCAACGACTTTTGGTCGACATTGCGGGGCCCTCAGGATATGAAGGCATCAAGGCCCTCTCCATGCAAGTCTAAGTAACCCCTTCTCATATCTTGAGAGACTGAGATTACTCTTTCTTCCCTTCTTCCTCTCAGTCTAGCCTATGGTTCAGGAGAGGAAGGTGGCAGGTGTGATTGCAACCCACAAGACCGGATCAAGGCCATGTGGGGGGTTCATCCACCGATTGAGGAAGCTCTGCCGGAGTCCTGGCGGGACTCCGAAGGCAGAGAACTTTGAGGTAGGCCAACGCGATCTGCCGCCGCGATCTCCCTTAGGATCCCGTATACCCCTATCTATACTACCCTTCATTCGGTTTGACTGAGTTTTGACTCTTTGTATATTTTGTTGACTATAATTCAGGGTTTTAATTGAATCAAAGGAAACTTACTATGCTTGTTTAATTTCACTTGCTTGAAATGGAATCCACTTATGTAGCACACCGAACATGTTCAGAGCTTTTCCGAACGTCCAAACATATTCAGGTGTTCGGCCGAATGCCTCCCGAACATGTTCGGCCGAACATATTAAAAAAAAAAAAAAAAAAAAAAAACTTTTTTGGTTTTTGATTTTTAACTCGAGTTTGGTTACGAATTTGAGCATACCTCCCGGCAAAAGTTGTTTGTATTATTATTTTGCATAATATATATTTTTTCAGATTTTTTTGAGAACCTCTCTTTTTTGTTTTTTATGTTCGCGTTCGGAGGGTTTTGGCGCTCGTTCACGTTCAGTCGCGAACGTTCGGGTTCGGTCACCGAACCCGAACACGACACTACACAGGAATCCACGATGTCTGCTTGTCATGATTTAAAATAGGCTGGAGATGAGGTCCTTCTGACCGATCCAGTCCCTTTGCTCGTTTGCCTAAGACATTGAAATGAGGCTGGAGATGAGATCCTCCTGACTGATCTAGTAACTTTGCTCGTTTGCCTAAGACATTGAATGGGGCTGGAGATGAGGTCCTCCTAACTGATCCAGTCGCTTAGCTCGTTTGCCTAAGACATTGAAATGGGGCTGGAGATGAGGTCCTCCTGACTGATCCAGTCCCTTTGCTCGTTTGCCTAAGACATTGAAATGGGGCTGGAAATGAGGTCCCCCTGACTGATCCGGTCGCTTTGCTCGATTGCCTAAGACATTGAAATGGGGCTGGAGATGAGGTCCTCCTGACTGACCTCTGCTCGTTTGCCTAAGACATTGAAATGAGGTTGGAGATGAGGTCCTCCTGACTGATCCAGTCGCTTTGTTCGTTTGCCTAAGACATTGAAATGGGGTTGGAGATGAGGTCCTCATGACTGACCCATTCGCTTTGCTCGTTTGCCTAAGATATTGAAATGGGGTTGGAGATGAGGTCTTCCTGACTGATCCGGTCGCTTTGCTCATTTGCCTAAGACATTGAAATGGGGATGGAGATGAGGTTCTCCTGACTGATCGGGTCGCTTTGCTAAGTCAATCAGTTTTGCTTGTTGACAAAAGTCGGACTCTTCTCCTTGTGAGAATAAGTCCAGGCTAGTGTGTCAGTGATTGCATGAGGTTTGACTGAGAACAACTTGGAAAGTTAAAAATTAACTGAATCAGATACAGGACTCATGTCCTTGTGAATTAGGACAAGCAAAAGATGAAAACTTGTTTTGAATTGGTTGAACGAGTTGTTGACATCACATGCTTGCTAGCAATGCCTTGTCTTTTGTTCAAGCTCTGTTTGTCTTTGTTGCTTAGTAGGGTAGTCTGTTAGCGCTCGCCTTGTGCTTGAGCGATAGGCAGTTAGATGTCTACTTTTGTTTTCACATCGTCTCTTCATGCATGATTGCTTTGGTAGGACTTTGGCTAGCCTCTGAGTTAGTAGAAACTCCGAGAGCCTCTTTTCCTTAGGGGAGATGCTGCCGAAATTTCTGCTAAATACTCAAAGTTAGTTAAGATTCAGAGATGTCAACTAGGTTAGGATTAGTTTAGTCTTTGGAGTTGGTAGGAATTATGAACGCCTTCCTTTCTAAAGGAAGTGCTGCTGAAATTTCTATGGAAACCAAAGAGCTAGTTTATTTTCAGATAGCTCCTGAGTATTGAGTTTTCCTTTTAGATTTTGTCTTGTAAATATTCTTCGAGCACACTTCCCTGAAGGAAGTGCTGCCGAAATTTTCGTCATTTTCATATCGTTACTAGACGCTACTGCTAAGTAGCTTGGAGTACGATACTGAGTTGAACTCCGTTAACTCGACGGGTGATGCCTGCCTTGATTTTATGACGCAGGTCACCGTTACCTACGAGTGGTCTCAGAGATCTTGAGCTTCATCAACTTCTGTTATCGAATTGATAGCAAGTCGGTTTGCGACTCAACGTCTACCTATTTCGGTTACGGGGGATCTCCTTAAATGCCTCCTGATCAGCAACAGGTTCTGTAGTGACGGCTGTAGTTTAGAGTCTAGGCTAGTGCCCCTAGTTGACAGGGTCTGAACCGGAGTGAAAGCCAGGTGGGTTTGACCGCAGGTGCTGGGCATCTGGGTCTGGATTGCAAGGACTGTGGTTGCGAAAGCTTTCGTCGGTCGTGGTAATCTGGCTGGAACGAAGGGTAGGGCTTTGTAGTCCATAGAGAGTCAGTTAGTTCAAGTTAAAGTCAGTTAGGGGGAGAGTCTAAGTGGTGAGGAGTGGAACCGTCACTTGGTTGTGCACCTATCACCATGGTTGAGACACGTACCGGAACGAGTACTACCCCCTACACAGCCGAAGAGGAGGCAAAGGCCGCTGCCATCCTGAAAGAGAAAAAAGAGAGGAAGGAGGCCAGAAGAAGGCCCTGATGGAGGAACAGGCGGCGAAGATGAAGAAGATTGAGGAGATGGCCAGAGAGAAAGAGAGGTTGAAGAAAGAAGAAGAGGAGAAGTTAAAAGCGGTAGAAGAGGAGGAAGAGATAGAAGAAGAGCTACTGGAGACAAGAAGAAAGGAGCAAAGAGGGGAATCCAGTGGAACAAGAGATGATCAACTGGAGAAGAAGATCAGAGAGTGGGTTGCAAATTTATCCCTGGGAGAAGAAGAAGAAACGTTAATGTATGTACCCAGGGAAGAGCAAGAGGCGGCCGTAAAGGCGTGGGAGGCGGAAGAAGATCCACTCAGGTGTCAGGCCATGGAGGATGAAACGAGGATGGAGTGGAAGCTACGACTCATGAAGGAGAGAAAAAGGAGAATGGAAGCGGTGAGCCAGGCGGCAAAGGAGTTGGAGGAAGTAAAAAAGCAGAAAGACCAGATGGCGGTACAGGTGGACCTCCTGGGTAAGATGGAAATCATGGTGAGGAATATCGAACGCCCGACAACGGCTCAGGAAGAGCAATATCAGTTTATTAGAAGTCAGGATATTGCCCTGCGTTCGATACGATTGGGATTCAACGAATTCGCGTGAGAGTTAGTGGTGCAGGTGGGGTCAGAAGTGAAGGCCCACCTAGACAGCACAAAGCGCTATTGTACGGGTGCTATAGAGGGCACCAAACTAGCCGCTCCCAAGGAGGAGGAAGTATGCCCGCGTAGGGAGCCCGTCAAAGTCAAGTTCCCCGATTCCTACAGTGGGAAGAAGGAGGAGAACTTTGAAAATTGGGAGGCTAATATAAAGACCTACGTGCACTTGCAAAAGGTCTCCCCAGATGAGCATGTTCTAGTTGCCATTCACGCGCTAAAGGAGGAGGCCGCCAGTTTTGCACGTTCCCTAGTTCGCGCTGCGAATTGCAACGAGGATGTAGTTGCTTACTCCGTGTTTACTCCCCTCACCGATTTCCTTAAGTTGTTGCGCGGACGATTCGCAGATGTTTCGCGTAATGTCAAAGTCTCCGATAAGTTGCAGACTATCCACTCTCGTCAGTGGAGGAGTGCCAAAGCACTCAAAGGAGTAATGGACGAGTTGGTGGTTGTTCCTGACCATGGGGTCACAAAGACCCAACTGGTCAACCTTTTCTATCGGGCTATGCCCGAATCGTTACGCGGGCACTTCTTCGAGAAGAGCCAGCAACCTACCATGACCTATGATGCACTCAGCAGGGAAGTGGTAGCTTTTGAAGCGCGGTCCATGTCAGTTTCCACTTTCCGGCACAAGGACCTTGACAAAGGGAAAAAGTGGAAAGGCCGCACTATCTCTGGGCAGATCAAGACTAAGGATCGTCTGCTCCTTACGTTAGATGAGGGTAGTGTGGAAGAAGTCCCCTACGAGCAGATTGAGTGGGGGCTAGAGGAGGAGGACAGTAGTGTTAGTCAGGGGAGGACTTACGCTGCTGTCGCGTCCGGAGTGAGGCCGCAGGGAAGGGGAGGAGGTCAGGGCCAAGGGGGTCGGGCCTCAGGTGGCCGTTCCCAGGGCGATGAGGGGGTTGGCGATAAAGGAGGAAACCGCCAAGCGGGAGGAAGGGGTCAAGGTCCCCCGCAAAACCCGTTCTGGTAACCGTTCACCTAATAGGGGTAATAGGTCACCCTATAGGAGAGGTGGTTGGCACCCAGGTATGCCACAGGGCCGACCTTGGGAGGATTTGGGCCTGGACCAGCGCGTCTGGCAGTAGCGTGTGGATCAAGGGCAGTGCGTATTTTGCGGTGACCCTGGCCACATTATTCGATATTGTTCAAAGTATAGAGAGGCCCGATGGGCTGCCCAACAGGCAAAAGGCAGCCGCCGGTAGTGGTTGCAACTGCCCCTACCATAAGGCCATGTGGGGAAACGAGCGCGAGCCGACAAGACACTCCCACACCACATGAGCCTATGGCAGAGGTTGCAGGTCGGTGCCTAGATAGTTGTCCAGAGACTGCTTGTGTTAGAGTATCTTTAGGCACCTCCCTCACAGGCGTGGCTGACGAGTTGAAGGAGAGAATGCCCACCTGGGCCAAGATGAAAAAGGAGAGTAAAGGGCAGCTAGTTTTAGTAGATGTAGAAGTTTTTAGAAGCAAAGTAGGAGCCCTTATAGATTCAGGGGCTACCCGTAGTTATATTAGCCGTAGGGCGTTAAAGAAGTTGAGGCTGGGGCTAAAAGTCCAAGAGTTAGAAGACCCCATAGTAAGTGTCCTCGCAGACAACCACCCTATGCGTGTTGAGGACTACCTAGAGAAAGATGGGAAAGTGGAGAAGGTTCTCCATTCCCTGACTCTCCTCGTACAAGATGACTTTCCTTTTGATATAGTCCTAGGTATGGACTGGGGAGAGGCAGTAGGGGCCACACTCCACCTGAGAGAGCATGAGTGTAGGCTCCCTAGTCCGACAGGCGAGGTCAAGACTGCCCGTCTGTTCCATGCCTCAGGTGTAGACAACACCCTGGCACATTGCTGTCTCAGTGCTCTTGCGTTTGCCCGATTGGTAAAGAAGGAGAAATTAGAGGAACAGGTCTTCGTAGTTTACGTCAGGCCTGTCACTGAGCCTAAGGAGGAGAAGCCCATTGACCCAGCTATTGCCAAGCTGTTGGAAGAGTTTAAGGATTTATCTGAGCCGCCAACAGGAGTAGTACCGCGGCCCATCCAGCATCGCATTGGGATTGAGCCTGGCAACAGAACTCCCAAAGGAGCGGTGTATAGAATGTCTCCACGGGAGTTGGAGGAGCTACGCAAGCAATTAGACGAGCTCCTAGAGAAGGGTTGGATTAGGCCCAGTTCGTCTCCCTTTGGAGCMCCTGTTCTATTTGTCCCCAAGAAGGAGGGAGAGCTCAGAATGTGTATAGACTATAGGGGTCTCAATGCTATTACGGTAAAGAATGCTGAGCCGCTGCCCCGCATAGATGATCGTTTAGACCGGTTGCAGGGTTGCAAGTACTTTTCGAAGATAGATTTGAAGTTAAGATATCATCAGATAGAGGTCCATCCTGATGATCAGTACAAGACTGCATTCCGGACTAGGTATGGGCACTATGAGTTTATAGTCATGCCCTTTGGACTAACCGATGCGCCAGCGACTTTTCAGCGTTGTATGAATGACCTGTTTAGGCCGTGGTTAGATAGATTTGTAGTAGTATATCTATATGATATTCTAGTTTTTAGTAAGACCCTCCAAGAGCACCAGGGTCATCTGAGGCAGGTCTTGGAGAAGCTGAGAGAGGCTAACTTCAAGATCAACCCCAAGAAGTGAGAGTGGGCAAAAACCCAGGTTTTGTACTTAGGCCACGTCTTAGACGGAGACGGCATTAACCCAGAGGATAGCAAGATTGCAGCGATTAGGGATTGGCCTACACCCCGCACGCTGACAGAGTTGCGATCGTTCTTAGGCCTAACGAACTACTACAGGAAGTTTGTGAGAAACTTTTCTACCATCGCTGCACCCCTTCGCAAATTGCTAAGAAAAGAAACAATGTGGAAGTGGGACAAGGACTGCACGTCTGCCATGAAGAAGTTGAAGCAGGCGTTGATAGAGTATCCAATCCTTAAGGTCGCCGATCCTTCCTTACCTTTCGTTGTTACCACTGACGCGAGCCAGTATTGCATAGGTGTTGTACTACAGCAAGACGATGGTAATGGATATAGACCCGTAGAGTTCACGTCAGCGAGGATGCCCTCAGAGAAGGTAGCCACCTCGACTTACGAGAGAGAACTCTACGCTCTCAGGCAAGCATTAGAATACTGGAAGCACTACTTGCTTGGGAGGCACTTCAAAGTCTATTCAAACCACGAAACGTTAAGGTGGTTGAAGACTCAAGCCAAGATGACACCTAAGCTGACTAGGTGGGCTGCAGAGATAGACCAGTACGACTTTGAGCTCAAGCCAGTTAAAAGCAAGTATAATGTAGTTGCGGATGCTCTAAGTAGGAGATCAGACTACTTTGGGGCGATAGTCCATTATTTGGATATAGGGAAGGACCTGCAACAGAAAATCAGAGAGGCATATGCTCATGATCCTATCTATAGCGACCTCCTTAAGAGAGTAAAGGAGGCCCCAGAGACTGAACCACATTACCGCACTACAGAAGGGTTGTTGTTTGAGAAGACTGATGTAGTAGACCGCTTGTGCGTCCCCAACAGTGAAGAGATTTGTAGCCTGATCTTAGGGGAATGTCACGATACAGAGGGACACTTCGGTTGGCAGAAGACTCTAGCCAATCTGATGCGCGCATACACTTGGCCAGGGATGAAGAATGACTGCATAGAATATGTCCGCAGTTGTAAAGTATGCTAGAGGAACAAGACCACCACGCGTGCCCCTCTAGGTCTTCTCAGACCCCTGCCTATTCCTGACCAACCCGGAGATTCAGTGTCCATTGATTTCATGGACACCGGCGTCAAGAGTAGGCATAGTAAGAGCCAAGTCATGGTCATAGTAGACAGATTTAGCAAGTATGCAGTTTTTGTTCCGTTGCCTGCGGAGGCACGTACAAAGTTAGTAGTTCAGAAGTTCTTTGACCATTGGGTTAGTGAACACGGGATTCCGCTGTCTATAGTTAGCGATAGAGACACCCGGTTCACTAGTCAGAACTGGCAGGAGTTCATGAGAGTATATGGCTCCAAGCTGCTGATGTCATCTGGCCATCATCCAGAGACTAACGATCAGACTGAGCAAATGAATAAGCTCCTATAGCAAGTTCTGAGAATGTATATTAGACCTGATCAGACCAACTGGGATGAGATGCTCCCAAAGGTAGCCAGTGCCTACAATAACAGCTTGCACCTATCCACGTGTCGCACTCCCAACGAGTTACACAAGTCCTTAAGACCACGTAGACGTTCGAGGGACTTAACCGGGATCAGATTCATAGGCTGCTGCCCGGTACTAGGGAGTTTGCGTTACAGCACGAGAAAGAATTAGCTACCGTTGTAGAGAACCTCAGGAAGGCCCAACATAGGATGATAGAACAAGCCAACAAGCATCGTCGCCCGTCGCAGTTTCAAGTAGGCGACTTAGTCTGGGTCCAGTCAAAAGAGTTTGCTCCTGAGGAGAACATTTCACAGAAGTTGCTGCCTGCGTATAGAGGACCGTGGCCAGTCCTAGAAGTCAAGGGCGGCGAGGATGGACCATCCTACACTATTGAGATTCCAGCGCACCTCCACACCTACCTCGTATTTCACGCATCAAAGTTATTGCCATGTCTCATAAGTCAACAGTTCCCTCTAGAAGGTCCATGATCCCTCCAGATATGGAGGGAAGATATGACATTGACGGCATTGTAGGTGAGGATACATTCAGGACAGGAGGTAGAGGTCGTCCTCAGAAACAGTACAAGGTTCGATTCGCATATCAGGAACCGGAAGACGACTGCTGGTTTACTAGAACTGAACTTCTAGAAACAGCTCCCGACATCGTCAGGGCCTACGAAAGAGATAGAAAAGGTAAAGGTCCTGCCTTGGACTGAGATATTCTCGGAGGACCTCGGATTTAGGCCGGCGGGAGTGAAACGGTTTTCACCTTTGCAGAGGCAGATGCAGATCCCGGGGTTTGATCCCCAGACCTTACCTCACCCATGTACAGTATCGAGTTGCCCTCTGAGTGTTTGAACCCGTGACCTGTGTTTCGTGAGCTGTTGTTTGTCTGTCGTAGGACTGTGTGAACATAGGGATTCGATCTGTAGACCTGTCGAGTAGAGGTCTTAGAGAGTTCCAGAAGTCGTAGCTGTAGATGTTCGGAAGGGTCAAAGTCATAGCTGCTACAATCCCCAAAAGGCCAAGTCCACAGACTTCCGGAAGGTCCGGAAGTGGCCTTTCGCAGCTTGCTCACGTTTTAGATTGAGGCAAGTGGGCAAGTGGGCAAGTGGGCAAGTGGTGGACCAACTGCAGTACGTTCGTAGTATGATGGCGGTAGGTTAGCAGTAGGTCCCCAGGCAGTCCACAGTGCGGTCCGGTCAGTCCCAGTCCAGTCCAGCAAGTACCATGGGGGACTGTGTGTACCAGGGGCCGATGGAAAGGGGGCAGACCAACGAGTTACAGGAGTATAAATCAAGAGGCAGCGCACAGCCACGGTGACTGTGTGTCCTGCGGAAGCCATGCGGAGGCGCTCTCACGGTGACTTGTGCGAGGTGGTCCGCAGAGGAGCCTGAAGTCAAAGTGGGCTGAAGGGAGTTAGTGCAGCCATAGCTGCTTGTAGATTAGTGTTAGCTGGCGGCCATAGCTGCCGTAGGTTAGTGATAGGTGTGTATTCGTGTGTGTGCAGAGTGTGTGTGTGGGGTATCCAGGGTGATCCGGAGTTGAAGTGTGAAGCGAACAGTGTTGTTGGACACAGTGACAAGAGTTGCGATGTGTGGGTGCGGATGCACCATAGTCTGTTGAAGCGAGCTTACATCTGAACTGTGTCTTGGTTTCCATATCTTCGAGCTTTGAGTTGGGCGCAATGCGCCAGTGTGAATCACCATCTGTTTGTATGCATGTGAAGTGACGAAGTATGCGAGTCTGATTGCAATAATAATAATAATAATAATAATAATAATAATAATAATAATAATAAACGCATACCCGTTCACTCAGCTACAACGGCGTCGACGCGTCTCCCTCCTGCTACAACGGCGGCGATGGTGCGTGGAGTAGCGGGTACCAGCTCCGATAATAATAATAATAATAACATACCCGTTCGCTCAGCTCTCCCCTCTTCTCTCCCTCTCTAACTCTACGCACATAGGGCTCTTCTCATAGGAAACACGCGCTCGAAGACGCGCTCAGGTCCGATCCTTGTCTGCGATGAATGGATCTTCAGCCAGAAGATCGAATGACACATCACTATAGTCCTTGTTTGCTCAGTGGTAAGAAAAACCATTTTTCCCGTCAACATGGCTGCGAGAAAGAAGCCCTTATATGGCCGTGTCCTTCATTAGCTGTGATCTGAGGCAACAGCCAAGTACTCATCAATAAGGGTTCGGAATGAATCTGTTGCTAGAGCATGGAAGGGTGCACGACTATGTCATTGATTGGGAGTGGTTCAAACGGCGGGAATTCACATACTCACCATTAATTCAGTGAAGATCCGTTGACCATTAAGGGACCTCAGAGATTCACACCTATTTTCTTGGCTTGCTGTGGCTGAAGCAGCGTTCGAGCACCCATCAATAAGCCCGTGAGAATGATTATGGGGCTAGAATAGGGCCGCTATGTCTCCCACCATATCTCTGTCTGTGGACGCCGGGCACGCCATGAAGAACTTCTCTCCCCCCAAACACATTGAGTCCCGTTCTGCCCCCCCCTCTGCTCGCAAGTTCATCAGCTTTCTTCAGGTCGCTGCATTCACGAACACGTTCACGCACGCTATGCCCGCGATGCTCAGACGTTGTGTACACCATGTACATATTCCAGTCCTCCCACAATCCGAATGCCTCCCCTTTTAGTGGTTCGTCCTTCCCTCGCCATGTCCACGCCTTCGGACCACCAGTACCTGTCCCTTTCCGGAGTCACATACGCTCGCTGCAGATGCTAGGCACACCAAACTCCCTTTGCTCACATCCACGAACTGGGACATTTCAACCCTGACCGAAGTGCACGTGCGGTGCATACGCCGGGCACGCAAAATTCCCCTTCTTTCTGCTGGTCTTCCTATATTGCCTCTGGGCTGCGGCATTGGGCCAGGTTAAAAGCACCGGCCCCTTTTTGCCAGTACCTGTCCGTAGCTGAGGACTGACCCTGCCCGTACCCGGTACCAGGCCCACACAACGTCGCAATCTCCAGGTGGCCGAATTGTACCTAGGGCCAGGAATCGATCGAGTGTTGTACCATGGATTTAAAACATAGTCCCCGATGAACCATCCTTGAATCAGCGTTTATCCCAGAATTAACATTTTCAACTCCCGCAAGCCATACCAGTGACCGAGAGTCCCAACCCGCAGTTGATTGTACCACACAGTACCATAGAACCATAGCAACTGTAGCAGTCCACGACCAAATGTCGTACCAACCAGCATAAGTGTCCCAGGCCAGTATACATACCAAACAATAGTGCCGCGCCGTGGTACGCCGCTCCAATGTCGAACCAGCCGTACCCAAAATAATAGGATAAGACCGTAGGTCCCTATCCCGATGCCGTTGTCGAGCGCACGGCCCCCGCTGAGGGGATTTTCCCGACCGCGTCACGCAGGATTCGGCATGTCACATAAAACTAGGGAGCTTCACGACTCCGACCGAGTGTGCCAGGTATACCTCTCACGAGTCCCTACAATAGGAAAGGGTCCCGCGAGTACAACGTACCTCCGCCTGCGAGAGTTGTCACCATCCCTTGGGTGGGCGCATCCCTGCCGAGCTAACAGTTCACAGTACGAAAATTTTTACATGCAATCGCAGAGGTGAACCAGGCGAGGGCATTTTCTCGTGTGCTGTAGCATAGGGGGTACGCGTGGTCACGCCTGATCAAGCCCACACGCGAACCGACGCTTGGGGCACTGATCTCCCAAGCGTGGCCCTACGCCGGTCGACTAGGATATCACAACTGCCACGCGTCTCAACCTCTCAAAAACGTAAACTCGACACATCATCTCTCTATGCGCAGTCCTTTTTCCAACTCATAGCTCGAAGTGCGCAGGAATATCAGGGTGTAGCCTGGCAAAAATGCCTAATAGGAACGCAGGCGCAAAGGAGGCCACAACATTCAGCCATGTGTACACACGCGTCCGGTTGTTATGGCGATGATGCATGAGTTACCCACAATCGCGCGACCTTTCATGGGTTTCAGGGTTGCGTGCGACACTCAAGTGTCGAGCAAAAAATGTCGTGGAAGAAGCCTCCTTCACGATATAGAATGGCTGAAGGATAAGTCGCTCAACCCTCGCGGTGTCTCTAGCCTTTAGGCAGAGCGAGACGATGGGCAGGGAGTAAGTGTCCCCCGTATCGGGGGAACCCTCTTGTGTTGGATAGGAACCTGGAATGTCCTGGATAAGGACCTTCAATTCAAGGTTCATGACCAACATCCGACCAATAATTCAAATAGTAAATCCTTCACAGATCTTCTGATCCAGATCTCGATAGATATGAAAATAGGGATACATATGGATACACATTAAACTCAGAAGAACGAGAGAGGTTTGTGCGGGAACCAGGGGAAACCATCTCTTACAATCAGTCGTGCAACTCACTCAACCTTTTGCAATCATTCACCATCTCAACATGAAAGACATGATCAAGCTCCAAGATACATACTTGCACACACACACATTCAGCCAAAGCACGTTCCATGCACTAACAGAGTCAACCTTACCATTTCCTATAACTCAAGCCCCCTTAACTCACACCAAAAGGCCCCAACAATTCTTTTATTCCCCTTTGAACGAAAGTCAATCCGTTTGAATGACTCCTTTGAAATGAATCGGATAAAATCCTAGGGAAATCCCCAATCTCGCAAGACTAAGTTTTTAGTCCTCAAGAATTCTTTAACGCCGCAGACAGGACGACGCGATCAGCAGGTTCTCTCAAGACTTAGACGGCCCGTTGTGCAGCCCACAGCTCGGATTTTGGGCCTACCGTGCCACACCAAGCAGCCCGCCGGTCAGTACCGGTCCTTGGGAGGGTTCGTGTCCTCCGGGACAGTCGAGTCGTCAGACACAGTCTTTAGCCCTACTCAGCCCGTGTGGGTTTGGTCAACGAAGCCCTATCCTTCATACACGGAGTCCTATCACCTGGATAGAAGAGACTCAATGCAGAAAGAAGAGACAAACAGACTCAGACTCAGCAAGTACCATAGGGTAAGTGCACATCCATAGGGCGAGGGGATAGGCTAAGGGCTTGGCGAGATTATACCAACTCCAGCTTGGTCAAAATCGTGGTCAGCAGCTCCGGTCAACGTCTTGGTCAACGCTTGGTCAACCCTCTGGTCAACGCCCGGTCATTATTATTATTATTATTATTATTATTATTATTATTATTATTATTACTATTATTATTATTATTATTATTATTACAAGTGGACCCCGCCACAGCTACGCTGCGGCACACAGCAACACTCGCTGACGGCGGCGTATTTTTGTTTCATGTCTCTCT
>BFEA01000516.1:774950-788934 GCA_003427395.1 Chara braunii | reverse complement strand
AGAGAGAGAGAGAGAGAGAGAGAGAGAGAGAGAGAGAGAGAGAGAGAGAGAGAGAGAGAGGGAGAGAGAGAGAGAGAGTGGAATTACAATTTTGTTTTTTTGTCTTCCCCAGCTCTTGGTTCCGCCGCTGTTGCGGACGGGCATCCTCTTCTTTTTTTTTAATGCAACTGGTAGGAATCGGCCTGAGCTCTATGGCGAGGCACGGGCTTTTTTTTTTTTTTTTTTTTTTTGGACCATTTCTCGATTTGTGCTTGTCATCCTTGCGCAGGGGCCATGGTGATCTTCTCTTGTATCGTTCCAATTTTATTTAACGGATGTCCTGAAGGACAGCACGGGCTCTTTCAATTGTTCTCTGCATCCCTCCAATTCGAAACGGATGACCTGAAGAACCGGGCTACGATTTTTTTTTGGTCATTAATCTATATTTTTTTTCTCTCAATCCACTTTGTTTAAATTTTTCCTCATCTATTTCATCCTCTCGCTGCTCTATGTGTACTATGGCGGATTAAGAGGAAAAAAAAAAAAAGTATGGCAGATAGCGGGCAAAGCGAACAGGTAATGCCACTCCTTCGCGGCGGGCTGCACTACCTGCTTCCCCCGAATACAACGCACGGGTATTTATAGCTGTACTGTTTAGACTGAAAGATACCCCAAATACAGCTATAATCACTGTTCGTTGTATTCGGGGGAAGGAGGTAGGAGCCAGAGGCAAGGTCTGGTTGCTAGGCTCGGGGGCAGCCGCGCTGCCGATACAGTTTGGTGCTGTACGTTTTGCACAGGTAATGCCACTCACTCGGTTCAGCTGCTATCTCACGGCCTGGCCTCACCAGACTTCAGTAGGAAATTCAAATCAAACAGTTTTTCAACATGACGATTTTTTTTTATTTTTTATTTTTTTGGTGGTGCTCATTCGTGTAGTAAAGAAGACTTCAGTTGTTCCAATGAGCTTGAATGAGGTCAGGCCTTTTTTTTCTTTGTTTCCTTTTTTTTTTTTTCCGGAAAGGGAGGGCCGAACTTCCATTCTTTGCCTGGTGATTGCACACAGAGAAATCTGGTCTGTATTTCAACTGTTCCAACGAGTCTGTCTGGAAACAACGAGCTTGAATGAAGTCTGTATTTATGCAGTAACCGCAGTTCCATCTTGATCTGAGCTCTGGTTTCTATTTCAACTGTTCCAACGAGCTTGACTGAAGTCAGGCCGTTTTGAAACAATTACAGTTTCAGGTTTTTCTTCCTGCAGTCACCAGGCAAAGAAGTGAAATTTCATCTTGAACTGAGGTCTGTATTTCAACAGCACACTGAGTTTGACACAGGTTATGTGGCTTGTACGAAGTGCCACGCAGTTTACGCATACGAAATGCGTCATGGTACCAGCTCACTGAACGGCCACAGATGTCGGCTAGTGGCAGCCGATGTCGGCTCAATGCGTCTATTTGCAACAACGGTCCAACCGACCACGTCGCAAAAGAGACAAGTGGCAAGGGCAGCTGCGATGATGTGTTGTGAGGATCTGAGACCATTTTCCATCGTAGAGGACCCAGGGTTCCGTCGGTACTCGCAAGTTATTCTTGACATCGGGATTAGTGTTGGTAGGGGCATGAAAGTAGATGATTTGATTCCCTCACGCTTCACAGTTAAGCGTCAGGTGATAGGCAATGCTGAATCACTCCGCGATGTTGTCAAAGCAAAGTTGAAAGAACACTTTGCCGATAAGATGCATGCAGGGTTCACAGTTGACCTGTGGACCGACTCGATCAAGAGAACGTCTTTCATGTCCATCACAATCCACTATATCGACGACGCTTTCAAACTGCACGTACGGACACTTCAAGTGCAGCCGATGCACGATGAATCACATACCGTTGTCCGTGTCCTGAAAACATTCAAGGAATGTCTTCGGGACTTCGGGTGTGATGAAAACGAAAGGTGTGTAGTGTGTTCAGATAGTGGATCGAACATGTGCGGTGGTGAGGGTATTCGTAGTAATTTCAAATGGTTGCCGTGCAACGATCACAAGATTGCGACGGTGTTGACCACTGTGCTCAACAAGACCACAACCTCGACAAACGGTATCAAGTCGGCACCTTTTTATAAATTTGAGGACGCCGCACCAGAGGTATTTGAGCTCATTGATAATTCCAAGGAACTTGTTCGACACGTCAAGCAGTCTAACCTGCAAAGGGCGTTGAAAAATACGCTAAAGCAAGAAAACGCGACACGATGGAATTCGTTATTGCGTATGCTCAAGAGTGTCAACAAAAGTTATGAGGAAGTTTCGAATCTCTTGATGAGCAAAGGTGGCGCAAGGGCTTTTTTGATTGCACAAATCAACAAGGAGTTGTTAGAGGAACTAATACGTTTTCTTGATCGTTTTGAAGAGGCCACTTTAAAACTTGAGAGTTATCTTCAGCCTGCTCTTCATTGCGTGGTCTACGAGAGAAACAAGTTGGTCCAACATTGCGAGACTTGCACAGAGCCTGTGCGAGACGTAGATGAAGTGGGAAAGGAAGTGGTCACTCCACCACATTCAGACAACATCGCAGCCATCAAGAGGTTAATCAAAGATACGATAACGGAGAAGTGGCCGTTGGAAGATTTGCATGTCGTTGCTGCCTTGCTTGATCCTCGTCAGAAGGACAGGCTTGAGATATTTGAAGTTTCATTCGTGCAAGTGAAACGAGGGAAGAATCAATTGAAGGCAATCATGCAAAGTATTGCCCCGAGTGTTGACATTGAACCAAACGTGCTCAAGGTCGAGGTTGTTAAGGAGCGTCCAACGAAAAGAAGAAGGGGAAGACCGGGGATGTGTAGCTCTGATGAGGAGGATGCTGAGACACCAAGAAGGGATGAGACCTTGAAAATGAGCACACCTGAGAGGATTCAAAAAGAGCTTGAATATTATTTCGCTCTGAAGTTGACAAAGGAGGAGAAACGGACTTTCGACCTCCTTCTCTGGTGGAAAGCCAAAGGGATGGCAGTCACAACGGAGGATCTTCAGATATTGCGTCCTCCTTTGCCTATTATGGCACGGGCTGCTCGTGCGGTGTTATGTGTGCCTGCATCGAGCTCGAAGACTGAGTGCAATTTCTCTGATGCAGGGAACACATTGACGAAGAAAAGGAACTTGCTTAGCGGTTCGATGGTCAACGACATATTGTTTGTTCGATCAAACAAGGACTTGAGTACATGAAAGTAGATGGAAATTGGAATTGAACACAGACGAATGGGTTTCAATCTAGTTTCCTTGTCAAGTTTTGTGACTCTTTGACACGGTGTTGCTTGTGTTAATAACTAATTTTATACTTATTTCCTTTCAAAAGCTGAATGTTGATGAATAGTTCTCGATCGATCGCATTTTAAAGATTGATTGGTTTAATTTTGTCATGTCACGTTGATGGGTGGTGGGATGCCGGGGAAAGTTGGGTTCTCCCGGGGAGAATCTTGCTGGTTAGCTTCTTCTTCCTTATTTACTAATGCCCGATTCCTACTATTATGTTTGACAATTGAAACATGATGCCCACGTATGGGTGTGCGGTAATACCTATCTATTTCCTGATAAAATGAGTCTTTGGTTCGTACTGGTCCGTCTCTTTCCCCCTTTTGATGTTGCCTTCCGTTGTCGTTGTTCCTTTCCTCTTAAGAGCTTGACCTTTCGTCCTTCCGCTGTCCTCTGTGCCAGCCGATGAGGTTGAATGGCGTTGACTGATCTTACCTAGATTGTCAGTTCGAAGCTGTTCAAATCTGGTGTGCAATGATGCTGACGCAAGTCTGTTATGTCGTGTGCTTTTCAGTGCGCAGTGCTTCCCTGTTCGTGTCTGTTCTGTTTGTTGTTCTTCCTTGCTTGTAAAAATCCTTCTCGCCTTCCTTTCCCTTGCCCGATCCTTGCCGCTTTTGTCCTTTCTTAGGGTTCTCCGCTTCCCGCCCACTCAATCATTCGAAGTTTCCTCCTCCTTTTTTATCCTCCCGTTCTCTCTCCTACGCTTGACGCCCCTATGCTTAGCTTGGGCTGGCCACACCCGACTGTTTTGTCATTTATTGCTCCCGCAAGCAATGATTCCTTGTTTGTGTCGGTTGTGTCCGTTCTTCTTCCATGTTTTGGACACAATCCCTCTCGTCGTCCTTTCCCTTGCTCAATCCTTGCTTCGTTTTGTCCTTTCCTTCTCTTAGGACTCTCGCTCAATCATTCCAATCTTCCTTCTCCTTCTTTCTTCCCTCCTCTCTCTTTACGTTGGATGGTCCTATGATGAGCTTGGGGTGGCCACGCCCGAAGGCGTGGCATGTTGTGGTGCCACCCTTTGT
This sequence comes from Chara braunii, assembly GCA_003427395.1. NCBI lineage: Eukaryota > Viridiplantae > Streptophyta > Charophyceae > Charales > Characeae > Chara > Chara braunii. Next base: position 784,635 of record BFEA01000516.1, on the reverse strand, counting down.
CTCCCCTGTTTCTCCCCTCAAATTTGAAGGTTGAAGCGCGCGAAAGTTCGTGCACAATGATTTCCCGTTTTGCCTGGAGACCTCTACGCGCGAATTGGCGCTGTGTGAGCGCTTACCAGACCGGTGCACGCGTGACTCCCGGTACACCTCCCACTGAGAACTCTCAATCCGTATTCTACCGCTCAAATTGTGGTGAAGGTCCATTTTGGCTTAACTTCTCGCAGTTCCCACTGAGAGGCAGGAAGAATGCAGCCGACTGGACTCGTGAGAGGTTTTACACCTGGCTTTGCATGTTAACAACAAGCATAGTTAACATACACCACAGGTTGCCTTGACGATTGGTCAAAATGGATATTAAAATGAAAAGTGCAGTCCATACACAAGCAGAGCACATTCTTTCCAGCCCTGTGCCTACACTATTATGGACTCATATGCCATACGGGGAATGTTCTGGTGTACATCGGTGGCCGAATTGCCTTTGTCCCATTTCCCTTTTTGTCTTTTTGTGAATCTTTCAGGCCCCTAGAGTAGTTTGGACCTCTCGTCTCAGAAGATAACTCAGAAGTCCTCCAGATGAACCCACCAGCACAGCTCGACTCCGGAGATAAAAAGTGCAGAGGCTTCCCAATGCCCAATCATGTCCATTTTGTCATCCGCTGAAGGTAATTGCAATCTTGGTGCTCTCCTCCCTTCTCAACTACTGATCACATGGCACTCCCATCACTTGCAAAGGCCTGCCATGTGCTCATTGTCACCTCGCCAGGGTCGCCACTCTGCCTCTAAGCTCTGCCTAGGTGGCCAGCCATAGCTGCCGTCAACTATTACCTCCTCACCGAGCGAAGGTTGCGGTTTACCCTTAGCAAGGTGCAATCCCAGCATCCTTTGTCTTCAATGCAGTCTCCTCTTCCTCCGTTCTTCTATTCCTTTACCAAGTTTACATGTCTTCAACTACAGTCACAGTCACAGTCCCTGTAACATGCACTGCAGTAATGTCTTCATGAGTTACTGCGTAGTCGCCAAGTACAACACCTTGGCTAATCATCCACTTCATCCATGGTTGGTCGGGCTTGTTGGGAGCATTATACCCTTGGTCAACTAGACAAGACGTCCAGTATAGAAGCTATCGACCTATTGATACATGAGCCCAGGGCATTCAAGGTCCACTCCTTTCATTGGGATGCCGAACCCGGTTTCCAGGATGTATTCACGGTCTCTGAGCTCGTACGGTTGTATTAGTTGGACCCGCAAACCAGTTTCTTGTGCATGCTGCTCCCTAAACGTAGAATGGAGTCATCAACAAGGCCAGGCCTTCATTTTGGCGGTTTTCTCACCATAAGGCCTTCCGTATGATGTTTCGGAAAAAGAAAAAGAAAATGGTTGGAGACCACTGGCATACAGGTGAAATGCGTTAATGCACCACGCCCCGCCACCCCCCCCCCCCCCCCCCCCCCCCCCCCAGAAAATAAAAAAAGAAAAAAAAGAATTGAGGGAGAAGCCGAGTGTCCAAACAAGGCACATGACCATGTTTTCTCAATTATCTCTCAATTTATCTGACTCCTGTTCACAATTGAATAACGAACACTGATCGTGTTCTCCAAGCGACGGCCCAGGCCCAGTGGAACTCGGTCCTGGGCATAGTGGAACTTGCGTCGGGCAGTGGATCAGGCCACCTGTGGAACTTGGGCACAAGTTCCACCGTTCGCTGTATTGAATAATGAACAGTGAGTCAGTGACCATGAAAAGAATCCAGAGAAAGAAAAAGGAAAAAAGAGAAGACACGTCTGTGTCCTTCGGGACATGCGTTAAAACTGGAACGATACAGAGAAGACTAGCAATAAAAAAAAGACAAGTCTCAGGTTAATAAACTCTTAGGGCCTCGCCACACCACTGTCGAAAGGCAAGAAAATTCGACGGCTGTCAGAACAAATTCGACAGCCTCCATTCGACAGTTTGTCACCCTTTAGCCACACAGCACTGTAGAGTGGACGCACTTGTGAAAGCAAGATAGGAAAAGACAAACGCGCGTGAGGGTACGACAAGCATAAGTCCATCCCGACCTTACCCCCACTCACCGAATTTCGAAGAGAACTCAATGGCGCAGTCGAGGACTGTTGAAAGCATCGTAGTAGCAGGCTGGGGATTCAACAACTTTCGACAGGAGGTGTCGAGAAGCATTCTCCGACAACTTTCGGTTCTGGTTCCTACCATTCTGGGGAGCGACAGTCCAGTTCCTATTCCCCCGGCAAGTCAATATGGAATACATACAGGACTCACGCACGCTCCTCCCCATTATGGCTAGGAGGCCCGAGTGGGCAGCATTGATTACTTCCCTGAGGAAGGATGTACCACCTCTCACCTCTGCCTAAGCTAGCCTGTACTAACTCTGCTTGACAATCTATCTGATCCCAGCTCTGCTCCTCTCAGCTATGACGCTGTCGGATAGATATGTTATGCAAGAGCGTTCTGGGACACTTATGAGTCTTTTGAACTCTCTATACCTCTATCACATTATTTGCCTTATTTCTGCGTAAGCCTTAAACCCTGAACCGTCGGTTGTAATGCAGTCATGATTTACCGGTACCAAGACCAGCAGATAAATTTTTTGGTGTGCTGATTCTCCAAAGCTAACTCTGCGTTCTTCTGCCTACCTACCACCTGTAGTGCACAACAAAGAAGAATGATTTTAATTCCACCTCCATCTAACTCTGCATTCTTCTGCCTACCTACCACCTGTAGTGCACAACAAAGAAGAATTATTTTAATTCCACCTCCATCATGACCCTCTTGAACCGTCCTTCCTTTTAAAAGCCCCTTTCCCAGACCTTCACTGCTACTGCACTGCTGTCATCTATAGTCTATGAGATCATGCTCCCTTCCTACCCTATATTCCTTAAACCCTTAAAGACCCCTTGACTTATCCTTTCCTGACATACCTATATTCCTTAAACCCTAAACCACTTGAATTATCCTTCCYTACCCTGCCTCACCTMTATTTTTATGGCAGCCTAAGTTCYTGTGTGCCCCCCTGACGATCCATCGCCTCCTCCTGGGGATCCTCTTTAAACCAATGGAAAATAAGTCTTTGTCCTTCTATAGAAGCAACTTTGCCTTGGCCCAGTACCCTATTCTGGAATTTGATTAAGGTATCCTTTGCCCTTTCAGGGTTAAAGGCCATTTGCTTCTTTGTTCTTAACCATAACGCCCTAATCTMTGTCTCYAGCAGACTGTAGAGGGTCRCCCTARCKTCCATTCTCGTCATMAGAATCTTGCCTACCACCCTCTGACATCTTCGTTTCCAAATTGYCCATAGAGKATAYTGTCTTAGTAGCTGAAAGATATACTTATGTCCCRCCCTCCATCCCTTAGGAACCTCAACTCCAATCAATAGTAGTTTCGTATTTCTCGGGAAGGGAAGCTCCGTAGTGCGTGACCATAATGAACAGGCTAGCGACCAGAGATGTTCTGCTTTCGGGCAGTGCAACAAACAATGGATCAGAGTTTCCTACACACCCTCCATACACATTTCACAGTTTTGATCCTCTTCGTTCCTATTGAAACTGCTTCGTCTGCCATACAACCAGACATTGACTGGAAGTGCTAGATGAAAGATGAGCCACTGCATACTCCTGACCTTGGCTAATCTGATACTGTGTAAAGTTGACCATGGTAACTTTTCCACCTGTTCCCTTGGTATATGCCCTTTCTTCTCCCATCTTGTTGCCAATATGTGGTCCAAATGGCATGATCTCCCCCTCAGACGATAGCCTAATTTAGTGGAATACTTAAGTATATTAAATCTTCTGATTACCCTTGACGATCTTCCCTTGATGTTCCATGCCCATTCTGCTGGATCAACTTCCAAATCACTTATAGATACCAGTGGCTCGAATATCGTAAAATCTTCATTCTCCACCACTCTAATCTTTCTCAGGATGCTTTTCTTCACTACTATCGGGACCTGCGAATCCTTATCCAGTACACTGACCGTAACTCCTGGATATTGGATTTTGAACATCTCAGCTTCCACCCACTGGCTGGAGGGTCTGACCTCCTTCCTTATGCGAAAGGCTGCGTCTGGCTCATTAGTAGAGGTTAATGTTGCCCAATCCCCAGATCCCCATTTGTCTGGTTCCTTCAATATCCTTGTCCACTCGTCCGGGATCGAGACAAGAATGTCATTCAAGTTTTCAGTTAGTCTGTGACAACCCTTCATTTCCCCCCTCAGCCCCCTACCTGTTTTCCAACTCCCCTACTATTCGACCAGAGGTGTTTCACCTGCCATACCCCATGCTCTATCCACTTTCCCCACTTGGCATCCTTTGCTGTTAGTGATCTAGGTCGTCCCAGAGTATCTTTTAACCATGGGTTACAAAATAACGGTTGTCTAAGCACTTCCTCCTTCGTCCTTGGTTCTTTAACTTTTGTCGGGAAAACTTTCGCCCATATTTTGAGTAATTGCGCCCAATATGTACCCCTAGCAAATTCTTCATCTGCTTCCTGTTCCTCCCCAATTGCTTGTTCTCCCATTCTATCCTTCTTAGACCAACCCTTACAAAATAGCCAGAATGTACCTTTCACATTAGAAGCTGTTTTATATCTGACCATTGGATGTATGTGGTCGAGTACCAATGGGACCCATCGTAGGTGAGGCTGTGTAAACAACTTAATAATCCACTTAGTTTGGAGCACCTTTATCTGTTGTCACGGATCCAAGACTCTCAGCCCTCCCTTGTCTTTTGGTGAATAATTTGATTCCATGCAACCTTTGATATAAAATTCGGTTTCATTGGATTTGCTGTCCATAAATATGTCGTTGCTACCCTCCTTAGTTTTTGTAGTGTATGTGTGGGTGGTGTCCATATTGTTCCCACATACCATAACATGGAGAAGATGGAAGCATTTAATAGTAGTGTTGTCCCGAAGAATGAAGTATGTATTTCCGACCACGTCGCCAATTTTAATAGCATTTTTGTCATCCTTTCCGGTGCCATGGCTGTGATTGTTGGTCATCATGTGATAACCACCACCCCAGCGTCTTAGGCCAGTTGATTCTCATCTCCGATGCCAGCTGGAATGCCTCCATTGCTCTCGTAAGAGCTTGAAATCAAGAATTTGTTGCTCTAATTAGTACCGTCAGATCATCCGCGAATAGGATCGTTGTCGGTAGATGTATCACCCTTCCCTGGTAATCCGGTTCAGCTATGAGACGATCTATGGAAGGGTTTTTCCTGAGGAACGATGCAATCGCTTCCATTATAAACAAAAATGAAGCCCGTTTGATCTAGGTGAAAACAGCCTTCTGTAACTTTCCTAAGGCGGTTAGCTAGTGCTTTAGCTACAATCTTGTGGGTTAAGGTCAACAGTGTAATTGGTCTATAATTTTTAATATCCTTCGGGTCTCCCTTTTTATATTGCATAGTAACAATGCCTGTCGCTGACTCTAACCCCAATCCCTCCTTCTGCCAGGCTTGATTGAGAAAGGATTCGTATTCTCCACCCAGGATAGGCCAAAACTCCATCCAGAATTCCTTAGTCAATCCATCCCTACCCGACGTTTTGTTAGGAGACATAGACTGTAATGCTTCCCTCAATTCCTCCTGGGACAAAGGGGCGTCCAATTTTTCCGCTTGCTCTCTCTTCACCGTACATTCCAAATATGACAGAAACTTATTTCTGACTTCCTTCAATTGCTGAGAAGTATGTTCCCCTTCCCTTGAAGTGTATAAGGTGCTATAGAAATCATGCGCCACCGAGAGCATCCCTTCTGGATCCGCAACAACTCCTTGCGGGCCTTCCAACTGTTCTATTATCCTATTTCTTCCCCTTGCTTTGATCTTTTGAAAGAAATACTTTGTCATTTTTTCTCCCTCTTCCCATTCTTTCATTCTCGCTCTCATCTGCAGACCTCTACCCCTCCATCTCTCCCAGTCTCCCAATTCATTTCTAGTTGTTTCTATTATTCTCTCGTACATCTCTGAACCTGGGTTATTAATTAGATTCCTTTCATCTATGCGCAAAGCCCTTTGCAACTCTATTTCTCTTGCCACCCGTTTTCCTGCCAGTTGCCTGGCTACTATTGTCGTCGCTGCTGACATGGCTTCCAAGAGGTCCGCGAAAGATTGCGTGTCCGGACTATGTTAAACACACTTGCAGAATAGCCTCCCTCAACTCTTTGGTTCTTAATAACGAATTATTAACCTTATAAAAACTCTTTCCTCTATGGACATGTTTGTCCAGTATGACGTTAAGAAATATGGGTTTATGATCTAAGCTCGTACAATATGGTAAGTCCCCTATACCCACCGAATGTAGTATTCCCATAGTATCCTGCGATATGAGGAAATAGTTTATCCTTGATGCTGAAATATGTTGACTGCAATTCCTTTTAAAATACGTGAATTGTTTCCCTTCTGGTTGTTGAAGTCTAAATGGGTCTACCAGGTCCCCTGCCACCATAAGGTTATGAATAGGTAGGGCTTCATCCCACATCACACCTTCCCCCAAACCTAACCTTCCACCTAGAATTTTATCCTTGCTAGGATCCAAAGTAGTGTTCCAATCCCTTGCCAATATGAGATGCCTTGATGGCTCTATGCGATTTTGTAGCGACTCTATCATTTCAGACCGTTGATGTCCCCTATTAGGACAATAGACTGTAAAGAGCGTAAATTGCTCATCCTGATACTTAAAATTGAGCTTTATCCACCGACCGTCATCTTCATCTACACCAACCTCTTGTACTATTATTTTATCTGCCGCCACCGAGTTTCTATTCAGTAAAATTATTACATCTGCTGAGTGTGCCCTGCCCGCTACTGCCCAAAAACTTGCCTTAACCCTCCTTAGTTGTCGTACTATATTCTGTTGAATATTCTGATGCTCTGATGACTCTGTAAGGTGAGTTTCTTGCAAACATAAAAAATTTGGGGGAGACTTCCCAAACCAGTTTGAATACCTCATAACGTTGTTCCACTTGTCCTTGTTATCCGGTATTTGTACCATCCCATTGATGTTCCAAGACATGGCCCTAAGGTCCGGTTCCCTTCGTTTTGAATTATCCGGCACTCTTCTACGTTTATACACTCTCTCTCTCAAACTCTCCTCCATGAGCTATGATATACTTTAGAACCCATTGAATCTACATATTCAAGAACCCACCCCCGCCCACTCTACTGTTGTAGCCAGGATGTCCATTTTTCCATCGATGTAATCCGGCTGCCATGAAAACACGTCACATTGAGTCACTATAGCCGCTCCCATTGCCACCCATTCTGCCGCCTCTAATCCTCCCAATAACCCAAACGGGATCGTCTCCACCACTTGCCATGGCATCCGGATCAATCCCTCCGCCAATACTGCTTTTTCCTTCAACTTGATCATGAGTGGTTTGTAGTCCATCATGCGCGTTGTTCCCATCCCCTCTTCCCATTCCTCCCTGTCCTAATCCAGATCTCCAATTACGTGTGCCTGCGCAGGCAAATCTTTTGTGATACATTCCTTCAAAATATCCCTCTCGCAATAACTGTCTTTCACTGTTATTAGTGCCAGCGATCTTTGGATGGCCACTTCCCATCTGCGTTGCCGATGTTCCATTTGTAAGGCAGAATGATTCTCTTGCCTGGGTTTTGTCTAGCGTACAATTTAGCAACAGCATTGATGTCAGCATGAGGGGTATCAACTATTTTCTTTAAATTTATAGTGTCTTCCTCCAACTCCCTTTTCTGATCCTTGAGCACGTCTACTTGTGCCTCCAAAATCGTTGTCTGCCTCTTTTCCTCTTCCATCTGTTCCATGTCACCTAGCCCCTGATCAGAATGTGACAAGTCCTGATCACTGCTCCTCAAATGCTCCCTTTCTTGCTGTTGCGCCTTACGTTTCTGTTCAGATCTCTTCATACCCTGAGGCTGGTAGGACTTAGGCCAAGTGAACTGTTTGGTATACCCCGCATTGTGCACCGTGATGTCATTCTTGTCCAGCTTAGCCTTCCATCCGTATTGCGTAGCGTAGAACTCATTGACCTCTTGCTCATCCTTCAGTGTTTACTGTTGTGATGCCATCCCCTGTTGTCGTGGCTTGCTTTAAATTGCGCAAATGTTTGTGGTGTGCCAGCCGGATCTCGCATTCGATGTGTCTTGCCCACTTCAGCTTATGTACATGCTTGATCCACTGTGCAAGAGTCTCCAGTTCGTCCTCCTCTTCTTCCTCCCCCCACTCATCGTCCTCCTCATTACTGTCCTCATCCGAGTCCCCATCCACCTCTGAATCTGACTCTTGTGACTTTTTGCTTGATCCTTTCTTATCCCCTTTTCCCATGTCCTCCTCTATGTTTTCCTTATCGTCAGAAGAAGGTCTGTTTGTAGAGCTAGTTGAGCCTGCCGAAGTCCCTTGTTCCGTTTGCTGACCCGTTGAAGCTACCGCTGACGTATCATCTGATGAATCTGTGATGTTCATTTCTTCCCTCTGAGATCCTTGTTCCCCCTGACCCTCTGCCAGCGTATCAGCCTTATGCTCTTGTTCTTCCTGAGTGGAAGTTTTATCTGTTCCCTTCCCTGATTGTGTCCTCTTAGGCCCTTGATATGCACTATACCCCTTCTCCGATTCCCTGTCACTGATTTTCCTCTTGAGAGAGGCTGATGATTCTCCCCCCTTGCCTTCCCCTTCAGTGACCCCTTCTCCCCCTTTCCCTTCCAACTCTTCCTCCCTTATTCCCTTACTCCTTGAACCAGTCTCACTTCCCTGTTCACCATTGTCCCCTTTTTCCTCCGAACCTCTGTTCGCGTCCGACTTCTGAGCCTCTTCTCTTGCTCTTCTATTCTCCAAATAGGCCAGCTCCGCTTTCTTGACCCACCTTATGCAAAACTGCCATAGTCTGCAGCCTCTACCTGTCATCCAACAACGAGGCGTCATCTATCATAGGCTTAGTGAGAAATCCCACATCCTTATCCACCATCCGTTTTGCTCCCATTTGACTCCATCTACTGTCGTATGGGGGGTAGATATCCGGTTTCACCGTTGGTGCGCTGCGCAAAACCCAAACCCATCGTGGAGTGTCCAAATTGTCATCGAAGATCCAGCCCCTGTATTGTACTGCATTGATGAACCATACCCCCGGTTTGTTGTCCGATTCAACCAGCATTGATTGCTTTAATTGTGTATGCCTGCCCCCTGACCCCGAACCAGACTGCGGGCAGTGCATCCCTAAATGACCCCGGCCCCTACACTTAAAACAAAACGGATTGTTTTTTGTGGAAATAAAGACAGTAATTTTTTTTGTCTGCCTCCGAAAGATCCAAACCTCTAGGAACTTCGGAGGAGCTCCCGATTTAACCTCCAAACATACCACCCTTGAATCATGATTGGGAGCAAGAAAATCCGGGTTAGCAGGGAGCCACTCTATGATTGGGTTATTTGGAAATTCCTCTGTCAGACGTTGTTGGACAAAGCTATGCATTCCCTCTGACAGATTGTCAAATTGGACCCAGAAATGATCTCTAAGCATAACCTGCCTGCGTCTCGATGCTTCCGCCGGTGGTGGCTGAGGAGGCTTCCATGCTTGAATGGTTACAACTGACCCATGACATTTGAGTGAACCCAGAAAAAGTAAGGAGAGAGAGAGAGAGAGAGAGAGAGAGAGAGAGAGAGAGAGAGAGAGAGAGAGAGAGAGAGAGAGAGAGAGAGAGAGAGA
>BFEA01000516.1:708287-722285 GCA_003427395.1 Chara braunii | reverse complement strand
GAGAGAGAGAGAGAGAGAGAGAGAGAGAGAGAGAGAGAGAGAGAGAGAGAGAGAGAGAGAGAGAGAGAGAGAGAGAGAGAGAGAGAGAGAAACCGTTACGGTAGGAGAGCGAGAGCGGGCGCGAAGGAGCATCGGAGATGGCGAGGGGAGCAGAGAGGGGGAAACTTGCTTGCATGGTGCCGATCACAAATGCAAAAAGAGGCACCAAAACATTTACAGATTCCTATGCTAATTCAAAAATTGAAATCACCATATCCGCGCGTAAAGTAGGCATGGGAAAAGGTAGCCCTACATCCCTTTGTATTCCCACAAAATTCCCAGAGTTTTCCGCGACGTGGCCGAGAACATTCATGCACAAAAAGGACACGTCGGGTTCCATTTATTTCGGAATTTCTAACTGTCGTGGCAAATTCCTAGCGCGCTTACTAAAGCGCGCGCAATTCCTATGTATTTCCAAATTATGAAAACAAAATTTCAAGAATCAACACGGGTCTTAGCAAGGCATCTTTATTCAGACACAGAGATGAGCCTTGTAGGGTCGAGCAAAAATTTGAAAAGAAAAGGAGAGAGAAGGGGTCCGGAAGATGGCGCAGACTCAGAAGCTGCTTCGTCACATATGTGACGCTCAAGGGGTTTCAAAATGATGCGATCTCCTGATTGCATGGAAAATAGCTAGTTTATATGGTGGAGGAGAAGAAAGGGGGGCGAGAGGATGAATGAGGAACCAAGCGTATCAGGAGGAAGATCGTCTTCTTTAGTGCAGACGATCGAGCCAGCGTTCATGTTGACGCCAACGTCAATTGCAATATCTTTGCGAGTCTGCTGGCTCGTGCTGCTAGTACCCCAGTCTTGTCATGAGCGCCCTCTCTGACTCGAGGTGACGCCGTCATGGTCCACCGTGTTCTTCACTGGTGCGGCTTCATCATTGGAAGTTCGTCCGGCGGTAGTCAACAAGGAGGGGGTTGTGGAGGGGCCGCGACCATTCGGGTGGGAGCGGAGGGAAGTAGTCTGCCGCTTCGTCACCGAGATCGACAAAGTGGACAATCCGGTGCGCGTGGGGGAATCGATGATTGGGTCGGGAGAGGGATAGGATATAGTCGGGGTATAAAGAGGGGATGGTGCGGAGGACATTGTCCCGTAGGGACTCATAATCCTCTATGGCGGGAAAAGTTCCCGGGATAATACAATACACCTCCATATGGTTGTATTGTCTCCATGCAACGCTGAAAAGGAGGATGTTAGGAGGGAAGGATGGAGAACGATGGAGAAAGACTGTGCATAGAAGTCAGGCGGCGAAATGATGACAAAATAGTTGGTTAGCGAAACTACGGTAATTTAGGGGGAATTCCATGTGAGGGAGAGGGGAGAAAGAGAGGTAATCAAGGGGGCGGCGAAAAATGGGACGAAGACGGAACGTCTGGGCCGGGAGGAGGATGGAAATGAAGCGCGGAGGGGGCGGACGAGGGAGATGGTGAGCTGGAACGGCGGCGCCGGCGGGAGGTTGTTGTGCCATCGTGTCGACTGACGGTGTTCGAGGGAACTGCGGGATTCAAAGCGGATCCTCCCCGACTGGCGGGCAATGCTCGGGCTTGAGGAACCTTTCGGGGCTCTGGTGTGGACGCCTCTTCTTCCTCCGCCGAAGTCGACTGGGCTTCCGACTCTTCTTCCTCTGATAGTCCGGCGATGGCTATGTGTCCTGGGTCGTCGTCCGACGATACTTCCCCTTTCTCTTGATGAGCCTTCCAGAACTCGTCGAAATCGGAGTTGCTCGGTGCGAGCTCATTAAGGTCCAGAAAACACCAAGCCGTGGGGTCGTGATCGCTCAAGTACTACCCGTAGTCTTCCGTGCAGTTCGCCCAAATTACGGTTGGCGTCAGCTTCCTCTCCAACGTCGCGGGTTCAGCCTGGCTCGGATCGCTCGTATTGAAGGAGATGATGCCTGTCGGCAGATCATCGACGAGTTGAGTCAAAAACGTGAGAAGCTCGTAGGCGACGGTCGCTCGACCGCCCTTAGCGATTTCTCCGCACAAAAGTCTGACCAATGTGTCGTCGGTTGCCACCTCCTCTGGCCACAGCTGAGCAGCACCAGCAACAGAAAAATTTCCCAGAATTAAATAATCATTCTAAAGTAAAATTACATTCTAAATTCTAAATTTTCATTCCATCTTAAAAAATGTAATTCCAATTTTAAAATTTTCCGTCTTACTTGAAAACTTTCCTTCCAAGAATGGGGTATCCCTTCTTATTTGAACGGCATGCTAGAGATGGAATGGAAGTCTGGATGAGTTCATGAAATATTTTAATTGGACTGTCATTCTAAGTAAGGATTTCCAATCATAAATAGGTTAATCCAATCTAAATTAGACGATATTTGTTGTAATAGAATAAAAGTCTAATTAAAACATTTCATAAACTCGTCCAGACATTCATTCCATCTTGAACAAATAGATGTAGTTGAAAGGGAAATCTCATATTTAGACGGGAACTTATCAAATTAAATTGGAAATTTTAGAATTGGACAAACATTGAAATGATAATTTGTAAATATAAAGGATGTTTTTTTTATGGAATGTTTTTTCAACTTTCATTTCTCATGGGAATTTTTCTGTTGAGCGATATCTCGTTGCTGTGTTCCAACTCCCGATTGCTGTAATACCGCGACCAGTGACACTTCACTGCGAGCATGCACACACTAAGCGCCGCGAATTCGGTCCACTTACGGATGTAGGCTAGACTAAATGGAGGGATGAAGCGGGACGAATTTCCAGACTAAGAAGGGGGTCGGCCCAAGATGGCCAGATGGTTGGAAGGTCGGAGGGGAGAGAGAAGGTGGAGAAGCGATTCATCAGCGTTCGGGGTAGGGATGAAGATGGGGAAGCGGGCGAGCGGGGCGATCAATGACGCTAGTTCGAAGAGAAAAGGTGTCAATACACTCGGTCCCCACCACCTGTCGCCTGGGTTGAGCCAGTCGCTGCCGCCAATCAGCTACCAACGCCTGTCTCCACTCGTAAAGATTGGCCACCACTGCATCGCGCCGCTGCACGCCGATGGTACACAGGTCGCCACTGAAAGCCACGATCACCGGCACGTTGCTCTGAGTAGGCCATGAGAAGCGCTCAAATTTTGACACTTCTGCCAAGATGATTGCTGATCCTCGATCGATGGATACTGTTATTTCTATGGCGGCGCACCTGGCTCTATGACTGAAGAGCTGCGCAAATCGGAGAAGATCGGGACTGAGACGAGGGTGCGCGACTTGGCGAAATTGTAGCAAAGCTCGAGGTTGAGGAAGCTGGGGTGGAAGAGCCGACTCAATGACAAAACTCATGGCGGAGGTGAAAGGGGAGATAGAATCAGACGAAGGAAGGGAAACACGTTCTTCGTCTGCGCTGGAGGAAGAAGAGGATGAAGGATTAGGGTTCTTAGAAGGAGGGAGGGGACGAAGGTAGGAGGTATGGTGGACAATGGGGAGAGAGCTATGGCTGGCGCTGGCCTCAGGCGCGATGCGCACTGTGTTGGCTCCGTTAGGACCGAGTTCTACGACGTGAAAACAACCAGAGAATTTGGAAGCGAGTTTGCGGTCGCGTGCATATTTGTGTACCCGCACCAGGTCCCCTAGCTTATATTGGTGTTGCGGGCCTGCATTCCCATTTCGGGCCTCGTAGCTACGGACCTGTCTACCGTGGGCCAGTTCGATCATTTTCTGTTTTTTTTGGGCTAGCTTAGGGATGGCCCTTTCCATCAAATCTGCATACCGCTTGGCTTTGGCCTTAAGGGCCGCACGCGTGTCCCTGCCCCTTTTCTTGGCCATTTTCGAGATGCCCCGATTATCGACACATTGAATGCTATTGGTCCGAAGTTGGAAGGGGGTAAACCCCGTGGACTCATGAGGGGTCGCCCAATGGATCCCGATGATTTGGTAGACAATCTCGGGCCAAGGACATGTGTCATTGGTTGCTAAATTCTTGCGGAGGGCAGTCTTAATCATGCGGTTCGCATTTTCGGCCAACCCGTTCGACTGGGAAACATGGGGAGCGGTGTGTCGGAGAGTAACGCCACGACGCATTAGTAACTCCTCTACCTCAACTTTGAATTCAGACCTATTATCGGTTAGAATTTCTTCTGCATCTGGGTGAGTATTGAGGAATCGATCGATGTAGGTGGCTATCTCTGAGGCCTTACGGGTCTTACAAGGGTAGACTTCGATATATTTCGAGACATGATCGATTAATACCAAATGGCTATCTTCGAGGCCTTACGGGTCTTACAAGGGTAGACTTCGATATATTTCGAGAAATGATCGATTAATATCAAAATAATAGAATATTCACAACGGTTGGGGCCAAATGGCACGTCGATATCTGTTGTGTCCATACTCACTCACTGGAAAGGGCGTTCTACCTCCGTCGGGACTATCGTATTTGGCCCGCGAATGGGTGCACGGTCGGCCGCACAGACTAGACAGTTAGCAACCACGTGCTTCACATCATCCCGAATATTAGACCAGAACCATCGATTTTGATCGATAGTTGCTTCTGTGACACGTATTGCGAAATGAGCGGCCTGTTCCTCGTGCACCGATCTAGTCCAGTCATACCCCCGGAATGGGTGGGGATTATGGGGAACCGTCAACCATAATCCGTCTGTTTTACTTTTCTCCAAATAACTGTTGATCCATCGATAATCTCGGGGCCTCTCAATGGCTCGACGTCTGTCGTGCTTAGTGAGATGGTCTTGTGGTTGGCCAACTAATTTAGCTAATAATATTTTATCCGTCCATACTTCCGCCCGTCGATATTTTTCATCGTATTAAGGGTTGTCCGTTCGGGCGGCCTCAAATCGAACTTCTGTAGGAAGTTTGTCCGTTCTCCACAGGGGGCATCTCCATTCCTTACTACTCGTTCTGTATCGAACACACGCACCATGTGCACGATTGACACACGTGGCGCATCCCAGTCAATGAATCCAGACTCAAAGGGATAGCAATCTACCTCATAAACTCGGGCAATACACGTGCAAAAGTAACAAAATTTGTCAGGGAGGTTGGCGAGAAAGGCCGAATGAGCGAGGGGAGCTGAATGGGTGGGAGAGGCAGGAGAAGGTGGGGTTTCCATTGTTTTGAGAGAGGGAGAGGAAAAACAAAAAAGGAAGAGGGAGAGAGAGGAACGGGATTAGATGCACGTGTCCACTTAGCCCTTCGGCAAGATCTCCACTTGTTCGTACTGAGGCTCCTTCTTCGGCTCTGAGTCGTGCGACGGGACCACTTCCTCACTCCTGGGTACCTTGCCAGGGCGGTGCATTCGTGTCAGCCCGTCCGCGTTACCATGTCTCTCGTACTTTCGATGACGAATGTCAAAGTCCATACTCTGCAACATGGTAGCCCATCGTCCGATCATACCTGGGTAATCCTTGGACTTCTTCAATGCCAGCAACGGTTCGTGATCAGTTACCAACGTGAACTTCCGACCATATAAGTACACTCGGAAGTGACTGATCCCCCACAAGGCCGCGTAACATTCTCCCGTCGGGGCAGCGTAGTTACGCTTGCAGGCAGGCACCGATTTGGATGCATAGTCCACCACGTATTCGAGGCCGTCTGATCCCACATGGGCCAATATCGCTGAGATCGCCTCGGGCTGCCAATCGGTGATGAGGACAAACTTCCGACAAAGGGTTTTTCCGGGTCCGATCTTATAAGGACCAGGGTCGAAATCAAGGCCGCCTTGAGTTCTCGGAAAGCCCGATCACATTGCGGGGTCTAAATCAACGGCTGATTTTTTTTCAGCAAATTCGTGAGTGGTCCCGCGATCACCGCAAACACCTTGATGAACCTTCGATAGTACGATGCCAAACCCAAAAAGGCACGCACTTGTTGTCACGGACGTCGGTACTGGTGCGTCTTTCACGACTGCTACCTTCTGAGGTTCCGGCTGTAACCCTTGATCTGTTACCACGTGGCCGAGGAAGGAGATCTCGGTGAGGAAAAACTGACACTGCACTTCTCAACAACCACCTTAAATCCGGCATCATTCAACGCGTGCAAAGTCCATTCGATGTGCTGCACGTGCCCCTCATAGGAACTCGAATACACAAGGATATCATCCATATACACAATCACACAATAATTGATTATGCTCTGCGCCAGCCGGGTTTTTCACACGAAGTTATGAAAAGTCATATTCATCGCGCGCTGAAATGTGACCGGGGCGTTGCAAATCCCCATCGGGCATCGAACCCATTGCCAAGTCCCTTCGAAAAGAATGAAAGTCGTTTTAGGGCGATCCTCTTTTCGAACAAGGAGATGGTGAAATCCATGGCGAACATCAAACTTGCTGAAAAATCGAGCACTGCCAATAACATCCAGCAACTCATCGATCCGGGGGACGGGATACACATCCTTAATCGTGATGTCATTCAACTTTCGGTAATCAATGCATATGCGGATTCCCCCTGCCTTTTTCGGCACAATCACTACTGGAAACGACCACGGCCCGATGGCGGGTTCGATCCACCCATTAGCTTCAAACTACTTTATCCTTTGAAATGCGGCCGCTATATGCGCCGACGAATACCGATAAGGATGCAGCTAATCGGTGGATGATCCCCCGTGAGGATCGCAAGCTCAATCATGCTGGATAATCCAATATCGTTATCATGCACACTCAGCACCTCAGCATACCCATGCAAAACATCAATCAGGGATCTTCAGATCTCTCGGGGGACATGATTGGGTATTGTGATTACGGGTGGTCAGAGATGTCGAGTGGCGTATCGATCCAATCCATCCTTCGTGATCGTCTGTCGTTTACGCTCGAGAACATGGAGCTAATGGTTCGGACCGAGAAGACGGTGGCAATCATCTGTGATTCGGTCGGACTAATCATCTCAGTTTCCTTAATTCCGGCACCGGTTTCAGAATGAGCGACGCCTTCTACTACTTCCAATCCTGTTAACTCGACCATTTCTTGCATAAGATCTGGAACATCATCTATCGGGGCCTCTGCTTCTTGCTTAATTAGGGCGATCATGGCTCCGTGTGTGAGTAAAGATCGGGATGGAGAGACAGAAAGATCCAGGTAATGGTTCATCTACCGGTATCTAGCTTGGAGTGAAAGCGTGCCCTCGTACAAAGTGCGAGGGGGTTCCAGGAGGTCAGCCATATCTGAAATCTGCAAGATCGGTTTCCCTAGGAATGACATGGTGGCACTGGTGAGAATCCGCAGTTCTGTGGATGCGGGAAAAAATGTCAACAGGGTATGGCTAGACTGCCACTTCCTGAGCTTAGATCAAATGTTCGGGTGGTTGCTGGGATCATTCGAAATTGCTTTTTCGTCTCGTTCCCGGACATTTCAACCAATCGTACCCATTCTTCTCCGCTAGGCATGTAGTTCAATTCTTCCTTATTATCGCATTCGTTGCTTTCGCCAACCTCGGCAAAGTGTTGTTCTTCGTCTTCGTTTGAGGGTGAATTTTCCGAGGTCGGGACTTGGATCATTCCTATCAGGACAATACTGGGATTCTTTCTTAGTGATCGAGTGGAAACCCGTAACGGCAGCGTTTGGGGCCTTCCTCCAGTGTTCGTGAGAACAAGCTGTTTAGAATCGAAGTGTATTCGCAAACCTACCGCCATCGCCCAGGGCAATCCTAACAGTACCGAATAAGAGTGCACATCGATGACTAACGCGTTAACCAGAACGTGTACTCGACCCACTTTGACAACTACGTTCTCAATGATTCTTACTATATTCATAGCTTCTTCATCAGCCGAGACGTAATTGTCCTTCCTGGGTAGTGAAAGGATCGAGTTCAATCGGCCCGTTTTCCGGACTGTGTCCAGAGATATGGCTACGGCCGATGACCCGGTAACAATAAAAACACTGAACGGTTTACCCCAGACTTCGCAATCACACTCGACACTTTTCCATAGGACCGATGAAACACGCACAAAATGGTCTTTTTCTGCGTAAGAGATGGCGGCGATTCGCATCGTTTCAGGTGTGTCAGGTTTGATCGCAGGGGGAAGGTTTGCCTCAGCCTCGTCTTCCTTCTTCTTCTTCAGCATACGCTGAACACGCTGATATGTGGAGCGCTTTTGATTCTTCTGGCATTGTTGCAGAAGTTTATCATTTGCGGCTTCGGATATGGTCAGCAAGTGTCCTACAGGGACCGGAACTCGGATGTCCAACCGTTTGAGCATCTGCAGGACATCGATTTCTCCCGTTTGAAACTGTGGTCCTGATTCTTATCCCCGCTCGACCCATTCGAGCTCATCTTTACCAGGTCGGATTACCCCGATCAGTCCTGCCAATTGAAGGTATTCAGCAGGATCAACGACATCGACGGCTTCGGAAGATAATCCCGAAGTAGACGCGATAGGGTCGGTCGAGGGTGGTTGTTCAGTAGAGAAGGAGGAGGCTTCCCTTGCGGCTTCCAACACTGCAGCCACCCGACCTTGATTTAGGCACGGGCGCGGCCGCTGGCGGAGGTTGATTACGTTTTGGTTGGGGGCATTCACGCGCAAAGTGTCCAGGTTGTTTACAGTTGTAACACTCAATCCTCCCTGCTGGGTTGACCGCATGAGGGGGAGCGGGAGGAGCTGGTCCACGTATAGGAGGGGCGGTCAGCAGAGGATACGAAGCAGGACTGGGACGGGAAGGGCTGGAATTTGCTTTCATTAGCTTCGTCATGATTTGTTCCAACCGATCCATGTGGGAAGCCTGCATTTGAATCAGGTTGTTCATCCACTCAGACGGTTTAGTCGTAGCGGTATAAATCATCTGGGTCAGGTGCATGTTAGTAATAGGCACTGATGCCGCATCTTGGGGCATCACGACATTCACTGGTGCCATTTTGGGCGGAAGAGGAGTTTTCGAGAGAGGTAGGGAATGATAGGGGGAAGGATCCGGGACGGGTCCGTCCTGGTACTCGTAATCAGGACGGGGGTAAAATCGTCCCACCGCTCGGAGCCACTACCGCCGCTTAGCAGCCACATATTGGATTGTGTCCGGGATGTCTTCCTCTCCCTAACTGATATACTTGCGCGTATCCAACAGATCCAGTTCAAGGTCTTTAGCTATGATAATGGGT
The DNA here is from genome assembly GCA_003427395.1 of Chara braunii. Taxonomy (NCBI): domain Eukaryota; kingdom Viridiplantae; phylum Streptophyta; class Charophyceae; order Charales; family Characeae; genus Chara; species Chara braunii. Next base: position 713,198 of record BFEA01000516.1, on the reverse strand, counting down.
AGCTGGTTCATCTTGGGAGGAACCTTTTTCTGCAGTTTTGTTTTCAACACTGGATTGCGGAGGTGATCGATAAATAGGTCTCGAGCAACGTTTTCTTCTCGTCATGGTTTGTCTAGTGCGGTCTGAAATCGATCCACAAAGTTGGGTAACAGTTCTCCGGGTTCCTACGGACGGGTTTTTAGTACGAAGCATGCAACATCTTCGCTGACTGCGTCGAACCTTGCTAGGAACGCCCTCTTGAATGCATCCCAATCTACCCATCTATGCCTTCTAAACCAATCGTGTGCAGTGTTTCGTAGTAATAGGGTAATGACTCGGGGAAGATCCTCGACGCCATATCCCTGAGCTTGCACGGCTTCGAGCCATACCTCCGGATGAGTGTAGTTGGGATAGAATGGGAAAGTGACGGGGATGCTTACCATCACCCGGGGAGGTGCTCCATTAGCGTCGGGCATGGGCATCTCTGGTTGAGCTTCGACGGACCTCTGTCGAGTGACGGGAGGACTAAGACGGTTAGATCGTTTAGTGGATCTTCCTCTCGCCAGCTCGTCTTACTATCGTTAGAACCGACACGTGTCGGCTCCGATACCAACCTCACGCCCTGCGTTGTCTTTCGTTGGAGTGTTTAAGTTGCGGAAGGGGCCCCAAAAAAACTGCAAGATGGGGTGTGCCAAGGATTTTTGGAAAGTTGAGTGTGGGGATATGGACAGAACCGAAATCCCCTGTGCCGGTCCGACTTAGTAAGAAGGGGTAGGGTCCGTCAAGGCGCGGGAGAAAAAAGGTGCGCGCGAGACACACAACGTTGGGGAAGTTAAATCTAAAAAGTATCGCTGAACTTCCCATCGGGCCGTTGCTCTTCGTTTCGCGTGAGAGGGGGCGAGTATGTGCTTGGTGTCCCGTTTTCGGATCAAATCTCGACGCCGCTCATTGCATAGCTCAGAATCCGATGTGGAGGGTCTCAGCCGCGTGGCTCTTTCCTTATGCTCGTCCTCACTCCGTACTCGGTAGTGAAAGCCCTTTGATCGGTAACGCTCGAAGAGACAACAATCCCTGCACAGAGTGTTAGGCCAATGGGGCCCCATTGCCGTTCACGGAATGACGACCAACTCATTAAACGGCAATAGCAGTGAATAACTTGAAGGTGGAAAATGCGTATCAACAATGACAAAACCAGCACTGACGAACCCCGAGCACCGGGTTTCGGAAGGGAAATAGTATCGGCCGCCGATCTTGGCGACGACTTCTCGTACGTCCCACTCGCATACACGTGTCCTTTTCTCGTTGTACGGGAAGGGACGTGGCGGGGATACGGGAGGCCGGCGCCCAGTCGGGTTGAGGCCGTCAGTCCACATGGCAATCCAATCAGTCGCAAAGGTTGGCCTTAATCATTCATCGTTAGTCCGACAAGCGTAATGATCCAAAATACACAACCTATCGATCAGGTTTTTCCGGCGCTGGCTTTTATTCACCTTAGTTATGCGAAGCAAGATGAGAACAATCCCAGATTCTCAAAAAAAGGTCGGGCGAGAGAGAGAGAGAGAGAGCATTTGCGATGATCTAGTGGTTTCGTTAGGAAGTCTTCATAGAGAAACCGTGGGGACAAAACTCACACTCGGTGAGACACGGCACTTGATCCATGTGTGCGGGGCGCATTTTGTTTCTGCCGCCCCTCAGGTTTTGCGTATCAAGGGCAAGCTGCAGATGTCGTGCAGCATAAGGCAGATGGCATGCGCAGTGTATTCCGGATTAAAGATTATGGGGTACTTCTCCCGCATTTACATCACTGACTGATCTAAACACTCTTGCATTCTCGAACAAAATCCCAACAATATTGACTCAACCATGTTCATGCATTTCATTCGTAACAACTCTTCGTCCTAATCAAAGACCAATTCATCAAACGACAGTTTCATCATCCGAGTATTTCCATCTATACTTGCGGTCATTTATCGCGGAAGGTGCGAAAATGACAGCCATGCGTCATTCAGTTCTCCGTGTGCTCTGCACTCCTGCCCGGTCATCCCATGGCTAATCAAACACAAACCCATCAGACAACCATTACATAACAAGCATACATAGTCATTCATGCCATAGAGTAGGTGGGGAGAAGAAGTGCGAAAGATGGACAGAACAACAAGATAGATGAAGATCACCCAAGAAAAATCCGAAGATGAGAAAGAATTTCGGGCTTTATTGCCGTTGAGTTGCACTCACACCAAAGAATAGATTCGAGACAAGGAGGCGCATCTGCCATGAAGTTCCACTATGGCCCCAGACCATTCATCCATTCAACTCCGATCACTATCCCCATGCATGCACTGACAATCCCAGCCGTCACGTGCCACTTTCCTCCGCTGCGATCGTCACCCCGCCAACTTAGTCTCGACACGGCCTGCCCGGATCCCACATTCCGTCGTGGCGATCAGGCGCACCGCCGGCCAGACCACCGTCAGCTCATCGGGACTTTTCGACTCGCACTTCACACATACCATCTAGCCACTGCTTCCCGAAAGGTGGCAAATGAGTTGAGAGAGAGATTTACGGGCGCGCTTGTAAAATTTATAGTTGTGGGAAGGGAGATAGGTACGAGGGAGGATGAAGGTCGAGTCAGGGAAGGGTGAGAGAGGACTTGAGGATAATCGCCCGATGAAAGCCATGTCGATCCTGCTGAGTCCGATCACAGCCAATCAGAGTCGCCGCGTGATAGGAATTTCTTCTTACACGGCGCCTCTCCTTGAGCTGGGCGGTAGAGAGGATCGACTAGGCTCTTGGGCGTAGGACTCAGAATGGGAGGGAGAAGAGTGCGCTGAATAGCACGAAACGGATCCAAGATTCAGATGATCAAGAAAGAAAAAAGGCGTGCGAGGGAGAAAAGGAGAGAGAGAAAGAGAGAGGGAAAAATGGTTACGGCAGGAGAGTGAGCGCGAGCGCGAAGGAGCATCGAAGATGGCGAGGGGAGGAGAGAGGGGAAAATTCGCTTGCATGGCGCCGATCACAAATGCAAAAAGAGGCACCAAAACATTTACAGATTCATATGCTAATTCAAAAATTGAAATCACCATATCCATGCGTAAAGTAGGCGCGGGAAAAAGCAATCCTTCCGCGACGTGGCCGAGAACATTCATGCACAAAAAGGACATGTCGGGTTCCGTTTATTTTGGAATTTCTAACTGCCGTGCCAAATTCGTAGCGCGCTTACTAAAGCGCGCGCAATTCCCATGTATTTCCAAAGTATGAAAACATAATTTCAAGAATCAACACGAGTCTCAGCAAGGCATCTTTGCTCAGACACAGAGAGGGGCCTTGTAGGGCCGAGCAAAAATTCAAAAAGAAAAGGAGAGAGAAGGGGTCCGGAAGATAGCGCAGGCTCAGAAGCTGGTTCGTCACAGTCCAACCGATCTCCCAAAGTCCCAGGCAACGCAACAAAGGGCCCAGGCTGGAGAGGCCGGACGACAGTAGATTGCACCGACGATCGTCAAAACGGTCGGGGTGGTCCAATTTTTGGTCGGCCGACAACCTCTATCAGACTTCCGTGCGTTGGCGGGAAAGAAAAACCTGAGGCGAAAGGAAAAAACAAAAATTTTGTGATCGCGTTTTTTTTTCCCGTCATCACGGTTGTCGTTGTACTATCGATATATACGAATGTGAAAACACCTGCTGTGGTCTATTGTCCGGTCCCCCCGTCCAGGGTTCATTCATCTGGTGACATTCCCTCCGTTCGGGCTAGTGATACGGCAATCCGCCATCACCACGAACCCCAAACCCAACCTCGGGTTCTGCCTGTGTTCTTTCCCTCGGTCGTCATGCTCAGCCCGCGACCGCCCGCTTCTTGCACCGCAGCCGACGGTGGTGTACCCGTCGTTGCTTTGCTAAGGCTACATAGCAGCGGTGCGGGAGCCCTTACTGCCTTCGTGCGTGATGCTGCGTGGGTGTTTTGGCTTCGTGTGTGGTGCTGCGTCTTAATGCTGGCATGCGTTCGTGTGGTCACAGAGCCGCCGTCACCTTATCTCCCCGTCCACTCCACGTCCTGCATACATCACAACTGGCAAGAACGTGACATTGTCGCGACGCGGGAGACCAGTGCGCCATTGCAGTTCTGCAGCGACTGTGTGTGCGTGCCTGTGTGACTCCCGTTGTGTGTCTGTGGGTATGCTGCCTCATCCTTCGTGATTCCGCTGTGTGCATGCACTCGCGCGTTTGGAGTTGTGTTGCCCCTTTGTGTTCCTGCACATGGGCGCGGGTGTGTGTATGTGAGCGTGTGGTTGTGTGCGTGTGCGTACGTGTTCGTGAGCGTGCGGCTTTTGTGTGCTGTGGATGCAGTTCGGTGTTCAATTGTTTTTTTTTTTTTCCCTTTGTTTTATTCTATACTTCAAATAATCCACCTTGTCACTTCCTCTACGCCGCTTCTTCTTCCTCTTCGCCACTTTTTTTTTCTTTTTTTTTTCCTTCTTCTTCTTCTTCTTCTTCTTCTTCTTCTTCTTCTTCTTTTCTTCTCTGCTATTTTTTTTTCGAATCATCTTCTCCACTTCATCTTCTTCGTTTCTTCTTGTATTTTGTACGAAACTTCTTCTTATTCTTTTTTCGTGTTCGTCTTCTCCTTTTCCTTCGATTCTTCCACGTCTTTTTTTTCTTCTTCTTCTACTTCTTCTACTTCTTCCCCGCTTTTATCTTCTTCGCTTCATCTTTTCCGCTTCATCTTCTTCGATTCCACTTCTACTTCTTCTCGCTTTTTCTGATTCCTGTTTTTCTTTGCATTCTTCTTTTCCATTGCTTCTTCCACGTCTTCCTCTCCTTCTTCTTCTTCTTCTTCTTCTTCTTCTTCTTCTTCTTCTTCTTCTAGTCCTTCTTCTTCTTTTTCTTTTTCTTTTTCTTTTTCTTTTTCTTCTTCTTCTTCTTCTTTTTCTCCTTTTT
>BFEA01000516.1:671997-686997 GCA_003427395.1 Chara braunii | reverse complement strand
GTCAAGAGGGAGGTAGACGGGGATACAACTAACCACAAAAAGTAAAACAAACACATCTTTCAAGTACATCCGTAGCTGATATTGACTCCGGATGCACTTGTAAATGTTCCCCTCCATTTTGTTTCAGTTTGAGGCAAGATTGGGGGCAATAAGATTAGGAAAATGACCACTATTGCACTCCAAAAATTGATGGACTGCAAGAGAGTGTCAAGGCTAAGGGAAAATAAGCCTTGACGTCCCCAAGGTACTAGAAAAAGGTGCTTCAAGCATAGGAGCAAATTGTGACAGTAAATGACAACCGCGAGATAAAGATCTAACGACCGAGAATATTCGACATACTTGTGACACATGGGAAGGAGGAGATTGGGATTGACGGGGACTAGGGAGCCTCAAATAAAAATGAGACAACATGAAAAATAGTGTTGGAGACTAGACGGACTATAATCCAAATAAACACAAATTGGGATTGGAACGGGTGGGACCACCAGTAAGACTAGGAGATGAGATTAATGTGAGATGAGGGTCGGGGTTGAGTTATCCCAAAAGGGCGATGAGACGACATGAGGAATAGACAATCATAAGAAGATGCACCGTGAAGATCGAGATCTAGTGGATGAAAATATTAACAATACTAGTGCAAGTCCTAGTAGTACCAAGGTGGGAAATTTCCAGAGATAAAGGACAAAATAAATAAAGAAGGGAGGCCTACATTGTAGTCTGAGATATCCCGGACCAACCAAGCAAGAGAAAATAGAGCGTTGAGTGACTCTTGGCAGTAAATAGGCTGCCAAAGGAAAATCGGAGCAAGAGGGGCCGCACATTAAGACTAACGGAGCCAAGTGGATCCCCAATGGGTGTGGGGGTGTCATAGATCTAGATCTAGATCAAGATTCATGACCTAGAAAAAATGTCAATATCTGTTTGACACTGGTCACATCAAAAATTAAAAAAAAAACAAAAGGAGAGAAAAAAGGAAGAATGAGACAAAGATGGAGAAAAAGGTGGAGGGAAAATGACCGGTCAGTTGGGTTTGACATAATAGGGACTGATAGGTTCCTACTGGGACATCATTACTCCGGATTTAGTGGAGGTAAATCCGAAATGAGAAGATAAAACCCTTGGGACCTTATCTCAATAAAATCTGAATCAAAACGAGAAAAATGAAAAAATAAACAAAAAAGTGTTGCCCATTTTTTTTTTGGGCCATCAGATCTATGAAAGAAACAATATGGCCGTTTTTTGTGATGCCAATTCAAACGGCCAACTTTGGAATGAGTTAGCAGCCCAAAATGGAAAAAAAAAAAAAAAACAGTGCATTTGTCCAAAAATTGAGGCCAGATATACTAGAGATTGAAAAGAACAGCCCATAGGGCTCTAATTTAAAGCAAGGACCACTTGGGGGTAACTTGGATTAATTATGACCTTGGATCTCGACCAGATCCGAGGTAGAAAATGCACCGAGGTATAAGGGGGTACCTGGACCCACTCAAATTTTATTGAGATTTGAGAAAATTGAAGAAAAGAAAAAAAATGTATTTTCTTTTCAACCAAGGTTGCCCCTTGGTTATTCGGAGTCATGGGGCAACATCTGCAAATGAAAGTAAAGCATAGGGTGACCACAAAGGTAGTCTGAGTTGGTACCAACCCTTACAGCCTGAGGGCTACGGCGGAGCACCCTCCTAGGCCAGCGCCACTTCTACCAGCTTCTGTAGCCACTTCCTCTAGCCTAGAGTCTATTTCAAACTCCCAAACTGGTAATGGTTCCCCTCCTCTCACTCCGGTTGAGCCGTGTGCTCTTTGGGGCTCATTTGACCAGCATTCACTTGCCCCATACCAATGTGTGTGCAGCGGACTGCATCCCCAACTTAAATAGGCAGGGCATAGTACTCCGGCTAGCCCTTGGACCTTTCCCAAGTGCCCAAGGTGAGTCAAGTTACCCCCAAGGCCTCTCTTCACTAGTGGGTCTTATTTTGGTCAAGTACATGCAGTTCGATGAGCTAGATAGGCTAAAAAAAGTCCCCCAGCCCTCCTAGAGGGAAAGACTCGATAACCTTAGTGTTAGGAGATAGCCATAACTATAGAGAGACAGAGAAACGAGTGATGATGAAGGATTGAAGGAGAAGGAAGTCATAGCCAGAGAACAAGTGAACAAGAGAAAAGAGAACTTCGTCAAGATTCTCATCTTACGGTCAAGACAGTAAAGAAAGTGAGTGAGAAAGGAGAAGGTGCTTCTTCTTTTTCTTCTTTTTTTCCCTCTTTCTCTTCTTCCTCACATTCTTGTTTTTCTTCTCCCTCTCCTTCTTTTTCCTTTTCTCTTCCCTTGCTTTTTCCTTCTTTTTCTTCTTTCTCCATCTTCCTTTTCCTCAACACCGACTTTTCGGACTAAGGAAGGGACTAGGTAGTTAAAGGAAGGGAGTAGGTAGTTAGTAGTTTTTCTACTAAGAACTTCCTTGCTTTGACCATTTCTTCACTTCCATGTAAACTGCTACTTTTATTCTTACCTCTACTAGCCTTGTGTATGTGATTTTTCATCTTTCTCTCCTTGTTTTGATCAATCTTTTATTTGGGGGTCTAATTTGCTATTTGTATTATTGCCTCCACTAGTGTTGTGAGCTTCATTTCCTCATGCTTTAACCATTTATTCACTTTCATGTAAATCACTACTTTGATTCTTGCCTCTATTAGCCTTGTGTATGTGTTTTGTTATTTTTCTCTCCTTCTTTTGATCAATCTTCCTCTTGGGTGTAATTCGCTACTTATATTCTTGCTTCCACTTCATTTCATCATGCTTTGACCATTTTTTTCACTTCCATGTAAATCGCTACTTTGATTCTTGCCTTTACTAGCCTTGTGTATGTGTTTTGTTATTTTTTTGTCCTTTTTTTCATCAAACTTTCACTTGGGTATAATTCGCTACTTGTGTTCTTGCTTCCACCAATGTTGTGAGCTTCATTTCCTCATGCTTTGTCCCTTTCTTCACTTCCATGTGAATCACTAATATTCTTGTCTCTACTAACTTTCTGCATATGTTTTGACATCTTTCTCTCCATATTTTGATCAATCTTCCACTTGGGAGTGATTCACAACTTATATTCTTGGTTCCACTAGTATTGTGAGCTTAATTTCCTCATGCTTTGACAATTTTTCCACTTCCATGTAAATCAATACTTTGATTTTTGCCTCTACTAACCTTGTGTATGTGTTTTGTCATTTTTATTTCCTTATTTTGATCAATCTTCCACTTGGGTGTAATTCGCTACTTGTGTTTTTGCTTCCAGTAGTGATGCGAGCTTTATTTCCTCATGCTTTGTCAATTTATTCACTTCCATGGCAATCGCTACTTCAATTATTGCCTCTACTAGCCTTGTGTATATGTTTTGTCATCTTTCTCTCCTTGTTTTGATCATTCTTCCTTTGGGTGTAATTCAGTACTTTTGTTCTTGCTTCCACTAGTGTTGCAAGCTTCATTCCCTCATGATTTGTCAATTTCTTCACGTCTATATAAATCGCTATTTTGATTTTTGCCTTTACTAACCTTGTTGATGTGTTCTGTCATCTTTCTCTCCTTGTTTTAATCATTCTTTCACTTGGGTGTAATTTGTTAATTGTGTTCTTGCTTCCACTACCTTCTTAACCCGGAAAAAACGTACGTATCTCGTATACGAATACAACGTACGGGGTAGTCGTATTCAAATACAACGTACATACGTTATAGAACGAGTTTTAGGATACAACTTTTCAGAAGCCTGTAGTACCGCCATTGTTTTTATTTTTATCTAAAATTTGGTTGGGAATTTCGCCAAGACCCTCAGGCAAAAGTTGTTTGCATTGCAATGTTGTACAACATACTTTTTTTTTGATTTTTTACTGAAGTTTTTTTAAAATCAAAATTATGAAAAAATCAGTAAAAAACATTTTCATCCTTGTTTTTATTTTTTTCTCAAATTTTCTCGTGAATTTTGATAAGACCCTCAGGCAAACGTTGTTTGTGTTGCATTGTTGTATAACATTTTTTTTTTTTTCGGATTTTTTAATTTTTTTTTGAAAAATCAAAGTTCCAGAAATTCGAATACAACATACGTACGTTGTATTCGAATACAACGTACGTACGTTATATCCGAACGTACGTTCTATTCGGGGAAAAACAAGTGATTTATGAAAACCCGATTTCCAGAGGTAATTCGAATAGAATGTACGTACGTTTTTTTTCGGGTTAAGAAGGTAGTATTGAGAGCTTCAATTCCTCATTATTTGTCAATGCCCTCCTGCCTCCCCTATGCCCTCTAGCCAATATGTCTGGGACTTTGGAAAGCTAGTCATGGATAACCATGTATGTACCAGGTAGCTTCATGAGTAGTAGCAGAGTGGCAGCATGCAGCATTAGTTTCGTTACGGTCGGACGGGGTGTACCATGACTGGTATGGGGTCCACGGCGTGTTACGCCATGGGATATGATTTGACACACACACACAACACACACACAACACACACAACACACACAACACACACAACACACACAACACACACAACACACACAACACACACACACACTGGTGACACCTACTAATGGCGATCCCCTTTCTTGCTCTTGAGTGCTGGCTCTCTGGCAGTAGTCACTAATGCTTGACTGAATGAGCGCATGGCTTGGCCACCTCCTAGCAGCAGCCTCGTCCAGTGTGTGTTGCTACTTCCCTTCCCACTCAATACGCTGAGGCTGAGGTACCTACTGGGTCGGCCTGGCATGCTTCTGGAAGAATGCAGATCACCGGGATGCCCGGGGCTACCAGGTCTCTAGACGTCCCCTTCCCCTCCTGACTGGCCAACAGAGACAAGCCGCTCCGGACTGTTTTGCTTGACCAATCGGCTGAAGACCTACTGGTCCTCATCCATGCGAGGCCCCTGTGCCTCACACGTATAATACAACCTCACCTAATACTATCAAGCAAACTGTATTACACTAAGTTATGACACCCCACCCAACACCCGTGGAGATGAACTAAACTTCCCCCAACTCCTTGACCGTCACCCGATCTGTCCGTTGGTTAACTTGCAGACTCATACCTGAGATTATGGTCTGGGAAGATGAGACGTGGGCTAAGCTAGTATCGTCCCACTCATCAATTTACTAGGTAGAAAACCTGTGTAATATGAACTTGCTCCTGTCCATGTCAATCTGTACAAAAGCTGGTTAATAAAACCAAACTTTACTATGATGACTAATACTGCGGTGGCTGGGCTGATCTCTCCCTCACCTTTCGTCTTGAACCTGTGTCTATACTTGCTGGTGATAAGCCATCGCACTGTTGCACCCCATAATAGACTGGGCCCTTGTTCTTTGCAAGAAAAGAAAAAAGCTTTAACACCCAACAGGAACTTAATGCTTCTTTGGGTATCTGATGCCGTCTGTCAAAGTCTGCACGGCTTTCCCCAAGTCCTTTTCTTTATTTTTTTGTGTTTTTTCCAAAGCGGGTAGCCCCTAACATTATTGTCGTTATGATCCTGGCTATTTTCGGAGTGGAATGAGACAAAGACAGACAGTGCCATCCAATTGCAAATGACACGAAGGAATTTGCGAAGAGAAATAGACAGAGGAGGATGAGGAGGAGGAGGAGGAGGGGGAGAAGGAGAAGGAGGAGGAAGAAGAAGAAGAAGAAGAAGAAGAAGAAGAAGAAGAAGAAGAAGAAGAAGAAGAAGAAGAAGAAGAAGAAGAAGAACGTCACATTCCGCCATCTCACTTCAACCTCCCTATCTCCCTGAACCTCTCAAGATTCACACTCCACAAACATAGCTGGAGCTGGAGCGCCCGGTCTCCTTCTTCCTCCCCAGCGCTGAGAACACCAACGCTTGCTCCAGCAGCATGACGCCAAACTTGCACAACGCAAAAGCAGGGAGAGCTCATTGCTATCCTGAATGATATACCGGGCAACTTGCCACTTGGGTGGTGACTTTCTAGGCCGCTCGGCCTCCCAAGCATCCGGTACCTTCCTCCTTTTGGAGGGAAACATCACTGCAGGTTGGATATCGTCCGCTACAGGCCCTAGACTCTTGACTACTGGACTAGTACACCCCTAGGCCTAGGCCTACCGAACTTCTAAACTTCTCTTGGCCTCTAAAGGTACTAACTTTTTGTCCTTTTCTGCCTACCTACCTGCTACTCAAGTATTTTCCTGCCCACACGGACCTAACCTACCTTCTACTCGAGTGGTTTCAACTATGCGGGCCTAGCCTACCCCTACACCCCGCTGCAACCCACAAAGCCACGGCCACAGGTAAGTACCAGGCCCGAGGGCCTTTACCCTGGTGGGTCACACACACACACACACACACACACACACACACACACACACGCACACACACACACAAGCAATCATGCACTCAGACAAGCGCATGGAAACCAGCAAGCATGCACACACAGCCTTAGAAATCTCAGCAGAAAGCGGGAATCTCAGAAAGTCACACATTCCAGCCGCAAAACTCAGAAATCAGCTGAGTTCTCAGTCGGTGATTTTGCAGATCATTGCATCGTATTCATCTGATTCAATCTGAGCTCACACTCATTACCAGTTTACCAACAGTTACATGTGCGTATCATTCAGCACATGGGTCAGGTGCACTCTTCACGACAATCTTCAGCAAAAAGATGATTTTGAGGGTTGACAATGACATGCAGTGCCTACCCCTAACAACATCATTGCGTACATTCCAGATTGTCCGACAGACCGCTGCCCACACCACTTCAGCCACATACTCTGCTTCCCAGGTCGGCTGCAAACCTTGTACTGGCAGTCTGGGACCTAAGAATCAGTTCCTTGCTGGCTGCAACAGAGGACCAGGCAAGGGAGATTCCTCTGCTACTTCTTTTTCTCCCTCCCCCCCCCCCCCCCCCCCCTTTTTTTTTATGGCCCTGGATCCAATTCCATTCTGGGGAGCATCAGTCCGGTTCCTATTCCACCGGCAAGTCAGATAAAATATTACATCATGAAACACACACACGCTTCCGTCCGTCTGGCCAAAGGAACCCTGACCAGCAAAGATTACTCCAGCATCGTGGAGGATTGACTGCCAGCTTGCCTTGCTTCCACCTTTCCTCTCAGGTCCACTGTTTGAACCTGTCAGATAAATGATAAAGAGCAAGAAAGGTAAAAAAGCTACGGAAGATGCAATCTCGGAATTTGCCCTTCAATATTACGTGGCCTGTGATAGATCTTGTCCATCTGCTGGGTGGGATCTCTGCCTTCTCCACCCTGCTTCTGAGTTGTGCCAGTCTTTCCACCGTAAGTGAAACTCGTTTATCTCTGCTACTTCGCCCCCTGCAAGTCAAACCTTGGTGAATTTTGCCTTGATTCTTCTCTGTTGCTCTTCGTCATAATGGCATGGAGTGTCTCGTCTTATGTCACTTACAAAGAATCTCTGCCTGAATCAAGGTCCTTGTCTCCGCCCATACCTTCTCCCTTGGAGTTGAGAGTCCCTCTCCTCTGCTACTTCCTTTTCCCACCCTATTTCCAAAAAGGCTTCACTGCCAGACATTCAATCCAAAGATGGGAACAGACTCCTGCTGATGACACACTGCACACACAGGATCATTGCAGCTGCTCTTCTCTGCCGGAACTGTTACTTGGCTTGGATAGGTGCGGAATGAGCCACAGGACGCCTGCTTGAGTCAGATCAGGATGCCCAGAAAGGCTTCACTGCCAGACATTCACTCCAAAGACGAGGAACAGACTCTGGCTGATGGCAAGCTGCACACACTGGATCATTCCAGCTGCCCTTACTTCGCCTTGAACTGGGCACTTTGCACTGCCAGGTGCAGAATGAGCCACAGGAGACCTTCTTGCTTACAGATCAGAATGCATCATTAAGAATTCCGCAAAACTCCTGGTCGTTCCCTGTGACAAAGCTGGCAGCTGATGGTTAGAAAGGCGGCACCTCCTTTGGCCCACCTTGCTCCTCATAGTGATGTCTTATCATACTCGAGCATGAGAGATCTGTAGAACCCTTTCATAGACCCATTGTGAAATGGGACCGGATGAGCTTGCTGATCAGAGGCTGACCACTCCCACAATACGGGATCAAATTCCAGGTCCTCTTCGCATGTTCCTACTTTCTCAACAGTGTTCATCGGCACTTTTCTTGACCATATCTGGTCATAATTCCAATCAGACACGTAAATATGAGTACGCACTTTGTTGACACTATCAGTCATCACATCCTCGGCAGTATCTTTTGCCATCATCCCAGCCAGATATATCCAGGAAAGTCCTTGTACGAGTATAGCATTTATGGAAAACTGCGACTTGATGGGAAACAGTGATGACAAGCACACATGTATTTTCTTGACAGCATCTGGCCAATAACCCAGTCAGTTGTATTGAGGAAGTCCTTCTACAAGTGTGGCCATCATCATAAGCAGCTGTGATGTGGATTCCACTGACCCGGCCTTCCTTTCATTTGCCTGCAAATTTCCATTTTCGTATTTTCTTTTCTCGTTGCTCTCAGCCAGATGTGACATCACTGACTTGCCACAGAAACAATCAAAGACTGAAATGGGAGTGTTACTCTTTTCTTCATTCTTCATTTGGCTGCTGTCATGCTATCGGATGAGTACCACGCAGCCAGCGATCGTTTGTTCGACGGTCCACAATATGCCGCTCCTCATTTTCGGCACACCCCTCTCCTTCCACGTTCGCTGTAGGGAGGATGAGTACCATGCAGCCAGCGATCGTTCCTTCCACGGTCCACAACACGCCGCTCCTCCTTTTGGACACACCCCTCTCCTTCCACGTTCGATGTAGGGAGCCAACGGTTGACATCAGAAAAACGGTTCAAAAACCCAATAGTGCATCCTGTGCGTATGAAGGCTCCATCAAACATGCTGCATGAAACCTTAAAAAAAATTGGCATGTAGGATCCACTTGGGCCGGCCCCAATGGCCAATCGGTTTCAATACGTTCGAGGGGATGGAAAGAACAGTTCCCAGTAATCCAATTAGTGGCAGTTATTAAATTACCCACTCAATATGAGATCCCTGACCACGGCAGGTGTTTTCCAACTCCCGATGGTGTTCCCTCATATGCAGGCTGCTGTCGTCCTGACATTGGGGGCCTATTGACAATTTTTTCTCAACAGATTTCAACAGTGTTTATGGGAACATCTCAAAATTTCCATGCTCCTTCAGAACACAGGCATCACAAATCCATGCAAAGGAGCTCGTGTCCCTGTATCTCACCCTCGATAACTGGAACTTGTCTCTTATATTCACCTCCCTCTTCACAAGTGTCTGCTCCAGCCAAGCAAATGCTTCTCTTCTTTTGATATCATCTTCTGGACCATCGTCAAGCATCCTCTTACCTTTGTCCAAACGTTCTCTGAAATCCTTGATCTCCTTGTCAGCATGGGATGCACCAATTGCCAAATCTCCCATCACTTCGGCTGCTGCAATGGATGACCAGTCACGACTCAGACTAGTAAGATCTGGTGCCAAAAGATTGATTCCGGCCATTGCTCCGCATCCCGCCATGACAAGAACTGTAATTATCAGCAGGGTGGTTCTTAGCATCAGCCAAACTGCCTGTTTCTCCTCCTTCTGAATGCAGACAGTGATCCCCGGTTGCCCATCGACGACATGGAACTGGTTCCGGGATTCACACATCATATGAAGTTGGAGTGGACGAACTCCAAGCACATGGCCAAACAAGGCTGCAAGTCTTGCTTTCACCCCATCCCTTTCGGTAAAATAGAGAAGGTGAGGCAGTCGATGTTTGTGTTTCTCCACAATCAGTCCCGAGAGTTTGTCCAGCTCTCTGCAGATCCTGGGGAACATGTCTTTCTGAGTTTGCATCAATTTCTTCAGCGCATCCTTCAACTCTTTCACATGGCTGTCAATCCTTACTACATCTTCATGAATCTCATTAAGCTTATGCACAATGGTATCCATCATTGTTTGGAATGGATGGGGCAACCCATCCACAAGCATTGTATTATGGCGGGTCACCCCCTGCTCTGTGCTGGATGGTGCATGATTGTTCTGACCATGCTGCCGCACATCAAATGGGTGCAGCTCATAGTCTCTCATCAGTTGTCTGAGCTGACCGGTCTGCCGGATCACTGACTCGCTCAGTGTTGATGGCCTTACTAGGTCCAGTCCCTTACTCAGAGACCTGGGCAGGCCTCTGCGGATCATGCCAAGGTCGAGCTCAGGCCAACTGTACTCATACTCTACTGACTGCGCGCCCCACTCGCTAATGCCATTCAGGATTTTGATCTCATCTACAACCTGTGAGCTGTGACGGTATTCACGAGGGACAAGTTGTTCTACACACTCTGGGCGGATGATTTTGATTGCCAGGTCGACACCAGGTAGACCAAAGGGCTCTGCGCACAGACGTGTGACCTCACGTAGGATGTGACATTCCACCCAAACTTTGCTGGCATCCCTCGCATCATCCCGACATCGCACTAGAACGTCAACCCAGTCCTCGTGGGCATTCGAGAACTCCAAGAACAACTCAATGCCAGGCCCATTGACAACCACATGGCTCAAGTCTTTCTCGATGGTGTACTGCCCACAGTCTTCCAGCCGATCATGCATTCGCACCTGGTCCAGTTTTTGCCAAGCAAAGGGGTTAGCTAACCGCTCATACACTCGTACGTGGTCCAGTTTTACCATGCAAAGGGGTTACCAACTTACCAAGGAGGAGTAATTTTCTGCAAGGAATCAATCATAATTGTGATTCTGAATACTCTTCCATTATAATGATGAATATGATCCCCCCTTTATCGCCCTATATTGTAGCCGGTGATTGGAACGCAACTATAGACCCCACCACGGATAGTATATCTAGGTCCTCGGCGGGTCAGCCTACACCGGAGGCGGTGCCCATCCAAAAGCTGATGATAGATTACAATCTAGTTGAACCATACCAGACTTTGCATTCGGGGACAAGAGCCTTCACATTGGTTAAAAAGAACCATGCCCACCATACCGCTTTTTCCTTCATCGACTATTTCCTGATTTAAGGGACAGTAATGAGGACAAGCAAAAGCGCCGAGATCCTGGCTCTTGCACCATACCCGGGTCTGGATCATAAACCCATTGAACTAATAATCAGCTTTGAACAGTACGTCAAAAAGGGGTCCAACTTTCACAAACTCAATAACTCCCTCCTACTAAGCCGGAATTTTCAATTAGGAGTTCAGGATTGCTGGCAGAATTTAAATGGCACCTACCTACCCATACAAAATTGATGGGAGTGGTTTCAGGAAAGCTACTCCACATTATCACAGACGGTGGCCAAAATATCAAGGAAATTAGCGGCCGACAGGAAACAGAGGAAGCAAGCAATGGAGACAGCCCTGAAGATCACAGAGACAAATATGATCGATAACCCCTCTTCAACACTCTACAGAGACATCTTTGAAAAGGCAAGTGAAGAACTCACTCTGTGGAGATGGTGGGAACTAAAGGGACTACAAATAAGAGCCAGAATGAACGGATATGAACTAAGCGAGTCAATGTCAAAACACTTCTTCGCAAGAATCAAAGCAAACTCAAGGGCCAATGCGATAGAAGGCCTGAAAACCCTCTCAAATCCAAATGAAACAGTGATCGACAGCGCAGGAATGTTGAATGTAGCAAAGGAATTCTACCAAGAGCTCTACCACACGAAGACCCCTATGCCTACTCCGCCCAGCACCAGAGAGGCACAGACTAGGATGCTGCAATACCTGGAACAAACGATATCTCAAGAACGAGCAGAAGACCTGGACAAGCCCATCACCCTGGAAGAACTGCAATTCGCTGTCCATATATGAACAACAATAAGTCTCCAGGAATCGACAGGCTGACAAAAGAATTATGGGAAAAATTATGGCCGCTCTTAGGAGGAGATTTGCTAAACTTCTACAACGACAGCTGGCTCAAGGGGGGACTGGGAAACCTACTGAGTAGCAGCGTGGTAACCTTGTTGTACAAAAAAGGAGAGAGAGAAGATATCAGGAACTTCAGACCCATCTCGCTTCTAACACTTCCATATAAGATCCTTGCCAAAGCTCTTGCCTTTCGGATCCTAGACCTGACAGACAGTGCTTTCATATAGATCAAACAAGTTTCATCCCTGGGAGGTACATCCTGGACAACGTATTGACTCTCAGCGAAGCAACCAACAAAGTCAAAGAAAAAAGGATAAACACAACAATTCTCTTTTTCGATTTTGAAAAGGCCTATGACCAAGGCAACTGGGCGTTTCTCAATGCTAGCATGGAAAAGGTGGGAGTGGGCCCCAATTTTAGGAAGTGGGTGCACATTCTATATAACGACGTCATAGGGTGCGTCCAAGCTAAAGGCTTGCTCTCTAACTGCTACCCAATCTCTCGGTCAGTGCGCCAAGGGGACCCGCTAGCTCCCCCAATCTTCCTCTTTGTTATGGAAGCAATAGCCTCATTCCTATGCAAAGACCCCTCCATACACAGAATACCAGAGGTCAATGTAGGATCAAACCACCACATACAGTTCCCGACAGTAATAATGTTTGCAGACGATCTCACAGTCGTCATAAGAGCTTAAGACTCATCGTTCAGCGCGTTAGTAACAACAATGAAAGCGTTCAGACTGGCATCAAAAATGAAGATTAATTGGAAGAAAACAATCCGCCGGTGGCAATCGGAGGACGAGGTTCCACAACGTCAAGGCCCTGAGGCAGACATGACATGGGACACACCGGAGACACCTACGCGATATCTAGGCATCTTGCTGACAAAGGATGGCCTCGCTCCTCAAATGGCCCAAAATATACTCACCAAACAAATTAACAAACTGGGCAGATGGGGTAATACGTTCACATCATTGTTGGGGCGTGCACTAGCCATTAATACATCTATTTTCTCTATGATGTGGTATATAGCGTCAATCTGGACTGTTCCGGACCAGACAATCAAGGAACTTAACCGTAAAGCAAGAGCATACTTATGGTCGGGTGACCCAAACAAAGAGAACTGCATACCAAAGATAGCTTGGCATTACATCACAAGGAAACCAGCCAAAGGAGGTCTTGGTATCATAGACCCCAAACAGGAAACCAAAGCCTTACAAGTCATATGGATAGTCAAACTACCTGACTAAACCTGTACGACATGGAATGAAGTGGCCTTAGATAGCATTAGGGCCCTAGCACCTACAGCCACACTAGCAAATATGTGCGGACTGTTCTGGGTAATGACCAAAGAATGGAGTCCAAAGACAGGACGCAGAAATCAACGAAGAGGAACCGAGCCAAATGAAGCCAGACCCCTTACACCATATTGGACTGCATTGTTACGGATATGGCGGGAAGTCATGCCAAGGAAAGTGGGTAGACCCAAATCCAAAGAAGAGGTACTGAGGCAACCCTTGTTTGGTAATCCGTGGGTGAGAGATGAAAGTGATCACCAACTATCCCTTAAGCCTAGAGGAAGGAGATGGTTATCATGGATCAAACATGGAGTTTGGAAAGTGAGCCATCTGTGGAACGAGGAGAAAAAGGACTGGATGACAGACCAGGAACTTGCCTCCCAGCTCAAAGGACGTCACCAACGGGATGAGAACTTACAATCTATTATCAACTGCATCCCAGAAGGCTGGAAGGAGCTGTTAAGCGAAGTCTCAACTTGGAAATCGGGTGAATGGGGAGTGAGGGTGCAGGATTTAACCCCCACAAGAGCCTATCAATTCTCCCATAAACAGCAAGGGTCGGATACCCTGGCAGTGTTTACCTCCTTCCCAATTACCCCCTCAACGCAAGGCCTTCCATCCATCATGAACAAGGAGGTGGAAAGAACAGTCCTAAATCCGTTCATACTCAGAAAGGTTAGAGTGCTGGGTTCATGGCCGAAAACAATCTTCAGAATGGATACGGCGATTCAAGATTTGGAATTTGATCCAGCAGAGTGGGCTTGGACACCAGACCGAAGCAGAGGCCTCAAAGCTAATGTCTCCATTCAGGAATACACAGTCAAGCTGGGTTACAACTTACTCCTCAAAACAAAGGATCCCGAACCAACGATGAAGAACAGATGGCAGAAGCTACTAGGTCAAGACGCCAGTCAGATCCGACAAATACCATGGAAAAAATTCAAGTCAATTCGTCCGGTCAAAATCAGAAGCCTACAATGGCTTATCTCATGCGTAGCTCTGCCGGTCAACCAGTGGTTGCATATCAAAAGCAGCAAGAATGACCCTAACAGTTCAGATTTATGCACGGTATGTCCAGAAGATGAACCGGAAGATATGCTACATTGCCTGATACGCTGTAGAGAGGCGACCGACTACTGGGCAAGGGCCTCGGATCTCTGAGATTCCCTCTTCTCGTTTCCCCTACCTGAACATCCCATCAAACTCCTTCTATGGACTAACATCCCAGCTCAATTCCAGAAGACAGAGAAAACGTGGTTTGGAATGATCAGAAAGGTAACGCTGTGGTCCATCTGGAAGGAAAGGTGCTGTAGAACCATTGAGGGACTCTCAACTCAAGGGAGAAGGTATGGGCGGAGACAAAGACTTTGATTCAGGCGGAGATCCTTTGTAAGTGGCACAAGACGAGACAGTCCATGCCAGATGACGAAGAGCAACAGAGAAGAATCAAGGCAAAATTCACTAAGGTGTGGCTTGCAAGGGGCAAAGTGGCAGAGATAAATGACTCCCACATACGATGGAAAGACTGGCAAAACTCAGAAGCAGGGTGGAGAAGCCAGAGATCCCAGCCAGCAGAAGGACACCATCCAATATTGGAGGGCGAATCCCGAGACTGCAACTTCCGCAGCTCCTCTTACCTTTCTTGCTCTTCATTATTTATCTGACAGGCTCATGTAGTGCTCGCACAACTTCGGCCGGACGGAAGGAAGCGTGAGTGTGTGTTTTGATGTAATATGTCTTTCTGACTTGCCGGTGGAATAGGAACCGGACTAATGCTCCCCCCCCAGAATGGAAATGGAGCCAGGGCCGTAAGGACCTGTTTCAAAAAAAAAAAA
>BFEA01000516.1:629634-658475 GCA_003427395.1 Chara braunii | reverse complement strand
ATGTGCCTGAGTCCTTAGAGGAGTTAGAGATTGAGTGGTTAGAGAAGGACCCTAGAGACTCTTGAGCGATGTTGAACAAAGGTCCAAAGGGTGAAAACTTCATGGTAGAAGTCGATGTAGGTGGGTGGAAGGTTGGCACCTTCGCAGACATAGGTTTTACACGAAACTTCATCAGTCGTGTTTGTGTGGATAGGCTGCGCTTAGGGGACCAAGTGCAGTGGCTTAGCAGATCTATGGCATCTACCTTAGCCAACAAGCACTCTATGGTAGTGAAGGACTATGTCAAGGATGTAGTCTGCACCTTCTCCTATGGAGGAGGGGAACTGAGACACAAAATCTCATTCCTGGTAAGCGACAAGCTGCCATTTGACATGTTGCTAGGCATGTACTACCTCGAGGTTACTAAGCCTCAGTTCGATTGGGTTAGGAAGGTGATGATCCACAAGTTGCCAGATGGAAGGACCGTTAGGCTGCAAAAGTTCAAGGCTAGCAGACTAGTGGAGAACTATGGTTGCATGTGCACGTCGTCTTTCTATAGTTACTACAAGCACAACCGCGAGGAAAGAATGTACCTAGTCTTTGTCTCTGAGAAAGGGGAGGCCATAAAATCACCCCCAGAGATAGAAGCAGTCGTTGCACAATATTCAGACCTCTTTGAAGAGCCTAGGGGTGTGGTAGAAATGAAGATTGTCCACGCGATAGAAGTCGTCCCCTATAGAAAAGTACCTAGAGGGTGGATCAATAGGATGTCTCCTGCGGAGTTAGATGAGTTCCGCCGCCAGCTCAAGGAGCTCACAGAGAAGGGCTGGATACAACCAAGTACGTCCCCCTACAGAGCGCCAGTTCTATTTGTCCCAAAGAAAGGGGGGACACTAAGGATGTGCATTGACTATAAAGGCCTCGATGCCATTACTGTTAAGAATGTCGAACCCCTTCCACGCATTGACGACCCCTTAGATAGAGCGCATGGATGTTGGTACTTCACTAAGATTGATCTGAAGTTCAGATATTATCAGATTGCTATTAGACCTTTGGACCAGCACAAAACCGCTTTTCAGACTAGATACTGTTTGTAACAGTTTGTGGTGATGCCCTTTGGCCTATGAAATGCTCCTGGGACGTTCCAGAACGTAATGAACCGGATCTTTCATGACTACTTAGACAAGTTTATTGTCTTGTACTTCAACGGTATCTTTATCTTCAGTAGGACTGTAGGGGAGTACGCTGAGCACGTGAAAACAGTGTTAGGGTTCCTAAGACAGCACCAATACAAGGTAAAATTGGAAAAATGTGAATTTGGCCGCACCAAGATTTTGTTTGGGTCATGAGATTTTCGCGGATGGATTGAGGTCGGAAGATGCCAAAGTGGCCAGCATACGTGACTGGCCCAGACCTCACTCTGTGATTGAGGTGAGGTCATTCTTGGGGATGACAGACTACTACCGCCCGTTTGTTAAGAATTATAGTACTTGTAGCCTCCCTTCTTACTGACCTCACACGCCTGGACACCCCCTGGGAATGGACCGAAGAGTGTGAGGCAAACTTCAAGAAATTGAAGTATGCCTTGATGCACTACGAAGTCCTCAAAGTTCCGGATCTTGAACAACCCTTTGTTGTGACCACAGACGCCAACCAATACGACATAGGTGCGGGAATAAGTTGAGGCCTATCGAGTACATGACCAAAAATATGCCATCTCAAAAATTAGCAAGTCCACGTATGAGCGTGAGCTCTATGCTCTTTACAGAGCGCTGATCCATTGGAGGCACTACCTCCTAGGCAGATTCTTTTATGTGAGATCTGACCATGAGATGCTGCACTGGATTAAAACACAGCCTGTGCTCTCCGACGCACTTAAGAGGTGGATTGAATTCATAGATATGTACCACTTCAAGCTCAACCCTCTGAAGGGAGAGTATAACAAAGTGGTTGATGCACTATCGCGTAGGGCAGACTATTTGTGCGCGCTAGTGACTGAGTTTGGGATTTCTGATGATTTAACTCGATTGTGGTGGAAGCCTATCAAGAGGACACGATCATGTCTGAGATCATCCGCAAACTGGAAGCTAAAGACAAGGCTACTTCATATGAGTTTGTGTTGGTTCAAGGCGTGTTGTTCCTTGAGAAGGCTGGGAATAAACGCTTATGTATTCCGAACAGAGAGTCTTTGCGCAGTTTATTTTAAGGTGAGTGCACGACACAACCAAACATTTCAGTTATAAAAAGACAACAAAAAATTTAGTGCAGCGGTTTTGGTGGGCCACCATGATGGACGATGCGAAGAAATATGTAGAGACTTGTCAAGTTTGTCAACGGGAAGAGCCTAGGACTCAAGCACCGCTTGGGCGCCTGAATATTGCAAACTTTGCCTGCCTTGGTGGGCGCCAGACAGTTGCCAGGCGCCAGTTGGTTACATGTGCCCTGCTCGCGAGCGTCAGAATCTCTGTGAGCCTTCCAGGCTCTTCTACTCTTGACTTGGAAGCTGGCCTCTCGGCCAATCGGAAAACAGGGAACAACTCACTGGGCGCTGGGTTGTTGGGCGCGCCTAACTGCCTGGGCGCAGTCTCACCCGACCGTTGACGGATTCGTACTGCTCATATCCGATTTGAAACTGGGAAATTCCACTAACTTTGGCCCAACATGAAGCTACTGGAAGCATGGGCCTCCCAGCAAAGCAGCCTGGAGGCCAGGCCGCTTTCCATCTAGGAAAGAGCCTGGCCACAGGGGACTCAGGCACTTGTGGGCAAGGCAGCAGTGCTGCTAGTTTGTGCGCTCAACAGGATAGTGTTAAGGGTAGCAACCTCGCCGCGGTAGTCAAGACTAAGGTAGGTGGTCGCGGCAAGGACGGTTAACAGAGGAGTCAAGGGCAAACCGCAAACCCAAACAAAATTGATGCGTGGGTTGGAACCGGTTTGGATCAAGATGTGTGGCGGGACCGTTACCAGCGAGGAGCCTACATAAACTACGGCGAGTATAGCCATCAACAGTTCAAATGCAGAAACGCGAAGGTCGCGCAGAAGATACCTCCTAAGGGTGGGTATCCTTCTTCTCAGTCTGGGGCCTCTACGAGCTCCAGCTCGGGAAACACGCCAGTGGAAGTTGTAGTTGCTTCTACTCTTGTTGAAGCGGGTGATGTACCCTCCCCGTTTCAAGAGTTGGCCGAAGCTATTGACTCCTTAGTCACCCCGTAGACGCATCCGGACCCAACTATACTCTGTACTTTGGATGTGTCTGAAGCCTTAGAGGGCCTTCAAAGTGAGTGGTCGGCAAGGGAACCTCATGAGTTTTGGGTGGCAATAAGTCGAGGTCCTAGAGGGGAGCATTTCGTTGTGGAAGTTGGTGTGGGTGGTCGCAAGTGCGGTGCCTTCATAGACATCGTCTCCACTCGAAACTCCATAAGTTGTGACTGCGTTGAGCGGCTGCGCCTAAAAAATCGGGTGCAGCGCCTTAGTAGACCGGTAGCATCTACTTTGGCTAACAAAGAGCGCATGATGGTAAAGGACTGCGTTAAGGACGTGGTCTGCACTTTCTCCTATTCAGGAGAAGAACTTAATCACAGAATATCGTTCCTGGTGAACGAAGATTTGCCTTTTGATATGTTATTAGGTATGTACTACCTTGAGGTTGCCAAGCCCCAGTTTGACTGAGACAAGAAGGTGCTAAAGCAGGAGTTGCCTAGTGGGAGAACCGTTAGACTGGCTAAGGACAAAGCCAGTAGGTTAATTGTCTCCTATGGGTGCCTATGCGCATCTGCGTTCTATAATTATTATAAACAGCACCAAGAGGAAGGTATGTACCTAGTCTATGTCTCTGAGAAAGGGGAGGCCGTTAAAACACCCCTAGAGATAGAGAACATTGTCGCTAAGTACCCCGATCTGTTTGAGGAACCTACATGAGTCGTAGACAGGGAGGTTGTCCATGCCATAGAGATCATTCCAGGTAGCAAGACACCTAAAGGGAGAACCGATAGGATGGCTCCGACCGAGTTGGACGAGCTATGGGGACAACTGAAAGAGCTCAAAGAGAAGGGTTGGATACGGCCTAGCACCTCCCCCTTTGGCTCACCAATATTATTTGTCCCAAAGAAAGGGGGATCACTAAGGATGTGCATTGATTATAGAGGCCTCAATGCCATCACTTTTAAGAATGCAAAGCCTCTACCATGCATCGACGACCTATTGGATAGGGTGCATGGATGTAAGTACTATACTAAGATAGACTTAAAATCTGGCTACCATCAAATTACTATAAGACCAGAGGACCAGCACAAAACCGAACTCTAGACCAGGTACGGTCTGTACGAGTTTGTGGTGATGCCCTTTGGCCTTTGCAATGTGCCAGGTACATTCCAGCACGCCATGAATAGGATTTTCCATGACCACTTAGATAAGTTCGCCGTCGTGTACCTCGATGATATGCCCAACATGTAGACAAGGTACTTTCATTCCTTCGACAACACAAGTATAAGGTAAACTTAGAAAAATGTGAGTTCGGTCGCACTCGAATCTTGTACTTGGGTCATGAAGTCTCCGCGGATGGGATTAGGTCCGAAGATGCGAAGGTGGCTAGCATACGTGACTGGCCACGACCCCAATCTGTGACTGAGGTCAGATCATTCTTGGGAATGTGTGGTTATTACCGTAACTTCGTTAAGAACTATAGCACGATCACATCTCCCTTGACTGATCTAACTCGACTTGATACGCCATGGGAATGGACCGACGAGTGTGAGGCAGCTTTCAAGCGTTTGAAGCATGCACTCACGCGCCATGAGGTTCTCATGGTACCCGACCCGCAAAGGTCGTTTGTTGTAACCGCTGACGCAATCAAATACGGCATTGGCGCAGTGTTGGCTTAGCAGGAAGGGGAAAAGTTGAGACCGGTCGAGTATATAAACAAAAAGATGCTATCAAAGAAGTTGGCAAAGTCCACCTATGAGAGGGAACTATATGCCCTCTACAATGCACTTGTCCACTGGAGGCACTATCTGTTAGGAAGGTTCTTCTATTTGAGAACTGACCATCAGACCCTCAAGTGGATCAAGACACAATCTCCGATGCACTCAAACGCTGGATTGAAGTGATAGATCAGTATGATGTCAAACTAGATTTTGTAAAAGGAGAGTACAACAAGGTTGCGGATGCATTGTCTCGTAGGGCAGATTATCTAGGTGCGCTGATTTTTTAGTTTGGCTTTTCTGAGAACGTTACTCGATCCTTGGGGGAAGCCTACAAGGAAGACCCTATCACGATGGACATCATCAACAAACTGAAGACCAAGGACAAGGCCACCACTGACGAGTATGTGATGGTGGATGGGTTACTCTTTCTTGAGAAGGCAGGGTTTAAAAGGTTAGTTGTTCCATCTAGAGAGATTTTGCGTAGTTTATTTTTAGGTGAGTGTCATGTCGTAATGGGACATTTCGGCTATAAGAAGACGAGTGCTAATTTAGTACAACGATTCTGGTGGCCTAACATGCTGGACGATGCAAAGAAGTACAGATAGACCTGTCAGGTCTGTCAGCGAGACAAGCCGCGTACTCAAGCTCCACTTGGGTTACTCGATCCTTTACCCATCCCTGCTGGTCCGGGACAGAGTATCTCCATGGACTTCATGGATACCCTCGTGACCAGCAAGAATGGCAAGAGACATATCTTTGTCATAGTTGATAGGTTCACTAATTTTGCTAGACTAATTGCCATGTCGAAGACCGCCAGGACTGAACACGTCATCAAGTTATTCATGGATAACTGGGTGCGTGACTTTGGACTGCCAAAGACGATCGTTAGTGATAGAGATGTGCATTTCACAAGCGAGATGTGAAAGAAGGTCGTTGAACAGATAGGCAACCAGCTCCAAATGACTTCTGGGAATCATCCCGAAGCAAATGGACAGGCTGAACAGATGAACCGGGTGGTGCAACATCTGCTGAGGCATTATATCAAGCCCAACCAAGATGACTGGGATGAGAAATTACCTCTCATCGCTAGTCTGTACAATAACGTTGTACACAGCACCACCGGGGTCACCCCGAATCAGCTGCATCTGGGGTGGAAGCCTAGATCTGCACTAGATTTCCTCCTTCTCGAAAACCGACCTGCTGCAACTCCTGGAACCATTGAGTTTGGTGTCCAGTACGAGAAGTTGCTGCAGCAAGCTGTCGAGAACATCAAGAAGTCTCAGGAAGCAATCTCAGGAAGCAATGATTGCTTCTGAGAACAAGCATCGCCGACAGTCCACATTTCAGGTAGGGGAATGTATTTGGGTTAAGGCTAGTGAATTGGGACAGGAGTTCGGCATCTCTAGGAAACTAATGCCTCAGTACTTCGGTCCCTAGGAAGTCCTGGATGTTGTGGGTAGTGAGATGGATGGTCCCTCGTACGTTATCCGTATCCCTGGTCACTTACGCACTCACCCTATGTTTCATGCCTCAAAGCTCGCTCCTTTCGCTGAGACAGAACAGTTCCCATCTCGGAGATCTATGCTGCCCCCAACCATGGATGGCCACGTGGACGTCGACAATACCCTGGAGCACAGAGACATGCCTGTTCCCAAGCCAGCTGGCAACGGTAGACCGCATAAACCTGCAAGACAATACAGAGTACGGTTCAGGCATCATACGGATCCTAAGGAAGATCGATGGTTTACGAGGGAGGAACTCGTTAAGACAGCTCCTCAGATTGTGGCCGAGTATGATAAGCAATTGAAGGGGAAGGCACCAGCATGAAGTTCCTACTTTTGACTAGTCTGAAACAGATTGCAATGCAGCAAGGAATAATTACTACCTATCTGCAGTTGTCTGTCAGTTGTTAGCAAAGTAAAATAATTGTTCGGTCCAGCTTTTCAGAATGTAGCCAAGCGGTAACAACAGATAATCTCAGATTCCTACAAACAATTTTGTTCCTACTTTTGACTAGTCTGAAACAGATTGCAATGCAGAAAGGAATAATTACTACCTATCTGCAGTTGTCTGTCCGTTGTTAGCATAGTCCATCACAACTAACGAATCAAAAATAAAAATAAAATCATTTGCTGGTGTGCATGCAGAATGAAATTTTACAATAGTAAACAGTTCAACTGTTTACTGAAATCTTTCCTCCCCTTGTATCCTTCTTGAGTTGTCACTTGTGTCAACGTCCTGAAGCTTTGGTTCAGCGGCGTGCCTGAAGGTGTGCAATCGGCCCACCCCTGTGCCCCAAGTCAATGCAGAACTGGCCAGCCCCAGCCGTACTATAACTCGCGTACAGCACAAGTTGTGCATCCCCGCCAGAGTCTCTTTATAGACGGTCCGGTACTCGTCTCTACCTCATAGGGCTGGCCTGCTCGACATGACCTCTACAGAGCAGCATGCAGACCAAAGGACAAGCGGCAAAGCATGCGTGTACTAGTCCCAGCAGGTTGGCATGGTGACCATGACCCATGTGCTTCGTCCAAGAACCTTCAGAGGCAATGCCCGTCTCCCACCAGCTTGCTCCCACGGAAGAATGTCGACTCTCAAGGTTGAGCGCTCGTGACACCTCACAATGAGAGGACTCTCAAGACAGAACTCACTTCCTCATGGTAAGAAGCAACGAAGAGGGTAGATAAGGTAAGGAGCAATGTACCTCATAATGCTCCCCCCAACCATAGATTTCTCACAATGAGAGGACTCTCAAGACAGAACTCACTTTGTCAACCTCTTACTTACCTTGTGCTAGGGCCAGGGGAGTAAGGGATGTTGAGGAGGCTTGCTGAGGAGAGCAGCCGCAGGCGTAGAGCTGAGAGCCAACAACAGCAGCGGATAGGCCCTTGGCTATAGCAGCGGCAGCTGCACACAGTCGAGCTGTCACAGCAGTAATGGCTTCGCAGAGCCAGCAGACACAGGTAGCTTCTCCTTCCAGCGTAGCAGGTGCTAGTCAGGGCACCCCTTGAAGTCAAATGTCTAGTGTGCAGTCCAGCCAGCCACTCCCATTGTCAAAAGCAGCCCTGGAAATACAACAGGCACCCAATCTTTGTGCAAAGTTAGAGGCCGAACTCCGAAACGTAGCAGATAGAGAACAGAAAGCTAGAATCAGAAAAGCCAGACTAGAAAGTTGGGATGTAGACAAGTGTAGGTTAGAGGGTTTGGATGCAGACAAGACAGGTGGTCGACAAGAGCATTGATTCAGTCTGCGACCGAAGTGGTTTCACAACGTGAGAGGGCTCCTAAGGAAAAGCAAGGGCAACGACAAGCATAAGGGTTGTCAGAGGACTTTCAGACCTAAGGGGGTGAGAATGTGAGGCCCCAGGCCTCAGCCGTGCTCAGAATGACGACTGCCCGTAAAGAAACAGGCTAACCCTGGAAAACGACTATGTCCCAGACCAGCAACCTGCACAGCACGCCCTGTCAGGATGCCGCACAGGTAGTTACATGCACTGGGACCCAGACCCAGGTCGGTAGGTTGACAGGGAATGCCTTCGGATGCCCAAACCCCAGCCTCGGAAGAGACAAAAGAGAGGAGGGCAGGGGCAGAGGCACAATCAAGTAGTGAGCACCACGCTGCAGTGCTAGCAGTGTGTGCAGCAGACGAGCACCCGTGCAGAAGAGGGCGGCATAGCGTTGGCTTCCTGGCCTGTGCCTGCCATAGCTTGAGGCAGCAAGACTCAGCGGAAGCGGGTAGTGAGTAGCGAAAGTAATCAGGGAAGTGGAGTGGCATTTAGGAGGGGAGGATACTTACCTGGGTTTGGCTGAGGTGCACCTACTGTGATCAGATTCTTCAGCAACGTCTAGCGAGAGGGGAGAGGAAGGAGAGAGTGAGAGGGGCTACGCTGCGGTATCTAGGTTGAGTAAGAGAGTAGTATAGGTAGAGACATCGTAGTAGGGCTACTACATTGCTAGAAGTGCAAGGAGTTCTTTCATTGTCAAGGGACTTCAGTGTTCAGTGTGTGCTTTATTTTGATGTGCTCCCACTTTGTTATTTTGCGTTCAACTTGGCTGATTCGTAATTGGCCTCCTGTCAGCCTTTTTTGCATCTCGAAATTTTTGAGTTCTCATTCGCTGGTTCCTTACAAGGGGGGGGGGACTTCAAACTTCAAAGAGAATAGATCTTCAACGATGTTGACATATAGGGTTCAGCCTCCTGATGAGTCGGTGAAACTCCGATGAAACAGTTTGTCACAGCCCCTCGTTTGTTGTCCTCTTCTCCCTCTCTGCCTACGGTTTACCGGGCAGTTCTATTTGACGATATATATATATATATAAAAAAAAAAAAAAAAAAAACCCTATAAGATAAGAAAAGACATATTAGGAAGCAAAGGGGGACAGGTGAAGAAGAGGATAGGAGAGAGGGTTGGATTGAACTCGTAATGTGAATGTTTATCTCACCTTTTGGCTGGTGCCTTATCAAAGTGCTTTGTGATAATGCTTCTGAGCAGTTAGTGATTGCACAGGAAGGAGCAAGGGGATGTGAGAAACAATACGCACCTGCAAACGATGAAAGAAACCGGCTGACAGCATCGTCCGCTCCTTATCCCTGCACTCAATCCGAAACCCGAAGCAACAGCTCTGTTCATGCCGCGCCAGCTCCCATTTTATGTCACCATCACTCCTTCTATCGCGAAGACATCCAGGTATCATCATGCCTTGCCCGTTATCGACCTTGTACCCAAGCTCCATCCTTGCCATCAGTTCCACCAAATAGTTCACATGCACATAGTTTTTCTCTGGGAGAGAAGTCTTTAGTATACTTTTCAAAAGCTTCAAATCAGCAATCCCATCACGGACTCCTGAGTCGTGGAAATTTGTTGGGATTAGGTGCCCTACAACTCTACAGCAAAACCACTGCGGCTGGACAATCACAAATGGCAGTGGCTCGAACCAGATGACCTCACCGATGTCATGGAGGTAGCGAGCCGCTATGTTGCCTAGATCAGTCAGCATACTCGATAAGGCTGTCGATGATTCCGCTCCCCTTCCTGGTTTTCCTGGACCTTTTGGAAAATCAGACAAGTCTGGACAATCGTGCGGCAGGTGTTCTTTCAAAGATTCTATAGTGGAATGTGTGGCCTCATAACAGGCCTGATCAAAATCCTTTCGGGAAAGAAGAGGTTCACTCTTTGGAAGTGAGACAACCTTTGACAGAATTTTTTCCATGATGAGCAACACTTTAGACCTTTCCAGGATTCTTTTCGCTCGATAGAACAGGAGATTGCTCACCCTTTCAGCATCCTTTGTTTTCCGTGCATCAACAACAAGAAACTCCTCTGCAATGTCCAGCACGTTTTGAAATCTCATGAATGCCCATTTCTGCAGCTCGTGCACCTGATGTTCAAATGTCGGTGAACTTGGAAGCGGATAATGAGGGTTGAAGACCAGGATCACTAAAGGCTTACAATGCGGGACACAGTTGGCAGCAATGAATTTCAGCCAGTATCCCAAACTCCTCTCCAAGTCATCCATTGACCTCCATACACGTGAAGAATTTTGTTTGTGCCCAGGGTTCGCACTTACAGGATCACAAACCAGCACAAACAGTGGTGGAATCGCCATATCATTTCCAAGAGTGGGCATGAGGAGATCATGAATCGTGTGGTATTCTTGCTGTCCGCCCAGATCCCACAAATGGATATTGATATTGCCAGATTCCTCACTTTTTTTACTCAAACACTTAACCTCAATCCCTCGTGTCCGACGACCAACAGGCTGAGCCAAGGTTAACACTCCATAGACCATTGACTGCAATCTGCTCCCTCGAGACATGGAATTCCTGAGTGTGGTCTTGCCCACAAGTGGATCGCCAGCCAAGAAGCATTTGATGTGCTCGCTTGAAGAATACTGCGCGGTGCCTGCAGCCTTCAACACAGAACGCTCCCAATAGTTTCTTTCCAGTCTGTTATGAACCATCAAAATGTCGTCTGGTCGAAGAGGAGCTTGAAAACACCTGAGAGTCGAGTTTTGGTGAAGAATGGACTCTAACTGTGCTCGCTGAAGAGTATTAAGGCTGCTGGCTATGGAGGGAGAAAATGTGAAAAACTCGAGAATTTCCAAGGATCTGTTTTGTTTGAGTCCTTCAAGCACTGTCAACATTACTTCAGCGGACCATTCGTGAAACTTCAGGCTCAGCTGCTTCAGTGTTGTGTTCAATGCAACCAACTTTGCAAGGCCTTGAGCATCCCTGAGTTCTGTATCGAAGCATTTGAGAAGGAGCTTCTGGAGTTGGCTTCCTCGCTGCCTTGCTCCGCTGTTTGCTGAGGTTTGCCTTATCTCAGCCGCCGAACTTGCCGGTCCCCCTATTGTCGCTATGACTCCTGACGATGCAGAACCCTGGGGAATGACATGAATTGGAGCACCACTTGAGGTTGCCAGCCCATTTGCCAATTCAGCAACAAGTCTAGCAGCTACAGTTTGATTACCGTCAAGCGTAAAAGCCAAGTAACACTTCTGTAAGCTTCTGTTTTTCACAACGCCCTCTGCAATGCGAGCTGCAAATTCCTCGCCTGACAAGTGTGAGGAAAGATCTAAGTAAGTAAGAGAGAAGTTGTGGCTCAGCATGTCTGCCAACAGAGGACCTACTTCTGGTTCGACAATGCCAATGTGAAGTGACAATTTCTCAATGCGACACCTGGAATTGCTAAGGACATGAGAAAGCCCTTTGAATAGAGATAAGCTATGAAAGCCAAAATTGTTTGGTGGCCACCGAGTGTCCTGTTCCCCAACAAAAAAAATTACAAGGACCCTTAGCTGCTGGAATGAATCTTTGTGCAAACAGAAGATTCTTTCCAATGTATGCATATTTACTGATGTTACAAGGTCAGCATCATTATCTCCTCTCCAAAACTTAGACCATGGCCTGTCCATGACATCCAACATAGCTAACGAAATAGCGACTCCATGATTTCCGTCGTGTTCTTCAAAGGTTTTGCTAGCCATCTCTTTCCAGAAACAGCTCAGAACTCTTGGATCGTCAGCCAGGAACTCCTTCAGTGATGGCACATCATCACACAGACTCGCAGACTTCCATGCAGATAACAAGAACTGAGGTGTCCACTGCACTTGGCCGTTAACGAGGTTCCCTGCATGCTCAGCCCCGCGAGGTTGCTGGAAACGCGGCCGCTGCCAAACCCACGACAGGGCTTCGTCTTGCTGGAGGAGTAATGGAAATCGGATGACATCAATATCCCAAAATACGAATGTAAGACACAGAAGCTGCCGTCCAGAAACTTCCTCCTCAGCCATTTTGCAGTCCTGATACAGAGAATCCGGTTTAGTTTAACTAGGATGATGAGGTGTTTTCATAAGCCAGGTACCACACAAAAGCCGTTTCTATTTCCTGGATGTACTTGGCTACAGCTATCGTCAGATGCAGTCAAACATTTTCATGCAATTATCCTCTGAGTCTTTCGTCAATATACCTTTCTAAAAGAACTACAGTGGTAAATTGGAATTTTCGGGAGACGATGACAACATTGCCAAGGATTATCCAGTGATTGTTGGAGAATCATCGGTGACTGTAGCTTGGCTTCGTGTTGTTGGGCAGCCGCCAGCAACAATCATGCAGCAATCGTTGCCAAAAAGGCAACATTGAAGGAAACCATACACGGCACTCAGAATGAGCTCCTGTCCTTCCCAGCTTTGCTCAGTGAACCGATTTCATCTGCTGTGAAACGCTGGCATGTCTGCAACCAAACGTCACGACAACAAAGTTAGTCTGCAATCTATGTGTGACCTATACTCAGGCAAACTTGTACTCAGGCAACCAAACAAAGGCATCCCAGCTTACAATGGGTGTTGGCTGGACCTTTCTCTCTGCCTCCTTTCTCACTCTCTGTTTCTCTTTCTGTCTCCCTCTCTCGTGTGTTCGAAGTTGGAACCCTATTTAGCTAAACATCCGAAGCCACTGTTGCACAGTTGCAGTGACCATCAACTTTCACCACAGATGCACCTCAAACAGGTTCGCACATATCACTGCCATCCACACTGCCATCCACACTGCCAAGTGTTTCAAAAACAATTGCAATATTGAATCCGCAACAGGGAAATAATAGATCTCCATTGCAAGAGAACTCAAATTCCCTCCCCACCATCTCCCCGGCTTGGCACCTTTCTCCTTATACTGTCAACTCCATCTCTCTCTTTTTTTTTTTCCCAAACCAACACAAGTCCCCATCTATTCTTGAGAGCAACAGTTCCATTACTTATCATCGGCAAGCATACAGCAATGTTAAGACTAGAGGAAGAGCGGCGGCAACACATGAAAAAGGTCCACTCTACTATCCCTGTTGCACGAGACGCTTTGCAGGGAGGACTAGGGGTGCAGTTCTGTGACACATATCTGTCCTCCCCAACCAGGGCTCACATAGTGGCCGGGAAACATCCATTCAGTACCCAGACGCACACTATGAGTGTCTTGGGGGGGCGGTGTCGGTTCACAGAACTGCACTTCCACTATCTAATCTAGGCCTCAAATCTTGGCTCCCATTAGCCACCTCTAGTTCGAACGGACCACCTAAACCATTACTCCATTCTCGTCCTATACCTGAAAACCCAGACAATTAGCCACGTATATATACGTACTACATAGCCCTTCTACAACCCATACAATCCATATATCTCCCCTCCCCAATACCAGGGTCCTAATCCACCCGTCCGTTTCCTAGTAGTGTTCATGCAATCATTACCCTATCCGCGATTCCACATCCCATCATCGCCCTTTCTGCGATACAACTTCCAGTCTCCCAGCATTCCCCATATATGCCAAGCTCTTACACCCTTTCTGCACTAGCACATCTAGTCTCCCAGCATTCACCTCATATGTCGAATGCCTGCACACTCCTACACCGCCTAGCCCAACTGGGCGGCCCTCCCCTCCCGCCACCCTCACCCCACACCACATCAAAATACATGGGCCTCGAACTTTCGCTAACTTTGTTACAGAGTGGCCTGAAACCTACTCTTCCTCATTTACTGCATACTTCTGTAAAGTAGAAAAAAAAAAACAATCTGCCTGTTGCAGGATCCTTCTTGACCAGTCCTTCGGGACATCCATTAAAATTGGAACGATACAGAGAAGTTTAGCACGGCCCCTGCGCAAGGAAGACACATAAATCGAGAAATGGTCCAAATTTTTTTCTTTTAAACAAAAAGAAAAATTTTATTAAAAAAAAAAAGAAAAAGGATCCTTCTTGACCAGCCTGGGATAGTGCCCCCAAACCCTCCAAAATTTTGCTGTCATCATTCCCTGATTTCTGTTTACACCTCTGCAGCCACTCGCAGATTCTCCAGCGCTATGTTTCTCACAACCAGCATGGTTACTTCCTTACGCTCCTGAATCCTTTCGTTTCTGAAGGTCCATATACCCCAGAGCACCGCCGCCCTGATTACTTCCACAGCGAAAACCTGGTCTTTGTCCTCCCTATTCACAGTCATTACTGCTCCTAATAGGACTGCTGCATCGTCCTCCTCTGTAACCACCTACGGAGAGGGCTCCCTCATCTTCACTAACCACCATTTCCAGAAGCTCAGTACCGCGGGAGAGTGCACGAAGACATGGGGAATAGAGTCCACCTGGCCACATCCAGTAGCGAAGCAGTGCGCACTTCTTTATGTCGACTCTTAGTGGCCAGCCAACCATAACAATCCGCCTGCTTCTCGTCAGGTAGGGCCTTCAAAATTGCACCTTGCTCCCTCCACTTGCGGTACGTCCATCTGGACATCAATGCCGGAGGGAGACAGTCCCTTTTAGACTATATGCCTCGCAGTTCTTTAGCATTGTCCACCTTTGGGAGTAAGGAGCAGTAGGTCACCTTTGTGGTAATCTGCTGCAGCGGGACACATTTCTCGTTGTAGTCCTGGGAGGCAAGGTACCAGTCCTGTGGGTCTCGCGCCAAGTCTCTTCGAGCTTTGCTGAGATAGAGGGGAGAAAATCCTCATCACCCCTTTTGCTGATTTGCAGCTATTATACATGCTGCGCCTGCAACAGGCTGCACGGGGCACTTTTCAGGCCCGTGACGTTTTCAGGCCAAAAGCCTGAAACAAGGGCCTACAGGCCCCGTGTCGAAAGCCTGAAAACAAGGGCCTACAGGCCCTGCGTCATTTCAGGCTAAATCAGGGCCTTTCCGGCCCTGAGTGTTTTCAGACTGAAACTGAGGGCCATTTTCAGGCACTCATCAGTTCGACCCGCCCTGAAACTCAGGCTACAAACCAGGGTTTTAGCACAGGCCATTTTGGGCCTGTTTTCAAGACAACCCCTGGTTGAGCTTCAACGCCAGGGTCTGGCACGTTTCGGCACTGGCAAGAGCAGCCTCCTGGACGGGCCAGCACTATATAGGACTGGCCCGCCCTGCAGGCAGGCAGGTAGTTCCTAGGCACTTCCCAGGCAGTTCACGTGCAGTTCAGGAGGCAGGAGGTAGTCTTCAGGAGTCGGCAGCAGCACTCTGGAGGAGCACTGCAGGAGTAGTAGTAGCGCTAGCAGTAGTCTTCAGCGCTGGGCACTAGTAGCGTTAGCAGTAGTCTTCAGCGCTGGGCGCCATAGGAGCTAGAGTAGTACTAGAGAGAGAGAGATTGGGCGGAGGCCAGGGAGACTTACCTGCAGCACATCGCCATCTTCACAGGTTGGTACCTGGCATACGAGAGAGAGAGAGTTCTTCTTCTTCCTCTTCTCAGTCCACCATCTCCCTCTCACCCTCTCGATACCTGACTTCACTGCATCAGCAGACTACGGGAGAGAGAGAGAGAGAGAGAGAGAGAGAGAGAGAGAGAGAGAGAGAGAGAGAGAGAGAGCTTGGTGACATTGGATCCAGACTCGACATGGACTTCAGACATTTTGACGAGGGATTATTTGGGACTTGTAATGAGACTTTGTGTTGACGACTTTCCCATCTCTCCCCTCCTCTTCTCCGTCTGATCCCCTCCTCTTCGCCTGTGCATGTCTGGACCTGGTGCCCTCTTCCAGTGTGTAGCGCCAGGCCCCTTCACACCTCGTGATGGGAATGATGTATGTTTAGTCTGCATTGCGACATTGATTGGGCTCATCATTGATATTCTAGCATTCTGCTACGCTATCTTGTACTACGTGGTAGAGGTCAGTCTCGGTCAGGTCAGGACTTGTGTCTAAGTCTTCCCTGCGCTATAAAGCACCATTTTGTATGTATCGGAATGCATATTGCTTGTTGAGATTCCACTTGCACTGCATTGTCCATTCAGTCCTTTCATCACATTGCGGATCCTCGGTTTATATGTACATCGCCCAACTGGGCATGTAACAGTTGGTATCGGAACACCGCACGTGAATCAGGACAACCTGATCTGGGACTAGGTAGCTGATTAGTCTTGATTGATTGATTAGAGCACACTAGTTAGCCCCCAAAATCACGATTTTGACCTCACTGCCAAAAATCGAATTTTTTTCTTCTTTTCTCGGATTTTGTTTTCTCGCTATTTCTGTTGTGGAAAATCGCAATAGCGCAACACCTGAAATTGCCGTTGTCGTTTTTCTTCTGAAAATTCGAAATTCCGTTGTTGGAAATCCGGAATATCTGTTTTTCGAAAATTCAGATTTCTGTTTGCAATTTTCCGTTACTTGGAAGTTCGAAATATTTTTTTTCGAAATTCGTTTTTTTCAAAACGGTACGGGAAATCCTTCTTGCAGTTATCATTTTCCAAACTGTGCGTACTCTCATCTGAGTAATTCCGAATATTTGCTGTATTTTATTTTTTTTCGGAATTCTCATCGGTCAATCATCGACAGTCTGAAAGTTCAAAAATTTTCTCATTGAGAACTTCACACTTCATGGGAGGTAGGGAGACCTACTGAACTTGCAAAACTCGGGATTTTTATTTTTTCTCGAATTTTTTTTTGCGAAGTTCAAACTTTTCCTTTTTGATTAGTGGCTCCTTATCTGGGCGATTTATCCCCACCCACCCCTCCCCACCTATGATGTTACCCCTCTTGTCTTATCTTCTCTAGCTGTCTTCGGGTACCCCCTGCAGCGGCATTGGTAAGTTACCATGTCAGCAGGACACGCCAGCAGCCACATCAGCAGCAGGAAGTGCCACGTCAGCAGGCCCCAGCCTGGTCTATGCTTACGCGCTCGAAAACAGCCATCATGGACCAGATGCCCGGGGAAACGGACGAGGCCTATCAGGCCCGGATGCTGCGTCTGATTACCGAAGCGAAGCAACGGTCGGATGCAGCAGCAGCAGCAACAAAAAAAAGGCAGAGGACGCCGAGAAGGCACGTCTGCTGGCAATCGAACAGCAACGCCAGCAAGACGAGGCAGCAGCAAAGGCTGCCGATGAAGAATGACTTCAACGATGCGAGAAGATATTCAGCGGAGAGCGAGCTTTGCTCACAATGGCAGCAGACTGGCGGGCCCAGGCTGAGAATGGGAAACAGGAAGAGAGTGGAAACAAGATCGCTCTACACCTCTCCCATCTCACGGACCTCCTGGCCACATGCGTTGCACAACAGGAGGACATTCACAAGCTCGACGACGCAGTAGCTCAAGTCCGCAGCCGCCTACAGCAGCTGGAGCAACGACCCGTCGCCGCCTCCGATGCCAGCTCTTCCAACACCTCCGACCTCCTCGAAGCATTGGAGATTGAAGTCGGATCCCTCAAGGACGGCGTGGAGTTACAGCAAACCGCAACGCAATAGTTGGAGCAGCGGATCTGTACTGCCGCCACCCACTCGAGCTCGGGACCACGCGAGACAACTCCAAAGTCCGATGGGCAGGAGATCTTCTGCAACTCGATGAAGACGGACCTGATTCCATAGTTCCGCAAGTTCGAGCTCACGTTGCAGCTACAATACGTCAGCGAGCACAAGCATCACACGTGCTTATACTCCCGCTCGGGGGGCGTGTGCCAAGCATGGTTGGACAATCTCTTGTCCAAGTACGGAGTGGTGGCTGCCGACTTGCATACCAAGATCATCTTGAAAGCACGTTTGACTTCAAAATAGGTTCTTACCACGACGTTAACTTGACCTTGTAATTTATGCCTTCACCGTTTTGAGCTCGTTTATTACCTCTAAGTTTCCATAGAGGAGAGAAGGTTACGTTTTCTCCAGCTCCAGGATGTGATGAGTCGACATCGCAATTGCGTTAATTGAAACCACAAAGGAGGTGTGGCATAAGCGGTTCCAAGTAGAGCCGCCAGAGATCAAGGCAATGGACAAGTTGATGGTCTTCGAACAAGGCACACTGCCGAGTGTTGACTGGATTGCCGAGTACCAACGCTTGACATCCGTCCCAGACATTCAAATGGGCTTCAAGGCCATTAAACACTACTTCATTTTGAGGTCGTGTCCGGCGTTGGGCAATGCCTTGACTCACGTCGAGGACACCCTGACAACACCGGCGGAGCTCTTCGACAAGGCCGCGCAGATTATTGTCACGACTAAGAACCTCCCCGTTCGTCTGCGACAGACCCGAGCAGAGATCAGCATCGGCCAAAAGTGGTCGTGATCGCAGCGGCAATGCCAATCGACCAAACTA
This sequence comes from Chara braunii, assembly GCA_003427395.1. Taxonomy (NCBI): domain Eukaryota; kingdom Viridiplantae; phylum Streptophyta; class Charophyceae; order Charales; family Characeae; genus Chara; species Chara braunii. The sequence continues at coordinate 640,022 of BFEA01000516.1, read as the reverse complement.
GCGAGGCCGTGTCTGCCAATGAAGGGGACAGACTCGCAGCCGCCCGGGAAGGTGGCCGCCCCGGCAAAGGCCGAGGACGCGGCAAGGCGAAGACAAACACTGCATCTAGCCCCGGGCCCGGCGCAGCAGCTCCAGCCCCATGGTCCCATTACGGTCTCTCCGAATCGGCATACAAAGCACGCACGAGATTCCGCTATTGTCTGTGGTGTAACAACGATCTCCACGACACAATGACCTGCCAGTCGAAAGGCAAGGGCAAATCGGGAAACTGAGCACCGCCAGGAGTGACTCAACGACACTCTTGACGCCTTTGGAACCGGTCACTTCGCGGGTGATCGCCCTCCGTTCCGAGGCACATGCGGATGTCGATAGTCCTCTTCTTTATTCTTTTGAGGACTATGCTGCTCGACTCGTTCCTACGCTGGGTACCCATGCTCAAGGACAAGGTGTGTGTGCGGCATCTTCTTCGTCCGACAGTGGCAACTTATCGTCTTCAAGTGGTTCTTCATGGGATTCGGCGAGCGAGTTCAACATAGAGGTATTGGACCCCCTCACGTCCGAGGATTTCGCATGGCTTCCTCTCTCGACCGCGGGCCGCTTGCCGGGACCGCAATGCGCAGCATTATGCGCCCATCTTCACACGTACTTATCCTTCTATGCACCACCAACTTCGTCAACGGATGACGAAGTTGCGGTGGGGGACATCCTTGCGTATGTTACCAAGGTGGCCCGCGAGTTTCGCAATCAGCGGCACGACGACAACAACGCACCGCTCCTCTATGTCCGCATCCAAGTTGGACAAGCGTCCTGCAACGCTTGGCTGGATAGCGGCGCGTCTCGCAATTTTCTGAGCCAAGCCTTTATGCAAAGGGCTGGCCTTGGCGCACAAGTTCGAAGGAAGGCAAACCCGACGACGATCAAGTTGGCGGACGGAAGGACGCATTAACTTATCGACCGTTACATCGAGGCCGTACCGGTGTATTTCGCACCTCATGCATGCGAACCGGTGGCATTTGGCATTTTGGACACGGACTTCGACATTATTTTGGGAATGCCTTGGCTTGCAAGTGCGGATCACACGGTCAACTTCCACCGAAGGACTCTTACAGTTCGCGACGCTTTCAGCGCCGAAGTACCGTGTATTATTCCTCTTCCGCACCCTTCGATTCGGTGCCAGGTGGTGACGGCCAAGTCATTCCGGGCTACTTGTGCTTACGAGCAGCCCGACGAAATCGGCCTATGCTTCCTCCGGACAGTCGCGGTAGCCGACTCTTCACCCACAGACTTCTCTTCGGACCCCCGTGTGGTGCGGTTGCTTGACGAGTTCGCCGACATCTTCGAGTCACCTATCGGTGTGGTGCCGGATCGGCCGATCTCTCACGAGATCATTCTTGAGGCCGGTGTCGTGCCGCCTAAAGGTTGCATTTATCGCATGAGCGAGGAGGAGCTTACGGTCCTCCGCGCGCAACTCGATGACTTGTTGGACAAGGGCTGGATCCGCACTAGTAGCTCACCATACGGTGCGCCAGTTTTCTTCGTACGGAAGAAGAACAAGGATCTACGATTGTGCGTCGACTACCACAAGCTCAACGCGCAAACCGTCAAGAATGCAGTGCCTCTTCCTCACATCGACGATCTCCTTGAGCGATTGGGGGGATCAAAATATTTTTCTAAGTTGGATTTGAAGTCGGGAGATCATCAAATCTCGATGCGACCGACCGATCGTTACAAATCCGCGTTCAAGACGAGGTATGGGCATTTTGAGTGTGTGGTCATGCCTTTGGCCTCACCAATGCCCCGACAATCTTTCAAGCGGCAATGACCAATGAGTTCCGTGCAATGTTGCACCGGTTCGTGCTGGTCTACTTAGACGATATTCTCGTATATAGCCGGACATTGGAGGATCATCTTGGGCATCTTCGACGAGTGTTGGAGACGCTCCACCGCACCAAGTACAAGGCCAACCGCGACAAGTGCGAATTTGTCCGGCAAGAGCTGGAATACTTGGGCCATTTTGTCACACCAGAGGGCATCAGTCCGCTATTGGACAAGATTCAAGCCATCCAAGAGTGGTCGGAGCCACGGAACCTTACGGATGTCCGTTCGTTCCTTGGCCTTGCCGGCTACTACCAACGTTTTATCAAGGGATACTCGAAGATCGCGGCCCACTTGACCAAGCTTCAATGTGAGGATCGGCCGTTTGACTTCGGAGAGGATGCGCGGGAATCATTTTTGGCTCTCAAAGCCGCACTATTATCTGCGGAGGTCTTGCGCATATACGACCCGCTATTGCCAACTACGGATGCGTCCGGCTATGGCATTGGTGTCGTCCTCGATCAACACATTGGCGTGGACTGGCACCCAGTCGAGTACTTCAGCAAGAAAGTGCCCGTCGTGCATTCCGTTGATGATGCACGCAAGAAGGAGCTCCTCACCTTCGTCCACGCACTCAAGCAGTGGCAGCACTTCCTCCTTGGTCGAAGTCAATTCCGATGGGTGGCGGACAACAATCCGCTGGTCTTCTACAGGACCCAAGACACCGTCAATAGCACCATGGCGCGTTGGATGGCTTTCATTGACCAATTCGACTTCTTCCCCGATCACATTCTCGGGAAGTCGAACCGTTTTGCGGATGCTCTTTCACGGCATCCGGATCATTGTACAACGGTTTATTCAACCTTCGAGATCGACGCTGACCTGCGGGACAGCTTCATCCGCGGGTACCAAGCCAACCCCGAGTTTTGCGACAAGTACGCGAATTGCTCCTCTCCCAATCCGGCGCCTTCTCACTACCGGATCCAAGAGGGGTACTTGATTGTCCACACACGGGGGAAGGACCTTCTTTGCGTACCCAGTGACCCTCACTTGCGTACACGGCTTCTTGGCGAGTTCCACGACACTCCCGCCACCGGACACTTTGGAGTCAATCCCACGATTGGCCGACTTCGCGAGCGATTTTGGTGGCACGTCCTTCTCGGCGACGTCACACGCTATTGCGAGTCATGCGGGGTTTGCCGACGTTGCAAATCCCGCAACCATCGTCCGTACGACGAGTTGCGACCGTTACCGGTCCCCTTGCGGTGAAGGGACGCGATTGCCATGGACATTACCGGCCCGTTCCCCAAGCACAAGACCGGAGTGGATGGGATTCTCACGGTGGTCGATCGACTCACCAAGTTCGCCATGTTTTTGCCTTGCCGCTATCATGCCAAGGCACCGGAGTTGGCCGAGGTTCTTTACGCCAGTTGGATTCGAACCAAGGGTTACCCCAAGGAAATCGTTTGCGAGCGCGGCACTCGGTTCATATCCAATTTTTGGTTGGCGCTCATCAAACGATGGGGCTCATCTCTCAAGCCAAGTTCGGCTCGCCACCCCCAAACCGATAGCCAAACGGAGAGGGCGCATCAGACCGCACAGGTTCTCCTTCGCACTCTCATCCGTCCCGACCAAAAGGATTGGGTTGAGTGGCTACCAGGCGTCGAGTTGGCATACAACTCGTCCATCCACCCGGCTATCGGGATGTCGCCCTTCGAATTCGAGCACAGCTCGCCGGTCACTTCTCCGTTGGACAAAATCATTCCATGAACGACCGAGAGCGACGACCATCTTCTTTTCTTGTGTCGGATGCAAGAGCTACTTGTCAAGGCACGCGACCAGATGGCCAACGCATGAGCCAACAGGCCAATCGCCAGCATCTTCCTTGCCCATTCCGCATCGGCGATCTCGTTTGGATTTCCACAGCGGAATTCAACCTTGAACAAGATATCTCTCGCAAGCTCCTCCCGAAATGGATGGGGCCTTGGCCGATCGTGGCACCCGCTAGGGATGCACCCGAGGGACGTTCCTTCACCATTCAGGTGCCCGCCCACTTGCCCGTCTACCCGATCTTTCATTGCTCCAAGTTGACTCTTTACATGCCAACAGAACATGACGATTTTCCCGGGCAACGATCGCAAGACCTACCCTCTATGGACGGTTTTCAAGAGGTCGGTGACATCATCTCCCAGCGACGCTACGGCAATAGGCCAACCGAGTACTTGGTACACTTCGCGTACTGCAGTCACAAAGATGACCGTTGGTTAACCTGTGCGGAACTCCCAGCCACAGCTCCGGATGTTTTCGCACGCTACGAAAGCAAGATGCAAGGCAAGCCGGTATCTTCGGCTCCACGTCGCACCCGCCGCATCCACGTTCCACCTTCAGATCGTCAGCTTCGCCCTCGCCCCGGCTTGACTTCATAAGGAGCGGGGGTGTTACATGCTGCGCCTGCAACAGGCTGCACGGGCCACTTTTCAGGTCCGTGACGTTTTCAGGCCAAAAGCCTGAAAACAAGGGCCTACAGGCCCCGTGTCGTTTCAGCCTGAAAGCCTGAAAACAAGGGCCTATAGGCCCTGTGTCGTTTCAGGCTAAATCAAGGCCTTTCCGGCCCTGAGTGTTTTCAGCCTGAAACTGAGGGCCTTTTCAGACCCTCATCAGTTCGACCCGCCCTGAAACTCAGGTTACAAACCAGGGTTTTAGCACAAGCCATTTCGGGCCTGTTTTCAAGACAACCCCTTGTTGAGCTTCAACGCCAGGGTCTGGCACGTTTCGGCACTGGCAAGAGCAGCCTCCTGGACGGGCCAGCACTGTATAGGACTGGCCCACCCTGCAGGCAGGCAGGTAGTTCCTACGCACTTCCCAGGCACTTCACGTGCAGTTCAGGAGGCAGGAGGTAGTCTTCAGGAGTCGGCAGCAGCACTCTGGAGGAGCGCTGCAGGAGTAGTAGTAGCGCTAGCAGTAGTCTTCAACGCTGGGCGCTAGTGCACTTTTCGGCCCTGTGTAACGATGAATGATCCTGAAATTAGGGTTTCGGGGTCAAATTTTGTGTATTTTTGGAATTTTTTTTTTTGCCTGTTTTTGTTTTAGGACAAGCTTACTGTGTGTCAAATTTGGTGTCATTTGGGTTATTAGAATTTGTGCTGTTAATCATCCTGAAAATCCTGAAATTTCGATGGAGTTGTTTTTTGGCAAAATTGCCTGAAAATGCACTTTTGAGTTGCTGTTTTATGTGTTTTTTTTTTTTTTTTTTTGGTATTTGTTTTTTAATAAGTTAGTAAGAAGTGCACTCTATAGATTGGTATGAAGTTTGCTTGGGATGGCCWTATGGTTTTCTTATAAATTGAGGTGAAAAATGGGGGGTCGGTTAACCTTTTCTCGTGATTAGTACCTGGCATACAAGAGAGAGAGAGAGTTCTTCTTCTTCCTCTTCTCAGTCCACCATCTCCCTCTCACCCTCTCGATACCTGACTTCACTGCATCAGCAGACTACGGGAGAGAGAGAGAGAGAGAGAGAGAGAGAGAGAGAGAGAGAGAGAGAGAGAGAGAGAGAGCTTGGTGACATTGGATCCAGACTCGACATGGACTTCAGACATTTTGACGAGGGATTATTTGGGACTTGTAACGAGACTTGGTGTTGATGACTTTCCCATCTCTCCCCTCCTCTTCTCCGCCTGATCCCCTCCTCTTCGTCTGTGCATGTCTGGACCCGGCGCCCTCTTCCTGTGTGTAGCGCCAGGCCCCTTCACACCTCGTGATGGGAATGATGTATGTTTAGTCTGCATTGCGACATTGATTGGGCTCTTCATTGATATTCTAGCATTCTGCTACGCTATCTTGTACTACGTGGTAGAGGTCAGTCTCGGTCAGGTCAGGACTTGTGCCTAAGTCTTCCCTGCGCTATAAAGCACCATTTTGTATGCATCAGAATGCACATTGCTTGTTGAGATTTCACTTGCACTGCATTGTCCATTCAGTCCTTTTCATCACATTGCGGAGCCTCGGTTTATATGTACATCGCTTAACTGGGCATGTAACACCTACACTGTCTCCATAGTAGCTATTCAATCCGACATGTGCAAGGCAGCCCATCCTGTCCTGCACCCACCAGCAAGAGGCCCAGTCCTTCATACCCGGATCTCACCACCCATTCCGTGGCTTCCAGTCAGCCCATCTCGCGTCCTCTCCATCTTATAAATATGTCGTGGGAGAGTCTTCCCTTTCGTCCTTACCCAATCCCCCTTCTGCAGGCCATCCTTCTTCAACAGTTCCACCCGTTGAGATGGGACTGCGTCTCTCAGCTCCCACAATCGCTGGAGCCTCTTGACCTGCCAGGGCAACCTCTCCATCATTTCATCATCCAATTTCCAATCCCCTACTGAACGTCCCATAAGTGCCCAATTTTATACCCCGCGCTCCATCCATTGGTGTCCAAAAGTACCCGCCTTACCTTGCCAGGGGAATGGATCCCCCTCCACATCACAGATAAACCTGTTGCTGAAGAGGAGCTGATTAAAGACTGCATCCACAGACTACGGCAATCAACATCGGATCGACGTTTTATCCCTTCACAAGGACAACAGACTAGACCACAATGTGCCCCGTCGTATGATTAGCACTTGTAAAACACAGATCAACCACCTCTCATTGCTCCCTCAAAGCATATGTCAGGTGTTGTTCTGCCATCCCCCCAATGGCTCACCTGCAGCCCTCAGGAGCAGCCCGACTATATTCCTCAATTGCAGTGCGATCATTTGCAGTTTCGGGTCCAAAATTCCCAAGCCTCCTACTCATCTAGGCTGGACCAATTTTGGCCAGGCCACCCTTTTTTTTTTTTTTTTTTTTTTTTACAACACAACCCCTGCCAGTGCTAGTGCTGCTGATACGAGCAGTCACCACTAGCACCCAGGGGGAGGCTCCATCCATCACCTGCTGGAAAGCGGGTCCAGCGTCCAATATACAGATCATATACAGAGTCATTTGAGAAGTATGGTTATGAGGCCTGCCAGCATTGATTGCCCTGTCTCCCAGGGGATTGACTGAGCAGGTGTGTGTATCCCACGTGACTAGTTGGATAGTAATAAATCCTTTGTCCTCCGTATCTCTTCACCCCCTAGAGGGGGGTGCCAGATGACCCATTAAGCACTGATACCACTTCGAGGAGAACTCTCTCCGGCTGTTCTTGTTGCCAAGGTTAGCAGGATCCCTCCCCAGGGGGCACCAGTGAGGGTTCCTTTTTCTGCAGATCAGGACAGTTCAAAAAGAGTTCAAGACAGGATCTCAACCAATGACAGGGCATGTGGTGGAAAAGGGTCCTGGAAGTCTGAGGGAGGGCGTAGCGGGAATGAAGGTTCTATATTAGTCCAGTCCTTATCCAGCCCTCTTTCCCCTCCTATCCAATCTGTGCAGAAGCTTGTGATCCGTCCCCTGATGTCTCCTGTTTGTTTAAGAAGGTCTAGCTGTGACTTTGTGTTCGACCATCTCTGCGGAAGTTCCAGCTGGATCTGCTGTCGAATCTGTTCCTCAATCTCTGGCTCCTCCACCCGTACTTTTTCCATGGCCAGAATGCACCTTTGCCACCAGAGTGTCCAAATCACAACCCTCCTTCCCAGTCTATACATATTTTCTACAAATGTCGTGGCTGTTGTTGCTGGCGGCCAATGGCCTGCCAGTATAGCCTGCCATGTCCAGGGCCAGGGGATGTCTGGTACCATTTTTCGCCAGATGCGGTCCCACCTTCTCCATGTGAATTGCGCTATCGGACATTGCATAAAAATATGCTCAATTGTCTCCGCCTTTTTGTAGAAGGGAAAAAGACTCTGACATCGCTGGCACCAAAGGAGCAGTAGCCCCTTTTGTTCGAGGTTTGTGCGGTCTGTCAGCCAATCGTTGGTTGGGAGGCAGTGGTGAGCTATCTGCCACTGTAGAGAGGTGATTTTCATTGGCTGATATTTTTGTTCCTTAAACCATTTAAACGGGGAAAGGAGGGAGCGCTCCACGTTCAAATGCCTAGCCCATCTGTCATTAATCATATCTTTCACGTGTCTTTTGGGTCTGAGCATCTTCTAGGCAGATTTAACCGACATCTGCCACAGACTATTGTGACCTATTCCTGCTGCTCCTCTCCTTTGAGGATGTTGCCAAATCCATTCTACTGGGTCGAAGGGCAAATCATGAATTGGTCTTTCTGTTTAGAAGGCAACCCTTTGGCCCTTCTCTTCTAGGACCCTTACCCTCTACATACGTAGTCCTCTGAGGCTGCCTTTCCAATCCAGAGATAGGAGTGAATTGCTTTCCTCTACATACCACAAGGTAGCGAGTATTGAGTTATTGACCACTAACGGCTTGCCGAATACACCCAGGCTGACACGCGAAATCCACACGGCTAGTTTGGCAATCGCACCTGATGTCAGAAAGGTCATCTGAGTGGCGTTGTCGTACCAAGTACCCTTACAAGGGTATTTAGTGTGTTTTCTGTAAGCCACGCCGGTGCGGCCTCGTCCGAAGTTGATGGCGTGCTCACAGGTGAGAGTTGTTCTCGCCTAGGTGAGCGGCGTGCGCGGGATATCAATGGCAAGGCGCAACCATGCGCGGCCCAATGGTGTGCGGACGCCCGGAGCCGGAGGGGGCGCGACACCACAGTCCGGCGGCAAGGCCCTCCTTTGTCTATCATTTCGTTTTCTCGGTTTATTTTTGAAATATTTATATTATTGTTGTTTTAAATTTTTTTTGTCGTTGTTGGTGTTGATTCCGAGACCGCGGCAGAGCTGACGGGTTTTAGTTCAATTGGCACACAGATGGAGTTGGGCCCTTGCCCCTACCGTTCGATCTAAGATGCGGGAGCGGTGACTGCGGCCCCCACGGTCTGATGTGAGGGGTTTGAGTGAGAGCATGCCCTTTGAGACCCGAAGAGGCGAAGTAGGCCTGAGAGGAGCGGGTTCGGGGCACCGTAGTAGAGGCGCGCAACAGTGCCATGCAGACCGCATGTCAGACTCGGGGACAGTGGGCAGGCTCACCACCCACGCTGCAGACCCCGCTGCATTTGCCTCGCGCCCTCTTGCTTGCTGCGACGTCGGAGTCGCCGCGACGGCCAGCGCTTCAGTGCCATCCAAGGTTCGGGGCTGACTGATCGACTTCTATGAGCGTCGTCATGCTGCCGGTGTAGGCCAACGCTTCTTTGTGCTACCTGAGTTAGCATAGCGCTTGGAACTTCCAGGGAGACAAGAAAAGGGGAGCAAAGGTACCTGGGCGCGTTTCCGCGCTAGGTGCATTCGCAGGTAAAGAAGAACGTGGTGATGGAGGGAACTGGCTATGGGGGACGAGAAAACGAACGCCCTGGTTGATTCTTGATAGAATCGAGCAGGAAGAGATAGTAGGCAGGGATTTTTAGATCAGGCGAGTCAGAATATGACGTAAGTTTTAGTGGAGAGTCAATAGAAAGGGAGGTTAGAAGAAAAAGGGGGTGTGCGGAGATGGCGAAGGTGAAGGAGAAGGGGAATGGAAAGACGTGTAACTCGCTCGTTTCTAGACGAAATCGAGTGAGGGAAGACTCAAAATCGGGGTTTTCGGGGCAGGCGACCCCGATTCCGTGGTCAGAAGAAGTAGAAGGTTAGTAGATTGTGAGTTAATAGGAAGAAACATCATGAGAAGAGATGGCGGATGTGAGGCGGAGACATCACTCGATTCACAGAGGAATCGATTAAGATGGGATCCAAGCGGGGGTTTTGGATCATTGTAAGGCCGATGGTAGTTATGGGTAAGGTAGTTAGTCAGCGAAATCAGAGGGATAGACGACAAAGGCTACACCCGAGGGTGAAGTTGGCAAGCATCGATGTATCTGGGCGGATTCTGACGACAGATTCATTCGATTTTTTGCTCATTCTATTGATGGTAGTAGCGAGTGGGTAGTCGCGGGGTTATTGACTTACATGTTGGCCGGTGTGTTGCTCACCCTATCGACGGAGTAGCCTCGTTCTCTCTCGCTGCACATACGACTAGATGACATCATATACTTCCGTGTCCCGAAGGAAGATCCATTCGAAGTTTGCGCACTGGGCGAGCAGCGGTGTGCGGCCACTCGACATCACTTTGTCCTCGGCTATGCGCTACGTAATAGCTACTTTCCCCTCTTCTTGTGACAATAGTGCCATTCATGTTCGCCAAGCTGCTATAGGAGGGTCTTCGGCTCTATCGGAATCAATGTGAACTTGCTCCCGCTTTTCATGTTTTAGTCGCGCCCATCATTTTTCTTCTTTTCGTGATTCAGTTTTCTTGATTCAGATGAGCCTGGTCGGGTGAGTCGCCAGGTGCATCAGCATGTCTAGAGGGTTAGAGCTGGCCTCGCTGGGGCGCTATTTGCAGGAGGTTGTGTCTTTCATCACGATCGTGTTGCCCATCAGGGCCTCGATCATTAAGGTCAATGGAATGATCATCTTGAGATCGAGGTTTTTTGCCTCGTGGGTACAGAAAAAACTGGCCATGTGAACGGCCACACGCGCTGTTAGGAGAGCGAGAGAGAGAGAGAGAGAGAGAGAGAGAGAGAGAGAGAGAGAGAGAGAGAGAGAGAGAGAGAG
>BFEA01000516.1:608634-629509 GCA_003427395.1 Chara braunii | reverse complement strand
AGAGAGAGAGAGAGAGAGAGAGAGAGAGAGAGAGAGAGAGAGAGAGAGAGAGAGAAAGAAGAAAGGGATGGAGACTTGCCTGTCAGTCGGGCTTTGCCCATCGAGCCACCGCTAGCAAAGTGAAGTCGGTCGTTGAAGTTGCCAAATTGACTGGTTGACCAGTACACTATGTTTCATACCCGGTATCGATGGAAGTAACGTGAGGCTGCAGGAGGGAAGGGAAAGAGTTGAACTTACCTGTTCCGCGGGATCGGCCCATGCTCGTCGTAGTATTCAAGAGGATTTGGTTTCGAATTACAACAATAAATTTCATAGTATAGTGTCAAGTATTGAAGATAGCGCAATTGCCTGCTCATTGTTTACTGTTGAGTATCTGGTTGCAGAAGTGTTATTACGACAGTCTGCAAGTTTACTGTAGTTGAACAGGGAGCTACCGCTTGAAGAAGGAACTGTTATTCCGTTTTGATCTAACCATTACTGTGCATGGTTGCTGCTATTGTGAGCCAGCTCATTTCTGGTAAACTTGCTGCCTTGCTGTTTTCTTTTGTGCCTTTTTCGCTGCTCTCTCTTGCCGCACGTTGTTGTACATTTGTTGTGTGGGATTGTGCGCTCAGACTGCACCTTGGCGTTAGGACTGGCCAGTGGAGAGGGGGTTTATTTGCGGTCGTAAGCGGAGGCGGAGTACTATTGTCACCAATATGGAGGTTTGATCGAAGAAATGTGGTGGTTTCATAAACTCAGGATGTAGGGTAAGCATGTGCCGTCTGTCATAAATTGTTGAGTGCTGCTGAGCTTTGTGGCGGCACTTTGCTGCCGCGTATTCAGTGCACTTTCACCCACATTTGAATAAAAACACGAGGGGGGGGCTCTATTTGAATACCATTCTTCTTAGATTGCACAGCGAGAGTTTGACTGAGAAGGGGCACCCTGCTTCTTAGAGAAGGTGATCAGTTTCTGTAACGAGGTTACCGCTCCGTTTTGGAGGACTGCCAGGGTAAGATTCCTCTACATGTTAACAACGGTTTGCCCATCCTTGCTGCGTTGCGGCCACCTTTGCGGGGCCCTCGGGTGCTGGAAGATAACAAGGCCTTCTCCTGGGAGTTGAGTTAGTCCCTTTCTTGTATCTTGAGCGTCTAAGATCCCTCATCTTTTGTCCTTCTTACTCTCAGTCTAATCTTGTTTAGAGAGGAAGGCGGCAGGCGGGATTGCAACCCGTAGGACCGCGTCAAGACTCTGTGGGGAGTCTGCCCGCCGACTGCGGGAGCTCTGCCGGAACTCAGGAGGAGTTATGGTGGCAGGGAACCGAGAGGTAAATGTTTCCTCCTCCTTCTATAAACCCAGTTATAACCCCTATCTGTATTTCTTGCTATGGCTGACTGAGTATACTGTTTGCATTCCTACTTTGTCTTTCAGTTTGACTTTCAGGACACGAACCAGACTAAGTAAAGGAATGCATGCTCAATATCAGTTTCAGTTTTGGTTGTCTGACTGAAAGCAGACTGTGGGGTAGCATCTGGGGGAAGGTTGGGAGGAAGGTTGTATTGAGTATGTTTGACTGGGTCAACTAAAGACAAGGCTAGTCTCCATAAGATTGGAGGGCCCAGTGCTACATTTGTTTTCGATTGCCTGAAGGACCAGACAGGTTTCCATAAGTTTGGGTGGTCTGGTGGCTTTGGTTTGCGAGGGCTGACTGTGATTGACTTTCAGCGACCAAGCATGTTTCATAAGTTTGGGTGGTTTGGTCGCCTTGTTTACTTTGGGTTTCTTTCAGTTTCTTTAATTTCTGAACGAGGAGGTATGAGCATGTTCCATAAGTTTGGGTGGCTCAACCTCTTCCTGCTTTGACTTTAAGAGAAATGAACCAGGCTGAGGGTCAAGACATGTTCCATAAGTTTGGGTGGTCTTGGTCCAACGCCACACACATGCTGGAACCAGAAGACTATAACTTGGTTATACTTTACTACTATCCTACTTATGAACAGGCTAGTCAGACAGGGTTCCATAAGTTTGGGTGGTCTGACTATAGCTTATCACCAACTGAAGAGAGTACTAATTAAAAATAAACCTGTGGTACAAAGGGGCAGACTGAATCTTGAGCTAAAGATGATCGGTTCAGTTATATGTTACCTCAAAAGACTAAGGGAAGATAATTATATGAAACTTGGATACTTAAACAGTTCAGGGCGACTAGGGTGGCTTAGTCATATGCCCAAAGAGAGAGAAGTTGTTGTGCCCTGTGTTTGTGTATACTCCATGGCTGAGCTAGACACGTTCCATAAGTTTGGGTGGTCTAGCTTTATGCCCTATGTAAGCTGGGTATAAAGGGATAAATTATTGAAAGACTATGAACTATTATTTGATAAGGTTGACTTTGGGATGGTGAGAGTACTTACCTTTGTGGTTTGGCCTGCATGTGGCTGAGTGAGACTACTACTTAGTCCGAGTTTCAGTTGATAGGTAGTTGCTTTAGTTGCTCGCCACGTGCTAGAGTTATAGGAGTTAGTTTCAATTCCTACATTTTCTGAGCTAAGTTTATTTTTACTTAGGTCAATTTCTGCATTTTCTGGGATCATTTATTATACTTGGCCTTTTATAAATCTTGGTAGGCTACTTTCTCTACGGGAAGCGCTGGCGAAATTTCTACAAAACCAAGAAGTTGGTCAGATTTTGTCTTTTCAAAGTTAAGTTTGTCTTACTTTTATATATGACTTAGTAAAAATCGGGAGAGTCTCATTTTCTAAGGGAGTGCTGCCCATTTTTTTTTGGCTAATTCAGGGAGTTAGATAAAATTGGACCTTGAGAAGTCAAAGTCACTTTAGATTTTGAACTTAGCTCTGTATAAATCTTGGACTAACACTTTTCTAAAGGGAGTGCTGCCGAAATTTTTACAAATCTAAGGAGTTAGTTAAATTTTGTCTTAATTAAACTCAGGTTTTGCTCTGGGTTCATATCTGACTTAGTAAAAATCTGGAAAGTCTTATTTTCTAAAAGGAGTGTTGCCCAAATTTTTACTAATTCAGGGAGTTAGACAAAATTTGACTTTGGGAAGTTGAAGATTATTTCTATTTTCATATTCGGGTTGATATAAATTCTGAAAAGGCACTTTTCCTACGGGAAGCGCTGCCGAAATTTTCATAGAGAGAAAATGGATTATATATCGATAGGTGGCGATTCTGGTAATCCACTCCGTATGAAGGAGATTTTGTCATAGGCCTACCTTTCTTTGGATACTGACTTAGAGTCAGACCTAGGTTTGGTTATTAGGAGAGTCTTTAGTGAGAATGTATCATGGGGATTTGTTCTCCATACACTGATGATTAGCTTGGGCATTGACCTGCCTTATGATACAGGCCTTCTTGGGACATTCGATCCAGGATTTGGACTAGTTTCAGCTTGATCCTACAAGGATCATCTTCTGTTATCACTGATAACAGAAGGGTTGGTTGATCACCGACTTGTCGGTTCACGACACAACTTTGCTTATACCTGTACCTCAACTTGATGCCTAAACCCTGAATTTTGATATCTTTCTTTGGGGGTTTTAACCGAACTTCTTTTAATGACCATTATAAAGAACTTATGAGATTTATTAAAAATTGGACTATAACTGGGGCTTGAGTGTGTGAGGCGTGGTGTGAGTTACAGGGAACAGTAAAGTTGACCACATTGGTGTATAGCAATGTGGCTATTGTGTGTGCCTGTGTTTTATGCAGGTTAATATTTTTGAGCTTGGTATATGAGCCGTACCTTGGAGACAGTGAGAATGACAACCATGTGACACACGATCTGTATACCTGATGGGTTTATGTTTCCCCCTTCTTTTATTTTTATCTCGAGTCCTAATTTGATATATTAAGTGTTGGATGTTTATTTATTTACTGATTGAGTTTGCTTATTAATTTTTATAGTTGGACGTTAGAGTCTATGGCAGCCGTCAAAGTCAAACCCCTTGACTTCTCTCCAGACCCTGGATGATAGAGCTGGTCTCCATGGCAATAAGAGATGATTGTCACCACAGGTATGGACCTGTGTACCACCCACTCTCCGCAGGGTGCAGTAGGGGGTGTGGATTTCAACCGCACTTGGCGGTTGTCCAACGTCGAGAGATCAATCCCTCAAGGCGCGTGTCAGCCGACACTTGAGTGTCGAAATGCGACCCTCGAGATTAACGAGGACCGCATGATTACGGGTACTACATAGCACGCCATCATTGTGACTGTTTGCGTATGCTTGCATTGCGAGTCGATATGAGTTAGCCTTGCGCCCGTGCAGTTTTATACTAAGTCTCGCTCGCGACGCCTATCCGATTGCCGCATCCGAGAGTTATGGGATGACTACTAAGGGATTAGGAGTGTTGTTGCGTTATTTGTCCTGTGTTGTTCTGTATATGTGCGTGTGCATGCGTGTTTCAATTTTTATGTTCTTAGAGTGGTGTACGCGTGGTGCGTGGGATACGTTCTAGTCGACCGACGATGGGTCGCGCTTAGGACTTCAGCCCCCCAAGGCGGCGGTTCGCGTGCGGGTCCGATAAAGGTGTAAAATTGCGCGTACCCCCTATGCTACAGCGTACGAGAAACGCCCTCGGCTGGTCCACCTCTGCGATTGCAGCTGATTAACTTTCGTACTGTAGACTGGTAGCTCCGCGGGGATACGCCCACCGAAGGAAGGTGACAACTCCCGCAAGGTGGAGGTAAGTCGTGCCTGGCGTAGGCCCTATCCTGTCGTAAGGGCTCGCGAGAGGTATGGCTGGCACACTCGACCGGAGCGGCTTACGGAAGCTCCATGTGTATTCACGACGAGGAAGAGACTAACTTTTGCGTGACGCGGCCGGGAGGGTCCCGCCCCGTTTTGAGTGGTCCCGGACGATGCGCTCGACAGTGCCCCCATCAGCCCGGAAATATTCACCCCTGAAAAACACAACCTTTCGTTATTCCTTATGGTGGGTATGTCATGTCCCTCCAATGGGGCCATTCCCTGTGACAAATTTGCTCCAGACTTTCCCCAGTTGACCTTAGCGCCTGAGTACCCGCAAAACATCTCCAAGTCGGCCTTTAGAGTACTCAGCTGCTGCTCCGTGGGAGAAATAATAGTGTCGGTACCATCAACAAACGCAGAAAACCTCATTCATTCCGCAGGGCCCGTTCGCAGGCCTTGCAGCCTGCAATCGTGCCTCAGCATGTCATGCAGGGCTTCTATATAGATCACATATAAAGCTGGAGGTACGGGTACTCGTGCCTCACAGACCTAGTAATTTTTATGCCTTGGATCTTACTCCATTAATCTGCATGAAAGCATAGGTATTTGTCAATAGGGTTCTGAACTTCTGACCCAACCCCTCAGTTATCTGTTATGTTTTAGCCAACTACGCATGTAGACACGCATGAGTCCCGAACAGGCGAAAAGAAACACATACGGGCAGGTCACTAGTGCCCCAAGTTCGCAAAGGTGATAAAAGAGGTGCGACAGTTTCCAATAAGTGCGGATGCCATGCCAACAAGGGTGGGTCATGGTGTGCAGAGAGCCTGAGTTAAAAAATGACAAAAAAAAAGACCTCTATTTTTGTGTTTTTTGCACATTCCAAAATACTGCCACATTTTTACTTTCGAAAAGCAAACCATAAAACCGATGGATCGATTCTCTGAATTCTAAACCTTATCCGAAGGGAAACTATGGAGGTCATGCAAAAAATGACATCACGAGAAAACCACTAACATCACCATAAAAAATGGAACAGAAGAGGCAACAACACATGGAGTAAAAGAGGGAAGGACAAAGGAAGAGCTCACAAGAAAGAGAAGGAGACTCGAACCAGAAAACAGACGGTTGGTTCTGAATCCTTCCCCCTTCTCCCTTTTCTTCATAAGCCCCCCAAAAGCCTCGAACCAGTGACACAAATTAGACATGGTATCAACACACCACGACTGTGAACTTAGTTCAGCATTTCCTTCTTCGAATCTTAAGTTTTGGGCGGTAGGGAGGGGGCAGAGATAGTTGTGGAAAAGTCCGATTTACTCCCGGCAGGGGCTCGCCATCTCTTGTGCAAGCCTTGGCAGAGGGAATTGGCCCCGGCGCATGGGAAAGCAAAGCATGCCCAACAAATTGTGGTGTAGCGCTGGTGGCACACAGGTGCAGAAGAGTCTGATTCACTCCCAGCAGGGCTGCTCATCTCTTGATAACCACCCTCTACCAAAGGAATTGGGAAAAACAAGACAAAAGAAAAACAGTGCTTCTGGTCCTATTGGGATTGCGTGGTTTGAAGACAATTGCAATAACCATTAGAGGGCAGGAATTTGATCTATGTGTGCCCGAGTATGTGCCTGATGAGATTCATTGACTGACTGCAGATATTCTGATTGAGTATCAAGGGCCGATTAGCGTATCAGATGTTGATATTCGGCTTTCCACTGTGATCCAGCACTAGATTTAGACTCGAGACCATTCGCCCATTCACTACAAACCTTACAGATACTCCCTTGCCGAAAGAATAGTGGAATTGGAACTTATCAAAGAATTTTAAGCGAATGTATGGATCAGGCCTGACACTGGACCTTGGTCATTCCGGTCATGCTTGTTCCGAAGAAGAATGAGTTTATTCATATTTGCACTGGTTATCACAAGTTGAATGATATCACGATCAAGGATGTTTATCCCCTGCTGCGCATTGATGATCTTTTGGATGCCATTGGGTAGGCTAATTATTTTAGTAAGTTTGATATAATGCAGGATTTTGCCATATCCTTATTAATTAATACTCTTAAAGCAAATAGCGGGTCACGCGTGACGCTCCCACACAGACCTGTCTTCCAGTGTTGGGAAAGTCACCGGGACAAGGGGCGGGCCCAACGAAATGAAGAGCTGTTGTCGTTTCCAATTCGGTGGTCGCATGTTCGAATACAGCTACATAGTGTCGCGATGTGGAGACGGTTTTTTTCTTTTCAACGCTGCCATATGCAGACGACTTTTTTTTTTTTGGCCGTAGATTGTTTGTTTTTTTTTGGTTTGGTAGTTTTGTCTTTGCCCGTGAAGGGGTCCACATGCACGAAAGACAAAAAGATGGCAGCCACGATGTGCACAGCAGTTATTCTTTTGGCAAGTGGATTGTCTTTTTTTGTTTTGTTTTTTTTTTCTTCAGTAGATGAGATTGTTCCTTTTTTTGTCTTTTTTGGAGAATGGCCGGACGAAAGGGCCTCGCTGCACTACTCCCCACATGCGCAAAAGACAAAAAAGATGGCAATGTATCTCTCCATGTTCTAGCGTTGGATTCAGCCTCATTTTGCACATTTGGAGAGTGATGCAGCAAGACCCAAAGTATGGCGGTGTATCTTTCACTGTTCCAGAGGAAAATTCTTTTGGACTTTGGGCGTGGCTGTACTACTCTTCAGATGCACAAAAGAGAAAAAAGATGGCAATGTATCTTTCCATGTTCTAGCGATGCATCCAGTCTCATTTTGCACATTTGAAGAGTACTGCAGCCAGGCCCTCTGCCCATTTGGTGAGCAGTGGAGAGGGCCTCGCTCCACTACTCACCACGTGCACAAACGACAAAAGAATGGAATTGCTGGGTTTTTTTCTCAACTTTTTTTTTTTTTTTGGTTTTTCCCCTGCTGAGTCATGGAGCGAGGTCCGATCTGGCAGTGCTCTTAGGGTCTCGCTCGACTACCTGACAGGTGACAGCCTTGAGATATCATCATTGAGCTGACCGCCCCCAGGCAATTCAGTAGTAATTGGTCTTACTAATCAAGTTGCATCACCTGGATTTGAACACGGGTCTGTATGTCAACACTTCATGGGTGTACCCACCGAGCTAGGCTCTTGGGTAGTGGACTGGCCATTTTTGTGGCGATGCAACGGCACAGCCATGTTAGTCACATGTTCGAATACAAGTACATGGCAGTGCCTTTTTCCCCCCCCCTCCAACGCTGCTGCTGGGACTGGCTGTGTGGTTCTTTGCTGTGACCCTGCGTCCGCTGGCCCCCTCATGGTCCCCGCCGCATGTGCGGCGGGCATCCCCTTGTTATGCTAATTATTTTAGTAAGTTTGATATAAGGCAGGATTTCGCCATATTCTGGTGACAGATGACCGCCCGAAGACGGTGTTTGTCTTGTTTGAGGGTACGTGGCAGTGGATAAGCTGTCCCATGGGGATCTGCATTACGCCGCCGCCGTCTTAGCAGGCCATGAACGTATGTGAACAAGTCACGAATGGTGCAGAGCATGATCAATTTTTGCATTATTGTGTACCCCGGGCATAAATGGGTTACCCAAAGAATTATTCGAGACATTGTGGACAAGCATCTCACTGGACCTCATGGACTACTACCACCCGGTCTGGGCAACAAGCCAGACAGGGGAAATGGTGAGTCAAGGAGTATTGACGCTCCTTTAAAGAAAGGGAAAGGACCAACATTAGAAATTACAGGCCTATCACCTTGCTCACAGTAGTTTATAAATTATTGGTTATAGCCCTGGCTAACCATTTGGTACCAGTCATGATGGACATCATACACCCTGACCAAACCGGATTCATTCAGGGTAGGAACATCCAGGACAATGTCCTCTTGGTAAATGAAATGTTCAAGCTAACAAGACAATTTAAGCACAATGCAGCGACCATCTTCATTGATTTTGAGAAGGCATATGACCACGCGGACTGGTTGTTCCTAGATACGTGCCTGGAAAAACTCATCTTTGGGTCGTGCTTCAGGCGTTGGTTAAAGACCCTCCACGGGAATGCAATGACTAGAGTGATGGTGAATGGGAATCTGGCCCCGCTCATTAACCTCCAGAGGTCAGGCAAGGAGATCCCATAGCCCCTTATCTTTTCGTCATAGCCATGGAGGCACTGACATCCAACCTGAGAAGACATAAGGATATCAAGAAAACCCAAGTGTCTTCAATACCCCAAGAGGCAATTTCAGTCTGCTCATTGTTCGCAGACGACCTAACTCTAATGATCGAGGCATCCAAACAATCAATAGCAGAGGTCCAACACATGATGGATCGCTTTTGTAGACTATCTGATATGAAGGTCAACTGGGGAAACAAAACCCAAGGATGGTGGATACATCACCATGGAGTGAGACCCCCTCAACAACCCAGGCTTAAATGGCTTCCTAAGGAAGCCCCCATTAGAGTGTTGGGAGTGTTGATGTCAACAGAAGGCAGACCATCTACTAACAAGGAATGGATCCCTAGTCCACCCTTGGAAAATATGATACTTTGGAAGGACAAGCATACCTCACTAATTGGACGCTCTCTAATAATTATAATGTGGTATTGGCCTCCCTATGGTATAAAGCAGCTATGTGGGCATTAAACAACAACGCCCTTCGCCCCTTGCAGCGTTCGATAGCCGCCTTCTTGTGGCGAGGAAACCATGAGAGACACAACGTGATCAGAAAAGTGGTTTGGCAATCCATAATCCAATCGAAAACGAAAGGTGGATTGGGCATTATCGATCCCACAATACAGACTAAAGCACTAGCGATACACTGACTCAAACGTCTACTTTTTAATATTGAATCCCCTTGGAGGGGGTTAGCTTTGGAACAGATCACCCGCTTAGCACCACAAACATCGGAGGGGTGTGACCCGCTGATGTGGCTGGAAAACAGGGGATGGCCCATCCCAAGAAGAGGTTCGCAGCAACGAGATCACCCCCCCCTGACTCACCCAGACAGCAGCTAGGGCTGACCTGCAAAATGACCCCTTCTGGCCTAGCCTTATGAAAATATGGAGCAGTCTTCCCTTACCGGATAGAACCCCGCCAGAAAGATGGGAAGAGGTGGCCCGACAACCTCTCTTTGGAAACAGATGGGTAGTGGATTCAAAGGGTCAAACCCTCCACTGCGTAGACTCCCCGTGACAGGGTTGGGTCAAGCGAGGAATAACAAGGATAAAAGACATATGGGATACAAAAAAGAGGAACTGGATTGACCCGGGCCAGCTAAGAGAGAGACTATGCTACTGTCACCGACCAGAGGAAGCCCCGGAGACCATAATAGAAAAACTCCCCCTAGCCTGGTGGAGAATCCTCAAAAAAGGCCCCACCTACAAGAATCGGACTGGGTGGCATTTTGGGAACGACCAAGTGAGTTGGGCAACATAGTCTATTGCGAGCCAAACGAATCAGTAATAGTGAATCTTTTCCAAGTAAGTCGGAACAACGTCGTTCAAAGAACCTCTCCGGAAGAAACAATAATATGCCAAAAAGAGGAACTATTCGGAACTAGGGTACTCCATGAAAAAGAGCAATGGATTGCCTACCTCCCCCGAGTCCCGGTCCACCAACTCGCCCTAGACCTGAGAGAATGGACATGGACAATACCAGCTGGGAAGGGCAGGAAATTCACTAGATCATTATACGGCCTAACCGTCAAATCGACCTATGGGTTCCTCAGGCTGAGAATAAACCTTCGAGATCAGGTGGAGGCGCGATGGATGAACCACCTTAACATTAACAAAGACAAACTAAGAGAAATAAGTGGTTCAAAATGACCAAGGAAAAACCAGCAAAATTTGCCTCACTGAATGGCAGATAGAGCATCGCTGCCTACCAATAAACTATTGGCTGATAGATAGAACGAGCTTGGAGCAGAGAGGGTAAGCCCTGCCAAAGACCAACTGGATGAATTCACCAGCACCATGTTCAAACTAGGACGCAGGGCAACGCCTTCCTCAGGCCGAGAATAAACCTTCGAGATCGGGTGGAGGCGTGATGGATGAATAACCTTAACATTAACAAAGACAAACTGAGAGAAATAAGTGGTTCAGAATGAGCAAGGAAAAACCAGCAAAATTTGCCTGACTGCAATGGCAGATAGAGCATCGCTGCCTACCAACAAACGATTGGCCGATAGATAGAACGAGCCTAGAGCAGAGAGGGTACGCCCTGTCAAAAACCAACTAGATGAATTCACCAGCAACATGTTCAAACTAGGACGCAGGGCAACGCTTTGGGCCCTCTGGCGATGACACGGAATGCAGTGATCCAACGCCTGAACTATATCTAGCACATCGATTTCCATCGTAACGAACGCGGGACAACCGGATTTCATTTCGTTCGGGGAAGGTCTCCATTCTGATACTTCTCGCTCCTCAGTCACAGGGCGGATAGCTCCGATCATGCCTAAACCCGGGTATCCCAGAGAAACATATTGATCCTAAAGGGATTAGCTCTGTTGCTTCCTCAGCTGCGACCGCGGTGGTTGTTACCCCGTCGGTTTTTTTCTTCCACCATCGTTCTGACTCGTCCAGGTCCATTGGCCACTAGTGCTGCTGCAGCGGGGGCCGCTCCTATTCGGCCCTGAGTGGGTCTGTTGGGGCATTTTCGGGCTATGTGGTCGGGCTGGTGACAAGTATAACAACCATCTACTCGTGCACTTGCACCCGCCACATCCCCTCCCGTTGCGGCAGATGCACCTAGAGGTAAGGGTAAGGATTGAACCATGATGGGGCGCATCGAACGCATCAGCGTTTCTATCCGGGTGTTATGTTCACGTTGCTCTTTCTTGCTTTCCTGCATCAAATTTACTAATGTCCGTGTAAGTTCCAATATCGCATTTGAATCATCCGCTTTCCCTGTTGCACCTTGAGAGGGCGTGGGGACATTTGCCATAGGTGGCCCAGGACCCCGGTCGGAGAGAGGCCTCTTGGCTGCCACCTGTTCCTGGTAGGTTACAGGGCCTGAGACAAAGCCCATGTTTTCTAATTTATCTTGGAGCGCAGCTAGCTCCGCCTTGGCCCGGGCCAGTTCGGTGGAATCTCCATCTTTAGCGTGATCTTCCCCTTCGAGGAAGCTAGCAGCAAACTTTCTCTCCATTTCCTCGGCTACATCCATGATTTGCTGCATGGTGTGAGTGATGGGGGAAAACTGCTTTCGCAGCTTCGCCCGCATCACGCGACTCCTAAGTCCGTCAATGAATAAGTCACTGGCAGCCTTCTCGTCGCGTTCGGACTTTACAAACAATTTATAAAATCGGCTGCGATATTTTGCAATGGACTCCAGGGGCTTCTGTACCCGATCCTTGATCATGAAAAAGGCCTGTTTTGGATGAATATAATCAAAACGATGCAAAAAGTCCCTTTTGAATGTTGGGAGATCGACCCACTCGTAAGTATTAAATTAATGATGCGCATCTCCTCCCAGACGGGTTGGGATATTGATCCTGGCTTCATTCTTGTTGTATTGTTGTGCTCGGAGCGTGGCGAGCCACTCTTTGGCCAAGTGGTGTGCAGGGTCGAAGAGATACAAATCAGGTGGGGCAGCAGGTGCACGAATACGTGCAGGTTGCGGAGGTACGAGCCCTGCTTGATTCGCCCCTCCTTGCGCCAAGTTAGCATTAGGTGCTGGATTAACATTCATGTCGGTGGTCTGTTGTCCTGCGGACCTGCTTCGGGTAACTACAGGATTGCGCATCGGCACATTTCTTTGCCTAGATCATCCTTGCCTAGGGCCCGCAAGATCGGTCGGGCTATAAAGACGGGCCACTTCTTTGTCCTTGGTCTCGACATATGTCGACTCCGATACCAACCTCACGCCCAGCGCGACTTCCTGTTTCGGAGTGAGAGCGGGCCTGAAAGTGCATAAAAGGGGTGTGCCAAGGATTTTAGGAAAGTGGGGTGGAGTCCCGGGTCGGAACTGAGATCTCCAGTGTTTTCAGGGACAAAAGTGCAAGTGGTTCGGCAGGGGGCCAGGTTTCTCATCCGCGCTTGTTGGAACCGGACGGCTAGTTCCGTCGGCCTTGTCGCCTGGGGTGGGCTAGTATTATATGCACAGGGGGAATGCAATGGCCATCTCTCTAGTCCAACACCTCTCGTTTGCGGGTTTCATAGACCTCGGAGTCTGACGTGGACGGCCTCAGCCGGAGGCTGTGTTCTCGGTGTTCAGCTTCGGAACGGGTTCGTTGGACAAATCCCGCAGCCCGGTAGGCGTAATGCTGCCAACACTCAGAGCACGACCTTCAGGACTAGTAGGGGGTTATCGCTTTCCATGGAACGACTGTTAGATTGTGGTAGGGAAGAAGGAGGTAGAAGGGAGGGAAGTCAATTTCGATGGCGACAAATCCCGATTCCACATAGGCCTGGCGGTTACGCGTGTCAGGGTAATCAGGGATTCGGGGATTTTGTCTTATGGCCTGTTGGAAGTCACATGCACACAGTCGATCGTTCTTGGTTTGGTATGGAAATAGAGGGAGCCTCAACCTCGGTCACCGAGAGAGGTTCTCGTTTTCCTTGTACCTGCAGTACTCGCGGTCCCTCAGACAGTCGCGGTCGGTGATCCAGAATGGAATGCCGATGTCCATGTCTCGTGAGGGAATCTCAATTCATACATCTGTGCGTTCGTGGTGCAGCCTGGTTGGAGACAAATCATGCAGGCACACGTATACGTGATGACCGCCTCATTTTGGTCATTCGTATATGTGCGTGCACAGGATCTGTCTCCGACAGGGTTTAAGACAACTCGTTATGCATGCATCTAGTCTACGCTTGGTCTATTCGAGAAGACGACATCCACAGACTTAATGCAATTTGAACAACCGATCGAGGCAGCATATGCAAACATACGGGTGCGCAAAGGAAGAGAGGAGCAATTTCCCATACATCAAACAACGGGACGTACGAACTATACATGCAACAATCCCCTGACTCATCAATCGACATCATCCATTCAATCAATTGAACTGCAACTGTCGTATATCCATGGTTTACCAAAAAGAAAAGGGCGGGGGAAAAGGAGACAATGCACACATCAATCGAAGAAGGAAAATACGAGATTGACGCAAGCAAAGGTGGTCAATACCAGAATCAAAATTATACAGAGGATGCGAAGAGAAAACACCACTCCAGCACACCGTGCTCTCTCTCTCTCTCAATGTTCCTCCGATGCGGGCAGTCCGTCGCCTCGCACCTACCAACAACACGGAGTTGTCACCTCGCTTGATCCGGGCATGCAGCCGGGTTCGCCCGCGTGCCACAGTCCTTCGCCGCCACACGTCAACCCCGCACACTCAGCATCAGCTCGTCAGATCGCCCAACTTCCTACTCACCGTCTTGTTCCTACTCGTTAGCCGATTCTCTCAACCGGGCTAACTCCGAAGTATAGATTAGGGAGAAAATTAGTCGCGCTTGCAAACTTTATAACAATTCGTACTCGCGCGAGACAATCGGGATTACACTAAAGCAGAAGGAAGAGCGAAGAAGGAAGTGCCTAGAGTTGCATGATCGAGCCGCGGTATGGGGGGCGTTGTGACAAACTATTTCGGTAATCGCACGACTTTCGACACGAAGCGGCTTCGGGGGTTGGGGACTGGTTGGGCGGGTGGAGTGCAGAGATATGGGTCGGCTGGACGAGTTGCATGGATACCCTCGCTCACTTTTTTTTGGCTTTTGGGACCGGGGCCGGGAAAGTCCTGCGCAGACGATGGAGTGACCTCGCCTTAGCGAGCATGATAAATAACGATTGTCATAGCTTCTTTCTTGTTCTGCTGTGGGAGATGAGAATTTTGGCGCGATTAGCGCGCGGGAATGTCGTTTTTCAAATTTACAACGGATGACGGACTCTCGGAATTGTTTTTGTGTCTTTTCGGAATTTCTTTTTGCAAATAGGATTTAGGCTAGGAATTTAGGTACTCTGAAATCTTGTTGCGTCGCGCTTCTTGCTTGCGCACCCCTCACCGCAGTGGGGACCGGGCTCTGACTGTATCGCGCCCTTAATCCTGCATGTAACTGTAATTTTTGGCGGGCGCGATTGTAACTGTATTCCTTCTTCTTGATTCTCTCGTGTTTCCCCGCCTTCTCCCCCTTTGTCGTGCATACCTCGTTCTCCACTCTAATTGGCCTGAGTGACTGCCTGACCGGATCGATGCGTGGAGTGTGGCTGCGTCCCCCACACCGCGGCTTTGCCATGCAGGCGTAGGCACTTCCTTCTCTTCCCTTTCCTCTCACTGGGGAATAATCCCGGGTTCATCACGCAAGCATGCACGCTATAAATTTCGCAAGCGCGATTAGTTTTCTCTCTAAGAATTTGGAAGTCAGCGCGGCCAGTGAGGACCGGCTAACGAGTAAGTGAGAAGATAAGCAGAAGTGAGTCGGGCAACCCGACGAGCTGGTGCCGAGTAGGCGGGGTTGACGTGCGGGCCACAACGGACTGTGGCGCACGGGCGAACTTTTTTGCTCATGAATATCTCTGGTTTGCGTTTTTCTCAGTAATCGGCTTGATTTTCTCTCCTCATTCCCGTTTTACTGAGGTATGTTGAGATCGGGTACGACGAGTGTCTGCGCATGACCTTGGTGAGCCTGGGTTGTGATGATGTGATCTTCGTCGGCTTGATGCATGAACCTTTGTTGATCTCTCGAGGCTCGATTAATGCATGAGTATTGGAGAAATTCGTCTTCAAAACTAAGTTCTCAGGCGGACCAATCACCCGATTATTGACACTATCTCTGTCGGATCGCATGTATGCATGTCAATTTCCCGTTCCTTTTTTTATTTATTGAAAGGACATTTTAACGAAAACTCGGCGGTCTTGGCTGATGTATGCTTTGGCTGATAAGTGGATGGCCGATTCAAATGTGTGATTACCCTCTGATTGCCTTCCCAATGTCTGTTTCTTGACACGCGCACTCGGGAGCGTAAGTGCCACGTGCTGGACGGGCATAGTATTGACTGATCAGACGATGCCCCGACCAAAGGATAGCCAGTCGATCTGATCCAACCGATTGGGCTCGACCAGAAAGGGCGTCGCCGACATGCATGACTGTAAGACCCACGCTCGAGTCTATGTCTAAACTCGCAAATTTATGATAGCATGGATGATGGGATTCCCTTCCACGTCACGGATCGGGAAAGCCTGAGACATCGACGGTTCCGAGAATACTGGGAGTGGAAAAACGCTTGTCTTCTCGCACGACCCCGCCCCAACCCTCCAAAGTTCCCCTTCAGACTGGGAACGAACGTGTTTATGGATGGGACAATGAACGGGCCTTAAGCGCGATCCCTTTTCCCTCCCAATTCCCTAGCTCACACGCAAGCCACGTCGTCACCGAACCCGGTGTTGTCATCATTGAGACAGACTTCCCTCCCTACCGCTTAGTGTCGCCTTTTCACTGTTTAACGGCGGCCCCATGGCACGCACTCGCCCCCTACTGGCCTCGAACCCCGTGCTCCGAGTGCCAGTAGGACAGCGAGTACCGAGCCACGGGGTTCTTTTGGCGGACCCGAACTGAGGCCGAGCAGCGAGCAGACAACCTACGCCTGAGGCCCGCGTCATCCGACTCCGAGGCTTGTCACGAGCGACGCCAGCGATTAATCTAGCAGCACGACATGCATAGCGTTCCGCCGGTTCATCAAATCCGAGCCCGGCCTCGGCAACGGAACTCGCGGGGATGGCGATGACATCCCCCAGGGCATAAAAGTCAAATGCGCCCCGCGCTGGCTATCTTGCACAACTACTCCTAAGACTTGCCACGCGAGATTTCAGTTCCGACCTGGAACTCCACCCCCACTTTCCTAAAATCCTTGGCACACCCCCTTTTTGCACGTCCGGGCCCCCATCCCACTCCAATCAGGAAGACGCGCGGGCGGCGAGGTTGGGCGTCACAACGTAGCCACTCTCCACGCATCGATCCCGTCATGCACCGTTCTGGCCAAGGAGACGAAAATAAAGAGTGTGCATGTTTTTGCGCGAGAAGAAATCAAGAAGGAGAAGATTACAATTACACCCTCGCCTGTCAGGAAAAGATTACAGTTACAGGCGAAATTTAGGCGCGGCCAGGACAGAACGCAGGGCTAGGTGCAGCAAGGCGCGCGCGAGCGAGCAGCATTGTGCAGTTACAGCAAAATTACGATGTTCCCAAATTCCTAATTAAAGTCCTAATCGCAAAACAAATTCTGAGAACCCGCGCGGGTTCCTTGCAAGTTCAAAATTCAAAAAGATTTCTCCGCGCGATGATCGCGCCCAAAATTCCCTGTCCGGTCCCGTCAACAAAAAGAAAAGGAAAAAGGCGCAACAACTGGTTTTCCCTCGCGCTTTGCTAAGTCGCGGACTAACCACCAATACCCTGCGGCCCCGATTCTTGCAAGATCCAAAAGAAAGAAAAAGAAAAACAAGGGCACTTGCACAATTCCTCCCCGATCTCATCTAAGCACCGAGAACCTGGCCATACAGAAATTGGCGCTCATTAGAAAGGAGATCGTCACAGTCTACGCTCGAGGTAGGAAGGAACATTTGTCAAATTTTGTATAAAGCTAGGTTTTCCAATAACGGACAAATGACACATACTTCAAGAAGATCACAAAAATACAAGACTACAAGGTGGTTTGGGCGTTTGTCACACCGAACAGCATTAAAAGGAACAACCGAAGCAACCTCAAAAGGCAATCTTGTGAATGTCTTCCTCTCGGGTTCAGATCTGGTGGAAGTCACTAAGAAGGTCAATCTTTGTGAAGTACGTGGCCCCATGGAGGTGATCAAAAAGTTCAAAAATCCTAAATATGGGATATTTTGTTCTTGCTCGTGATCTGGTTCAGGGCGTGGTAGTCTGTGCACATGCATAATTACTTGGTTCCATGTTTTCCAACAACGAGAGAGCTCATACCAACGGGTGAAGTGTTATGTGGAATAAATCCTTTGTCAAGGAGTTCCAAGAGCTGGCGCATCATCTCTTTGGCCTCAAGGAGAGAGAGTTGATAAGGAGGATGAGGAGGAGGACTGTGTCCATGCCTAAGTCCATGGCATGTGAAACACCTGGCTGAACTCCTCCAGCATTGATGCAATGGCCGTATCAGAAAGAGGAGGCTATCCAGTCTGTTTGAAGCGAGAAGGTCCTCAAAGCACTCTAGGTCAATGACATGGCAAAAGTGGTGGAGTCAGGGTTCAGTTTAGCCATGTGAAGGAAGTAGTGTGGGATTACGAAGGTAGCAGTGGAACTGGTATTCTCGAGTGGGATGTTGATCAGGTCACCAGAGCGTGGGGTGAGGCAGATGGCGGATAGAAGAAATGTGTAGGCATGTAATGGTCAAGCCATGGGATTCCAAGTATGGTGTTGCACATAAAAGGAGACCAAACTGCGGAGAGATCTTGCAATCATCAACACCTCAAGGACTCTGCAATTGATCATGATGGTCATGTTCTTGTCTACTAATCGGACTGTGATAGACAAATTGGTTCTGCTAGACGTCATATGATTCTCACAAAGCAGCATGGCGACCACCTACCTAGCACACCCAATCACTAGTACCTCTGCCAGTGTTGGGAAATTACAGGTTTTAGCCTGTACCCGAAGAATTCGAGGGTGGGACCCAGGGTCAGCAAGTCCCATAAATCTTAGTTTTCTTTTGCCCGCGCATGAAAGGAAAAGGGGAAAAAAAAAAGCTTTTTCGTACTGCAATGATGCCAAGCAGGGTAGTCTAGGAGGCCGTGCTCACAGTCTTCCTCTACAAAATGCATCTTACAGCTCACATTCTGAAACTTGTTTTTCTTGTTTTTCCCTTTCTCGTTTGTTTGTTATGAGTCCCCTGCCAATGAGGCAGGGCTGAATCCGTGATCTGCTCTAGCTGTGTTTCCTCAGGGGATTGTAACCCTGATCACACTGGCATTTAGAGGAATGTATCCAGCCATTTTCACGGCCGAATCCGTGTTTCTGTTTATTTTTCCTTGTTTTGTGTTTATGGAAATCCGACAACCTGGCCGCGGGGCTGAGATGCCCTCACCGAGGGCACACTCACACTACCACTTCCAAGAGTGTATACAACTGCAAACACTGGCAGAGCTTTGTTTCCTTTTTCTTGTTTTCTTGCTTTTCCATAGTCCCAACTTTTCTTCTTCCTTTTTTTTTTTTTTTTCGTTCTTCTCGTGAGAGTACCATAAAGAAAATGGAGTGGGACCCAGGCTCGGCAAAACTCAGAGCGCAGTGAAATTCAGGGTCGGCAAAAACAGCCTCGGAGGTACTACCTAGGAAGGTTTTCATGACCGGCCGGTCACCTGGGCGTAACGCCCGGGTGACCCGGTCATGGCAAAAAATAAAAATAAAAAAAAATTGGCGGTGGGGTTTTTCGAGGAGCCCAAATCCGGGCTCTTTTCTTTTTTTGAGTGTTGGCTGTCAAGGGGGGGCAAGGGGAGTGTAAATGAATTTTAAAGGGGCTAAGGGGCTTAAAGGGGGGTGCCTTAGTGTGATATGGTTATTTTCCATTTTATATTTAGTTCTGTGAGGAATTCTGATGTGACCCTCAGCCAAAAGCTGTTTGTATTGCAATTCTACACAAGATAATGTTTTTTCAGATTTTTTTGGATTTGTTGTTTTTATTTTTTTTTTATTTTTTTTTTTTGCGCTGGGGCTGCCCGGGGTCATGCCCAGCCGGTCACCCGTTTGCCAATCCGGGCGTGACATCGGGACCCGGGCGCCCGGAATGTCTCTCTAGGGTACTAGTGGTTAAAAAAAAAAAAAAAAAAAAAAAAAGCAGCAGCAGCATGGCTACCAACGGACCTAGTTCAGTTGGTTACACCCATGAACTTCTGATGTAAAACTACTTCGCTGCACTACTGAACATGCATTTGGACGCTTTTCTGGACCAAGTGCTTTTGGAGGAGTCCAACGTTTTCAATGTACCCAGACGAGGCGAGGTCCACATACATATGGAGTGTTGTCCAGTGGAGTGAGGCCAATACAGATCTAAGCTCTACGCAATCAGATGAACATAATAAAATAATTCTGAATTAATTACCTGGGGCCGGTCAGTTCAGTGATGATATCTCAAGGGGCGAGGTCCCACTAGCAACCACCACTAGCATAGAAACGAGTTTGTGGGGCAGTTGAGTGACCCAAATCCTGCCATGCAGTACTCGTGATCCCACGGTCAGTACTTCACACGTATAACCCGAAAAAGTAAGGAGATCTTTGTTCCCCTGGGCATACCCGTGCAAAGAAAGCTTCCCGTTGCTAGTGACCAGTACGCCGGCGCCGGTGTACTGGTCCACAAAACGGTCCTGGACAAGCTTCCCGTTTTGTGGACAAGTACGCCACATTTTTTTGGAACAAAATCGACTTCTGTCAGAAGTGATCCTGACACCCTCCATATACTCCGTGGTTGAAGGAGGGCTCCACCCAATGAGATAATTGCACAACAGCAAGTAAAATGCTGAAAATCTTCTATCCAGTGGGCTTGGCCACACCCCCAACCGATTGAAAAGATTCTGTCGGAAGCTTTCTTTGCACGGGCATGCCCAGTGGGGTCTGAAATCCATTTCCGGGCCGACTTTCCACACCGGTGTCCTGTGGGTCTGGAAAACACCGCCTCGCCAAAACTTTTCCAGGCCGCCGGCCAGTGGGGTCCAGGCCTCAGTGTCACACTGGATACGCCACACTCCTATCCGACTGCTAATGGGACCTCGCCCAAGGTCGTCGCTCTTTATTTTGAAAAAAAAAAAAACGCAGCATGCAGCGCTTCCCGGATTTTTTTTTTTTTTTTTTTGACTCTAAGAATTTTATTTGTATTTTTCTTCTCAGGTTCAGGTTTGGATGGGACATCAACAGTCGGGTTCAGGTTTGGATGGGACACCAACAGTCGGTATTTCGGGACATCCGTTAAAATTGGAACGGTATAGAGAATATAGACTACCGTCTTCCGTCGAACATAACACACCCTGATTCCGAATGCATACAAGCCATCTTTCCGGTTGGATGCAGTCATAATGAGGGTGTGGTGTGTTCGAGGGAAGATGGGTAGCATGGTCCCCTGCGCAATCGTCAAATAGAACTGCCCGGTAAACCGTAGGCAGAGAGGAAGAGGACAACAAACGAGGGGCTGTGACAAACTGTTTCGTCGGAGTTTCACCGACTCATCAGGAGGCTGAACCCTAACAGTCTGCAGAATCCCC